>JAJJWW010002085.1:0-211519 GCA_023531295.1 Papaver armeniacum | reverse complement strand
TAGCGCGTGGCCGTCCCATGCCTCTTCCGTTATTTTTTTTCCTATTTTGTTATTTTCATGAACTCATGAAAACTCCTTGATTTTAGCAACTTTCCTTGTTTGAGCTAAACTCATGAATTCTCCGTAACTTCATGAATTCATGAAAAATAATATTATAAAATAGGGAAAGGTGTGCGGGACCGGGCAACCTAGCCGGCCGGCCATGCCCAAGCCATGGCCAGTCCCACACCTTACAATCCCTAGCCTTTTATAATTATTATTTCTCAATCTCATGAAACTCCTCTGTTTCAACAAAACTCATGGATTCTCCATAGTATCACGGTTTCATGAAAAATAATAATATAAAATTAGGGAAAGTGTTGTGGGAACGAGCAACATAGCCAGCCGGCCATGCCCTAGTCGTGTCCGATCCCACACCTTGAAATCCCTAATATTTTATAATTACTATTTTCCTCAATTCATGAAACTCCTTGGTTTGAGCAAAAATCACTATTTCGTCATAATTTCTCAAATTTTGCTCAAATCATGAAAAATTAAAAACCAATAGGGTCACACGACCGGCTAGATGAAATTCTTCTGACCGGCTAGATGAAACTCTTTTTCTCGTCATAATTTCTCAAATTTTACAAAATATTCATCAATTGAGCATACATGCTCATTCCAACAAAAATCAAGAATTTCTGTCAAGATGAAACTCTTCTGAAAATTCACAATGTTGCTCGAATGCACATCAGAAAATACTGAAACTCTCAGTACGGAAACACGGACACCATGGTAACACGTGCATGCCTTCTTGACCGACCATGGTCATCCCCTGGGCTTGCACGAAGCCGGTCCCACACGTTTTCATAATTCTAACCTAATTTGCTCAATTGCTCATATTGGGCCCAAATTCCCTACAACTAGTCTGGGGATTGCTCAAACGACCAACAGCTGGTCCCATGACCACCAAGATCCGGTCCCATGCTCTCTTGGACGGTCCTCATTTTTCATATATACTTAGGTTTTATCACCTAATGCTCAATCGAGCACTATTTCAATAAATGATGAAATCGTCATTCCTTCACCAACTGGTCAACTCAGGACCCTTGTGTACGCTCACTCGAGCAATTGGGCATCACATGGACGTCCGTAGTCCCATGTGGTCGGTCCCTCCTTCGCTCATGACTTATTTTCAGCAATTCGTCAATTAATGAGCAATTGATCAAAAATTAGGGTTTCGAACAAACGCTCAACAAATCATCATTCTGAGCAAGTTCAAACACTAAATAAATTTATGTTGATCCAGCAAACAACATGCGGATTAATTATATATTCGGTAGTCTACCAATATTTTAATTAATATTTTTTTGGGTCACATCACCAATAAATAAATAATTCGTCGAATTGAGCAATACTTGCTCAATTGCTCGAATATTGATCCAACTATCAATATTCAGTAATTCGTCAAATCGAGCAATACTTGCTCAATTGCTCGAATATTGATCCAACTATCAATATTCAGTAATTTGTCGAATCGAGCAATACTTGCTCAATTGCTCGAATATTGATCCAACTATCAATATTCAGTAATTCGTAGAATTGAGCAATACTTGCTCAATCGCCCAACTATCAATATTCAGTAATTCGTTGAATTGAGTAATAGTTGTTCAGACGCTCGAATTTACAATAATTGCACACGAGCAATATCAACATAAGAATTAACACGTTCAAATCCATGAAATGTTGAGCATTCGCCAATCATGCTCAATTCAATAAAACTTAGATTCACTATCTAAACAGTCAACAACTGACTAATAAAATACACGTCTGTCATGCAGACTCCACGATTCGTGAGACTTCAATCACGTCACATGGGGATATCAATTAGGGTTTTGGTCTGGCGGACCAACGACGTGGATTCATCCACGATGAGAATGTGAGTAAGTCGTGCAACGGTTGAAGGAGTTAGCAAAGTAGTGGGTGGACGGTTAACCAAGTCTACGCACGACCTGGAACTGGTTTCACATGATCTTACACTTTCCCACTCTTTCACTCAAGAAACCTTCATACTTACAGGGATCAGTGTGTTCATCATTCTTGCAATATAAATAAGTCCAAATCGAGGACAACAGAGGATAAGGATCATCATTTGTCAACAACTCGATTAAAAAAATTTATTCACGTAACTCAACCTCGTAGTTCTTCAATTTGCGTAAAACCTTCAACACATCCACAATCCTTGATCATCATTGATCCCACAAAATTCTCAGCTTCCCTCCTACAGATCAACCCATCTCCCTCTTTGTGACCGAATTGACTCTGGAACGACTATTGTCTTGGTTTAGACCGGAGTCCTACAGATTGATCTCTCGAATCTAAGCACTCCTTTGCAAAGCATCCGTGAGGTTCAGCAGTTTGCTCGATTGAGGAGTCTCGACAACACGCTCGACTCTCCACTTTCCTTAAAAACCAGCAAACCGTTTTTCCTCATCCACAGATTGGCGACCACAGTGGGAGATTAATCTCTCGGTTGCAATCTCTTATTTTCACAAAATCGTTGATCTTAGGTCAGGTTTAGTTACCAATCCTAACACGAACAACGCCAGCACTAGCAACAATGGCTATTCCTGCTTCCAACAACGTCGGTGGTGATACTACTCCTCCACAAACCAATATCGAAAGTAATCCTCTCTTTGGTCGGTCTCCCGAAGAAATCAGAGAAAATCCACCTACTATTGCCGATCTCATGAAAGTTAAGGAAGTTCTCATCAAAAATCAGATTGACACGGCTGCAACACAGAAAGAGCTGTGCAATTATCTCAAAACTCTCAATGACAAGATGTCAGAGAAAACTCGAGAGAAAGGAAAAGCCAAAGAGACATCTTCTACATGCCGATCCTCGGGTCACTCCGATCAGTAGATGATGATGAAGTCCACAAGGCTGCGATAACCTGCCAACAAAGGAACCCGCAGGCTTCATCACTCGTGAGGACAAGAAACGCTTCATGGAGGATCGAGGAAAAGACAAAGCATCATCTGTTCACCGTCATCATGATCAAACTCCATATCCTGTTGCTACGCAAAGAATTCCTCTTCCGAAGGGCTATACTTCCCCAACGTCCGCACTGTACAACGGAACAGGGAACGCTAGAGAACACGTCTGTCGATTCATGGAGGCACTAGGAAAGAAAACTTCATGAAGCAACCAAGCGATCAACAACTACCGCGCATGCTTTACTGGAAAGAGAAAGACCTAGACTGAGAACCTCGTGATGCTCGGCCTCTCTTCAATGTATTACAACCTCCAACCTTCCTGTTGATGGTGTCTTTTAGCCTAGGGTTAAAATCGTAAAACCGCATATCTGGCATGACGTCATTATGACCATTAGCACATTTATCGAATCGATCAGCATGCTTACGTAAGAATTACTAGGGTACCTTTTTTCTTTTTATATATCATGTTCCACGGCAGAACCCCTAACATTGATTGACATCACCTGTACAAAACCCTCATGCTACCGCGCCAAGGCATGCCAACCATGCCAGCCACACCACTGTGCCAATGGCAAACCTTGCCAGCCACATCTACCGTGCCAAGGCATGCCAACCATGCCAGCCGCACCACAGTTCCAATGGCAAACCGTGTCAGCCACATCTCCGCGCCAAGGCATGCCAACCATGCCAGCCGCACCACTGTGCCAATGGCAAACCGTGTCAGCCACATCTCCGCGCCAAGGCATGCCAACCATGCCAGCCACACTACTGCACCAATAGCAAACCATGCCAAGCCAAACCGCACCTTGCCTTGGCCCTAGCCAAGCTAGCCGTACCATATGCCAAACGGCATGCCAAGCCCTTGGCCCCACATGCCAAGCCAAACCGCACCTTGCCTTGGCCCCTAGCCATGTTAGCCGCATCATGTGCCAAACGGAACGCCAAACCATTGGCCCCACCTCGCCAAGCCAAACGCACCTTGCCTTGGCCCTAGCCATGCTAGCCGCACCATGTGCCAAACGGCATGCCAAACCATTGGCCCCACATGCCAAGCCAAACGCACCTTGCCTTGGCCCTAGCCATGCTAGCCGCACCATGTGCCAACGACATGCCAAACCCGCGACCCCACTATACCATGCCGGCCTTCCCTATGCGGCTACTAAAACGAAGGCGTGCGACAATCAACGGTCGCCCTTCAATCTCAGGAGCAAATCCTAGCCGTCCAAGGTTACCAGACAACGCAAGGTAACCTTTGTCCCTAAACCCTAGTTTGGCCACGCCAAACCGCGCCAAGGCATGCCAACCTATCCGCCACCATGCTGGCCTTCCCTATGCGGCTACTAAAACGAAGGCGTGCGACAATCAACGGTCGCCCTTCAATCCCAGGATCAAATCCTAGCCGTCCAAGGTTACCGGACAACGCATGGTAACCTTTGACCCAAAACCCTAGTTTGGCCGTGCCAAACCGCGCCAAGGCATGGCATGCCAACTCTGCCGTGCCACCATGCTGTCCTTCCCTGCACGGCTATCAAAAACTGAAGCGTGCAACGATCAACGACTACCTTTCCTCTTAAGATGCAAAATCTCGACCGTCGAAGGTCACCAAGCTAGCAAGTCTCCCAAGCCCGACTTGCCAGAAACAACCATGCTACATGTTTTCCACGAAAACATTCGAGACATCAATACATATCACAAACTGGGGGATCCACTTTGGGTATTGGTTTGGCGGTTTACAGCGTGCGGCGTACACTACGCCCGTCATAAGGAAGTGTAATAAGGATGAGACGGTTAGTAAATACAAGGAGTAATGGTGAAACGTTTTTTATTTTTATGGAACATCAATTCCATGCGTTAACGGTTACCACCTCCTCCCATTTACTCACCCATTTTCCATTCCTTAATGAGACCGAGTACGTTTCACTTCGACTTGTATAAATAGGTCTTACCTATTTCCACCGAACAACAAGTTCGATCCAGAGCAATACAACACTCGAAACATTTGCTAGCTTTCCATCTACGTTAGCTTCCCATTTTCTCGATACAAGTCGTGAAACCACTACTCTTCCGTAATCAACCTGTCCTCAACACTTTCTTCGCTTCCCTCCCCAAAACCAACCCATTCTCCTCCTTTTTGTGACCGAAGCAAGTATGGAACGACCATTTCTTGGTTTAGGCCGGATTTGTACAGACTGATTTCTCGAATCTAAAGTACTCCCTTGCAGTACATTGTTTAGGGTTTAAATTCGCTTCTCACCCACACACCCGAAATTACCGAAATCAGCAGAAACCATTTTCACCCTCAAACAATTGGCGACCACAGTGGGAGGTTGATCTTTTGGTCATGATGTCAATTTTCAATCCCTGATCTCGTACCTTGACCCGGGCGTCAAGACAGTGGAATCAAACAATCCGCTCAGGAAACGACGAATCAGTTACCAGGCGGCTCAATTACCAGTCGTTACACGACAAAGGACGACTGGGGACTTCCGAGGGGTTTAGAAGCGAACGATCCGCCCAGGGATCGGCAACACGACAAGGAATGACTGGGGACTTTCCACAGTCATGGCGACGTTTCCCACAAAACTCGGTCTAATGCCCGGGAGATTCCTTTTTCAACATGAAGAGATGAAAAACCGAGTAAGTCTTACCTAGACAAAATACATGTTTTGCTATTTCAAGTTTTCACGATAATAATAAAACCGATAAGTCATGTTATGTTGCATCCCATGTCATCTACCAACACGCGGTTCCATGGTTTGCCTGGAATGTTTGCGCCACTTGCAATCATAACCAAAACAATGCATTCCAAAAGAACAATCCAAAACCATCAAGGTAGCATTTGTCTATCAACTCAAAAATCCAGAAAATCAAAACCATAAACTAGGCGTTTCATTTGCCTGTCAAAAAAAAAAAAAAAAACCTATAATAAGAAGATCAAAAAAAAAAAAAACAGAAATGTGTTCAAGGAAAGTTTTCCAACAATGGCTTGCTCTTCTTGGCAAGAGCCTCCTTTGCGCTATGAAGAGCCGCCCTATTCAATTTTAGTTTCCTGGACAGCTTTTCGACTTCCACTTTCTGCTTCTTCAACATATCCGCAGAAGGGCCTTCGACTATTTCAGCCAACATCTTTTCAACCTCAGAGAAACCTTTGATGAACCAAGGAGCATTGAACTCAAACTCCATGCATATGTCATGATGGAACCTCTATTTTGTGACCACATCCCCAGAAATAGTATGACCAGTCACGTTGCAAATGTCGTCAATCGAAGATAGAATTTCCTCCACACGCGTAACCAACGCGTACCGACTAGTAATTTGTTTGGTCGTGGCAATATGACCGTAGTTTTCCCAGATCTTAGTGTATAGTACCGCATGTTTGGTCTGGCACGCTAAAACCTCCAATCAAGCATGTGATCCCGATGAGGAACCAAGTACGGAGGATTAAAAGGGGCGCTGCGACTACATCAAAGAACCGGCAAGGGACTCCTAACAACAATCGCACTGCGACCACCGGAGTACTTTCCTTTGTCCGAGCAAAGAATGAAGTTTTCATCTTGATCAACATCCATTTCAAGATCGCCCGGTACGGTTGCCACAGTTGGAGACAAAGTTGTATCTTTCTCAGTCTCTATCTCAGAGCCATCTTCAGAAACGACTTCCTCCTATAATACCGCGGATTAGACGTCTTCAAAAAAAAAAAAAAAAAAAAAAAGGGAACATGCGAAAAACTCACCGATTCACTTTCGACCGACTAGAGGAAGATTCAAAGATCGATGTTAGAAAACTACCCTCGCCATTTCTGGACTCCGAACCGTCATCCTTCTCGGGTTCCCTATCACCATGGATAGGCTCAACACCGACATCCTCTGTCTCGGGAAGCAATATTTTCTGTCCACTTGCAAGTTTGGTAAAGGCGTTCACACTGTTGAGACCCTGGACAAAATATGAAGACGGATACTCAGAAAAGAAACGAGAATATACACGGCCCAACTGAAGTCAAGAGGAAAATCATACATACCTACATGTTGGACGAACTAAAAGTCGGTAGAGCTGTGGAATCTGAATGGAAACCACCTGCGCGATTTTTAGACATTCTCTCCTTTGCTTGGGGACTGTCCGCGCCCGGGCCGACGGATTTTCTTTTGGTTGAAGAAGTATCCCTCAACAACGGATGCTTTGCTAAAATCGCAGCAGAAGGACTACCACGGATGTTCTCCACTACGACTTTCACAAATTCCTGGATGACAAGGAATTCATTCTGCCAGAACGTGTTATTCTTGGAGGTAGTCGAAGGATTTCGTTCCGGAAGCAAGAAAGGGAGGCTTTTGCCCGGCACGAGAACACTAGCATCAAGAACGGTCGATAATGAGTTCACTGGAGCTACCATCTGACGAACAAGATGGACCCCTTGGTCGAAACCCATATGCCGAGCCGTCCGATCAATATTGTAAGAGACTGCCTGACACGATCCTAGAAAGAAAGATGGTATGTAACCCGGCGTGCAACTTCCCATGAATACAACCTCGCCTACACCGAGGTTCCCTTCGTCAGAAAGCAAAGATATGTTTGGAGTGGAAGAAAAAGTATTGACCTGGACTATGGATGTACACACTGGGGCCCATGGACGAAAATTAACGACGCACGAATTATCGATGAAATTAGCCATGTTTAAGCCAGCTCTTGGGCGCCTATTCGACCAGCGAAGTATTCTCGAACCACCCCAAGACGCGAGAAGTGAAACCAATGGTTTAGGAGAGTATTTTTCAAGATGATCCCATAGCCACGCCTGGAGAAAAGCAACGTGAACATACGAGTCCACTTTCATGTAACCATTTGAAACGCGTATATCCACAACCAGATGATCCAAGTGCGTGTACAGAGAGAACCGAGAAACAAGCCGCCAATGGGGAGAACGACTCCTGTCGCCAATCTTATAGGAAATTTGAGGAGTTTCGGCCTTATCTCCTTCTTACCAGAGCCGTCATCGAAAATATCCCGGGATAACCACAGAGACAAGAATGCCGCGACGTGGAGTGTACTATTCTTTTGATCCGGTGCCAGCTCATCAGGAAACCATTGAGACACCCACCAGTTGTAGAAACACTTCGTCTCGTTTTCTTTTCGAACAAACCCTTTCGACTTCGCAACCAGGGTGGTACGTATTTTTTCTTCATCATCTGACAGCTTAATGTTGAGGTTTCCTGTTATGGGAAGATTCAGCAGAATGGCTACACTTTCTAAGGATATAGTCATTTCTCCCACCTGCATATATCTGTGTGGATATCTGGACACCACCTGGATATGAAAGCAACCAAACCCGGGATGTCTTTCCTAATTTGAAGTGATGCAGAAGCCGCGACAGCATCAATGATTTGCGCTTTGGTTAAACTAGCTCTTACACAATCTTGACTTATCATAAATCGCATCCATTTATCAAAGGAACGCAACGGACTCACGGAGATCTAAAATTCAATAAGAGAGGCGGAATACTCTTTCCTCTGAAGACAAAACCGTATTACGTTCCCAGGCGGAACCGACCGATCCCCTCCCTCACCTTCCGGACCGATCCCCACCTCGCCAAGCCAAACGCACCTTGCCTTGGCCCTAGCCATGCTAGCCGCACCATGTGCCAAACGGCATGCCAAACCATTGGCCCAACCTCGCCAAGCCAAACGCACCTTGCCTTGGCCCTAGCCATGCTAGCTGCACCATGTGCCAACGACATGCCAAACCCGCGGCCCCACTATACCATGTCGGCCTTCCCTATGCGGCTACCAAAACGAAGGCGTGCGTCAATCAACGGTCGCCCTTCAATCTCCGGAGCAAATTCTAGTCGTCCAAGGTTACCAGACAACGCAAGGTAACCTTTGGCCCGAAACCCTAGTTTGGCCACGCCAAACCGCGCCAAGGCATGCCAACCTAGCCGCGCCACCATGCTGGCCTTCCCTATGCGGCTACTAAAACGAAGGCGCACGATAATCAACGGTCGCCCTTCAATCCCAGGATCAAATCCTAGCCATCCAAGGTTACCAGACAACGCATGGTAACCTTTGACCCAAAACCCTAGTTTGGCCGCGCGAAGGCATGCCATGCCAATGGCATGCCAACTCTGCCGTGCCACCATGATGGCCTTCCTTACACGGCTATCAAAAATGGAAGCGTGCAACGATCAACGACTACCTTTCCTCTTAAGATGTAAAATCTCGACCGTCGAAGGTCACCAAGCTAGCAAGTCTCCCAAGCTCGACTTTCCAGGCAACAACCATGCTACATGTTTTCCACGAAAACATTCGAGACATCAATACATATCACAAACTGGGGGATCCACTTTGGGTATTGGTTTGGCGGTTTACAACGTGCGGCGTACACTACGCCCGTCATAAGGAAGTGTAATAAGGATGAGGCGGTTAGTAAATACAAGGAGTAATGGTGAAACGCTTTTTTTTTATGGAACATCAATTCCATGCGTTAACGGTTACCACTTCCTCCCATTTACTCACCCATTTTTCAATTCCTTAATGAGACCAGAGTACGTTTCACTTCGACTTGTATAAATAGGTCTTACCTATTTCCATCGAACAACAAGTTCAGTCAGGAGCAATACAACACTCAGAAACATTTGCTAGCTTTCCATCTGTTAGCTTCCCATTTTCTGATACAAGTCGTGAAACCACTACTCTTCCAGAATCAACCTGGTGTCAACACTTTCTTCGCTTCCCTCGCCAAAACCAACCCATTCTGCTCCTTTTTGTGACCGAAGCAAGTCTGGAACGGCCATTTCCTTGTTTAGGCCGGATTTGTACAGATTTATTTCTCGAATCTAAACTACTCCCTTGCAGTACATTGTTTAGGGTTTAAATTCGTTTCTCACCCACACACCCGAAATTACCGAAATCAGCAGAAACCATTTTCACCCTCAAACACTTCCATGAACGTTGTTGTTGAAGGAAGCAAAAGGAAAGCCACAACGTAAGCATACTTCTCCAATCTCTCAGGATCCTTCAGAAGCACAAAGAAAGGATAACCAATCCTGAAATGTGCAAACCTCAACCCTGCATCAACGAAGGGGAAATAATGGAGAATCCCGACTTCAACCGGGACCAAGGAGTACGCATAACCCTCTCCCAATCAAGACCTGCACTCTCTCTGAATAACCTATCAAATAGGCAGTTCAATCCTTGGTCGAACATGTATGCTCTATCTGTCAAAGGCACAAAGGAAAGACATGTTCACAACACCGAATTACATTGTGTCGGACGTCTGTCCATCCCGGAAATACTCCTTGAACCTTCATCCACAGACAAGAATATGCAAGACTGGGGATTTCTTACCATAGTATACCTCAGAGGAAATGAGTTCGGAAGAATGATGATCGATACTGACACTACCATCGATATTGTTCCACTGAAATACCTCAAAGTCGCAGGCATCACTCGACAAGAAGCTGCTCATGCTTCCATATCAATCATAAACCATGAAGGAACGCTCAGAGATCATACGATTTCATCACTCTCAAAATGAAAGTTGGCTCAACTTGGACGGAGACCAAGTTTCACATAATTAGGGAAGATCCTAGATACGACATGATTCTCGGACGGACGTGGATTCATGCCGAGAAGATGACTAGTGACAAAGCGTCTTTGGTTGCATATCTCTCCAACGAATAAAGTTCTGATCCAGAAGATTTGGCGGACGTTCCATCATCAGAGCACTTGGAGGAATTTCGAACTTTGACGAAGTTTAAACAACAACCTGCAAAAGATGAATAGACATTCGTCAAAAGGTCCTGCACTCAGGCAAGTCTAATTCCTCCCATGTCTATGTCATTTGTTTCCTAACATTTTATTCTAGCATGGGGACTCAATTCTGCTAGCATCTCTGCTATTGCAAGACGCTATAAGTGGGTAATCTCACTTCAGCAATATTTTACCAAGTGGTTGAATCTGACATTTCTCCGAATCGAGCATTGGGACATTCATTACTGAGATGATGTCCACACATGGTAAAGAACACTTTGGGAGTTTCTCCATAGACTTGAAGGAGTGTCCATGTGTCCCACGAAGTCACAAACTCTGTGTCTGCACAAGTGTTGAATCCCATTACCGCAACGAAAGGAATGCTGAATCAACAGAAGATACTCGATCAAACCTAAGATGTTCGATGCTTAAAGGACGTGACGCTTCAACGCTCAAGCATCTATGAATCCTTCAAATTGTACTCCCAATCAAATAGTACACCTTCGATAATGATACCTCTGGATTCAGCACAAATATCTCGAAGATGACACACTAATTCAACACCAACACGATCGAAGTGTAACTGAACTACAATCGATAAGTCTTCACTATCCCATGATAAGACTTCTGAAGATGCAACATCATTCATACATGAATGGCACTAACTTCTTCAACATACACTGGGCAACCTGAGGTGATTCCGTGAAACTTCATCGACGGGACTTCTCTACATCACAAGACTGTGCACGATTGAGGAACTTCTTCTCTTCACTGATCACATAAAATCATGGTTCTAGCCTTTTCGTTCTTTGGAGCAACTTTGAACCGGCATCAACAAGGATATCTAGAGGAACTCCATCCATGGTCTCGGCATCAACAAGAATTTCTGGAGAAAATTCAATCGTGATCTCAACATTAACAACGGTCTCAAGAGCAACATCCTCATGACATTGCTTCATCAACTAACCATTCTCTGAAGTGTTACATATGAAGCAGACTTCCCCAAGAACTAATGATTCATATTAAGATGTGTAGACATGATAACATGTTCACATTCCCAAAGATTGCACGAGTGGCGAACACAATCCGAAGTCTTCTATAATATGTTCTCATCGCCTTTGCAAATGAGATACAACACACTTCAGGCCATGGGTTTACAAAGACGTACCAATGGGTGAGGAATGGGACAATACTTCCTCAACAAAAGATGTTCGTCTATGTCTCTTCTACAACATACCAAAAGGGCGCATCAATCGGACATACAAGCTGAAAGGTATGGCCTTTACCGTCAAGTCTACGAAATCTGAAAAATTTGTACGGGATTACAAATTACAAATGTACGCGCTTCGTTTGCTGACCACTAAAACTCCAAATTGAGTGATTCTTTTCTCATGTGATAATTCAGTCTCTTAGCTTCAAAAGTTGGGGTCAAGCATCGAATTCCGACGTCATATGAGGTTCCTACGGCTTCTAGAGCATACAACGTGCAAGCAGCAATTCTTGGACGGGATTCATAACTTCCACAGTTGATCGGTGTCCACCATCACTAAATCCTTCATCAAGGTACCTCCAACTTCGACCACCTAGGTCTTTACATCAATTTTTCTACCCGGGTCCTCTATCTAGGTCTTACCAGAAAAAATACTGGGGACTGACGGTCCACTGATCATGACGATCAACTTCACAATCCGAGACTCGTGGTGCCGGGCTCTCCAGTGCTAATCAATCATCGTAAAAGGAATGCTACCACCGAAACATGCCACCATGGTCATTACATCATCCCCTCTGAGAGCAACCTCAGTTATGGTCCCGTGACCAGGATTTCAGAAGTGATGTTTCTGCGACTAACAGAAATAAGATGACACTGCAAGCACCACACTCATGTATCAATCAAGGGGTCCTGATCTCAAATTAATCAATGAAATTAAAATCCTTCACCAACCGTTCAAGACACAAGCGAATGGTCTAAAAACACAACATGAGTGTTTTACAGCAAGCTCGTCTGAGATGATTTTACACTGTCCTGTACAAACCAACGAGCTGGGAGCAATTAGTGAAGAATATAGGAATGGGTCATGTACCATTCTCTTCGTATGGATGTCCTCTACAACACATCCAAAATTCAAAGCAATTGAAGAAACGAGCAAGGAGATGTGGCCGAAACATTGGACAACATACAATCTGAAAAAGTTCTGAAAGTCTCCTGGAAGTTTACTGTTTCGCCTTTTTCAGGCCCTAAACATGCTCAAAACTCTAAAATATGCTTTGAAAAAGCTTGGAAATTTTTTGGGCTTGAAGATACATATGCAGGTCGCGAAAATCCGACTTCGAACGGAGATTCTAAGGTGTTTTTCTAAAAGGCTGAAGTCTGAAATTTTCTGGTGACGTATTTCAGCAAAATTACTCGTATACTCACATGGATTCTCATTAATTCATTCACAAATCAGCAATTTCATACTTCTATGAAGATATTACAGGAGATATACTTACTAGGGGAGTCTCTAAATCATTTGAAGGCTCGGCAATGCCGAATCTCCATTGGCAACGCCGCTTATCTCCATTCGATTCGGGATTTCGGGAATTATCCATATTCCCATATCCCAAAGAAGAGCACGCTTCATCAACATGCTGCTTATATACAATGATTTCTTCCTGGATTCATCAACAACAATTATTATTATTTCATTCAATGAGATGCCATGATCACCTGCACGAAAAAGATACTTACATCGACTTCTTCATCAGTGCTGGATTCATGAATTGTTTACCCGGGAACAAGTTGAAGACCGTCATTCGATGGAGGAAAAGTCTGAAAAGAAATAACAAACCTTGTTTCTCGTGATCCTAATTGCACGGGCAAATTCATGACACAAGGAGCACTAACAACTCACCAAAGAAACGGCTGGGGACTGCACGTCATTTGCTAACATCCTGTAGTCCTTACTTCTGGGTTCTCCGCTCCCGTAGACTTTCTTCCATTTCCGTGGAGTCTACATTGATCTGGGATCTCACTATATGATCATCATATGGTAAAGCTAATAAAATAACCAGGAGTACAACTCAGTATGAAGGATCTCTCACCATCACTCAGAGGTCCCAGACGTACCATTTCTTAAAGTTTCGTCCGTAGAGATGTTATCTCTGGAAACACCATCTCTGGAAGTGTCATCATGGGGGTCAGTCATTCTTGCAAAGTGGCTACTTCAGCACATCGTTCATACAAAGCGCGGGATTCAACAAAATAATGAATCATGGAATAAAGATGTTCACATAAGCATCTACAAAATGGTAACACTCCAACTCTTACCTATTTATAATTTCACAAGCTGTAGTGATTATAACGCAAAAATTACGAGAATTTGTTCGCTTCTTAAAACCTGCAAAGACGAGCAAAATTTCATTATAACTTGATTTTTCATAAAACCGTGAGCTATTCACGAAATTCCCGTCATGTGAACAATTAACATAATTTTCACCACGTGAGCAATTTCCACCGAGTGAACATTCATTGATTTTCGTGCATACCCTCTTAAAATCACGAAATTCACGAAAACATTATTGTTTGCTTTTAACAATTGTTTAAAATCAAAACTTGATTTTACAAAATCTTTAAAATCGTGAACAATCCACGTAAAATTTTTGCTCTGTGAACATTCACTGGTTTCTCAAAATTGGACAGACGTCCATTCTACAATTGTGAAAACTCACATACAAACATTATTTCACCATGTATAATTATCTACTTTCAACAAGTTGTTCAAAATCAAAACATTGATTTTACAAAAATATATTTTAACGTGAAACTCACGTAAATTTGAAAAAAATATATTTTTGCTCCCTTGCGCGAGCATCCCTTCTTTGAAACGAGTATATTTTCAAAAATTTGTGAACGCTCACATATCGAAAATAAAATTTTCATGAAAGCTCATAGACAAAAATTTTATTACTTACAGACGCACGTCTATTCAAAAAAAAAATCCCTCCTGGGATGATTACTCGTTTCTTAAACTAACGAACGAACATCTGTTCCTAAAACATGGATTTCCTTTTTTGGGCTCGGGCCCGTAAACGCTAAACCGACCAAAACCGAACTTCCGACCGTCCAAATCAGCAGTACCTCATCTTTATGTGCTCACGGGATGACACTCTATCATACTATCAGGGTCCTCACCCGAACATTTGCTCGTACACGACATCGTTGGAGCAAGTCGAGGATTCTGAAAATACCTTTGTACAGCTGAGTTCAATCACTGATCTCAGCAACTGAAAATCACCATTTAATGCTTACTGCAGAACATGACTGTCCTCCACTAAGCAGGGGACTTAATGTAGATGGTGGATTTTCAACAAAGGACAAAACCGTAAAATCATGATACTGCATGTTTCCGACACGGCTTTCAGGCATGTGATGATTCATATTTTACGAAGCCATGATGAATATGTCTTTCGAAAAGCCTCCACTAGCTGAGCGTTCGATCCCCGGCATTTCATTGTGCCCTCTATGTAGAATAACATAATCGGGCGGTTCTCCGTAGATTGAGAGCTCAACGCCTTAAGGACGTCAATGACACTCACTGTTCCCTGACTACAGGAAAGAGACCCCCCTTCACATAGAAGAACGATTAGGCGGTTCTCCGTAGATTGAGAGCATTAACACCTTCAGGATGTCGGTGACACTCACTGTTCCCTGACTATGTGGAGAGACCGTGTATAGACTCAGGCGGTTCTCCGTAGATTGAGAGCATTAACGCCTTCAGGTCGTAAGCAAACACCCGTGACTCCATGACTATGCACCATTCAGGATGGATGTGACGCTTTAGCTGGCTAATATCCTTTCTGCAATAGATTAATTCAACCATGTCATTCACCACTGAATTCCCAGAATGATCTATTTTCTCCTATTCCATGGTCGAATCCACGACCTGATCCCATAGAATGGCAATAAACAACTATATTATCTCGTTACTCCGATTTCATGGTCGAATCCACGGCTGATCTCATGGAATGGTAATAGGTAATTTTATTATTCCGAATTCATGGTCGAATCCACGACTGATCCTATGGATTGATAATAAAAAACTACTCACTTTTATTACTCAGTTTCATGAATCATTCTCCAATGAATTCCATAAATTAGTAATAAATACTCAACAATCGGGGATCTGAACCATCACCGAGTAAGCCCCACAAAAATGGTGCAAGTGTACTCGACAATGATGCACGACTGAGTACCCGGATGCACAAACGAGCATTCAAAAATTTAGACAGATGAGGAATCCTACGTAAAACAGGAGAAAACAATAAATAATAATAAAACAATAAGAGGTACCATGGGCCAGGCCCACCGGCTGGCCGGCCGTGCCCTAGCCGTGGCCGGTCCCATGCCTCTTCCATTATTTTTCCCTATTTTGTTATTTTCATGAACTCATGAAAACTCCTTGATTTTAGCAACTTTCCTTGTTTGAGCAAAACTCATGAATTCTCCGTAACTTCATGGATTCATGAAAAATAATATTATAAAATAGGAAAAAGTGTGCGGGACCGGGAAACCTATCCGGTCGGCCATGCCCAAGCCATGGCCGGTCCCACACCTTACAATCCCTAGCCTTTTGTAATTATTATTTCTCAATCTCATGAAACTCCTCTGTTTCAACAAAACTCATGGATTCTCCATAGTATCACGGTTTCATGAAAAATAATAATATAAAATTAGGGAAAGTGTTGTGGGAACGAGCAACATAGACAGCTGGCCATGCCCTAGTCGTGTCCGGTCCCACACCTTGCAATCCCTAATATTTTAAAATTACATATTTTCCTCAATTCATGAAACTCCTTGGTTTGAGCAAAAATCACGATTTCCTCATAATTTCTCAAATTTTGCTCAAATCATGAAAAACCAAAAACCAATAGGGTCACACGACCGGCTAGATGAAACTCTTCTGACCGGCTAGAAGAAACTCTTTTGCTCTTCATAATTTCTCAAATTTTACAAAATATTCATCAATTGAGCATACATGCTCATTCCAACAAAAATCAAGAATTTATGTCAAGATGAAACTCTTCTGAAAATTCACAATGTTGCTCGAACGCACATCAGAAAATACTGAAACTCTCAGTACGGAAACACGGACACCATGGTAACACGTGCATGCCTTCTTGACCGACCATGGTCATCCTCTGGGCTTGCACGAAGCCGGTCCCACACGTTTTCATAATTCTGACCTAATTTTCTCAATTGCTCATATTGGGCCCAAATTCCCTACAACTAGCCTGGGGATTGCTCAAACAACCAACAACTGGTCCCATGACCACCAAGATCCGGTCTCATGCTCTCTTGGTCGGTTCCCATTTTTCATATTTAGGTTTTATCACCTAATGCTCAATCGAGCACTATTTCAATAAATGATGAAATCGACATTTAATCGTCATTCCTTCACCAACTGGTCAACTCAGGACCCTAGTGTACGCTCAATCGAGCAATTGGGCATCACATGGACGTTCGTAGTCCCATATGGTCGGTCCCTCCTTCGCTCATGACTTATTTTCAGCAATTCGTCAATTAATGAGCAATTGATCAAAAATTAGGGTTTCGAACAAACGCTCAACAAATCATCATTCTGAGCAAGTTCAAACACTAAATAAATTTATGTTGATCCAGCAAACAACACGCGGATTAATTATATATTCGGTAGTCTACCAATATTTTAATTAATATATTATTGGGTCACATCACCAATAAATAAATAATTCGTCGAATTGAGCAATACTTGGTCCATTGCTCGAATATTGATCCAACTATCAATATTCAGTAATTCGTCAAATCGAGCAATACTTGCTCAATTGATCGAATATTGATCCAACTATCAATATTCAGTAATTTGTCGAATCGAGCAATACTTGCTCAATTGCTCGAATATTGATCCAACTATCAATATTCGATGAATTCGTCGAATTGAGCAATACTTGCTCAATCGCCCAACTATCAATATTCAGTAATTCGTTGAATTGAGCAATAGTTGCTCAGACGCTCGAATTTACAATAATTGCACACGAGCAATATCAACATAAGAATTAACACGTTCAAATCCATAAAAAGCTGAGCATTCGCCAATCATGCTCAATTCAATAAAACTTAGATTCACTATCTAAACAAATCAACAACCGACTAATAAAATACACGTCATGTCATGCAGACTCCACGATTCGTGAGACTTCAATCACGTCACATGGGGGATATCAATTAGGGTTTTTGTATGGCGGCCTACGGCACGTGGATTCATCCACGATGAGAATGTGAGTAAGTCGTGCAACGGTTGAAGGAGTTAGCAAAGTAGTGGGTGGACGGTTAACCAAGTATACGCACGACCTGGAACTGGTTTCACACGATCTTCCACTTTCCCACTCTTTCACTCAAGAAACCGTCACACTTACAGGGATCAGTGTGTTCATCATTCTTGCAATATAAATAAGTCCAAATCGAGGACAACAGAGGATAAGGATCATCATTCGTCAACAACTCGATTAAAAAACTTATTCACAGAACTCAACCTCAGCAGTTCTTCAATTTGCAGAAACCTTCAACACATCCACAATCCTTGATCATCATTGATCCCACACAATTCTCAGCTTCCCTCCTACAGATCAACCCATCTCCCTCTTTGTGACCGAATTGACTCTGTAACGGCCATTGTCTTGGTTTAGGCCGTAGTCCTACAGATTGATCTCTCGAATCTAAGCACTCCCTTTGCAGTGCATCTGTGTGAGGTTCAGCTGTTTGCTCGGTTGAGGAGTCTCGACAACACGCTCGACACTCCACTTTCCTTAAAAACCAGCAAACCGTTTTTCCTCATCCACAATATGGTTTACGGATCATTATGTAAGGGGGAGTGGTTTTCATTGTGAGATGAAGTATTGACTAAGGGGGAGTGATAAATATCACCATAGTATTGTTGTCAAAGTTGTGATACAATTGAACTTTGATGATGTGTAATGATACCATGGCACTGTATAACAATGATTGAGAGCAATTGTTTTCTCATTGTTATAGCTACGGATCTTCAACAACTATGATGCTGAGTTGAACACATTTAGAATCATTGGAGCACTTGGAAGTGACGAAGATTTCAAGTAATGTTGAAGAACCAAGGAGATTAGCATTTGGATGAGAAGCTACAAAGTTTATTTATTTTGTAATCCATATGTATTGATAGTTTTGTCATTAAAATTGACAAAGGGGAGATTGTTAGAGCACTGCTCGGTCGAACTCGCAAGCATTGTTATCTCAAGCTTGTTTGTCAATGTTAGTGATCAAAAATATAAGTCTTGATTTCTAGTGTACTTATAGTAATGTCTCGGACTAGGATAGATTGTGTAGTTGAGCATTAGACTTCACGGCGCTCATCTAAAAAGGCAAGGGTACCCAAATATACCTCAAGCTAAAACTTTTCCTACCTATAAGTCCTTTCTCCGAAAGTGATTGTCTATGGACTGAGTCGAGACAATACAACTAATCGGTTCACACTTCGTGTGATCATCTATGGATACGAGATCGAGACAATACAACAACGAAGTATGTTACTTGATAAAAAGGTTCGGACTTAACCAACCACAATAGGATTCACTTATCAAGTAAATAGGAATTAACATTTATGTAATTTACTTTAATTATAATAAAACAATTATAATGCAGAAATATAAAGTAAATGACACAACAAGATTTTGTTAACGAGGAAACCGCAAATGAAGAAAAACCCCGGGACCTTGTCCAGAATTGAATACTCTCAGGATTAAGCCTCTACACAAAATTACACCTAACCTCGTATAGTTGAGACCAAGCAACTAAACCTATAGTTCACCTAGTTCCGTATGTATTCCCACGCCTCCAACTTATAAATAAGTCACGTACTTGGAACAATTCCTTTGGTTCGTATTCCAAACAGTAAAGGAACAACAAATCTATTTGGTATCAACTCTCTTCAACATAGTGATATGAGTCGGAAAAAGGCTCTTCCGTTTATCTTAACATAACTCCTTCGCCAGGTCCTTAGGTCTATCTTATGTTCAATTACCGAAGTAATCGTTTAAGATTAAGCCAACAAGACTCTTAATCCAAAGAATTGTGTTAATGCCGATCTACTCAATTAATCAATCCAATCTACCACAAGGATAAACCGATTATTAATTGGATCCCCTTTTACCGAAACAAGTATTGTGCATTCCAAAGATTATAAACCCAAGTCAGATCTTCAATATCTTCTTTGTCTTCATAAATCTTCAATAAAAACTCAGTACACAATCACTTGAATATCTTGTGATCAATCACGCATGTAACGGAGTCTCAATAACAAAGTGGATTATCACAAGATCGTCTTTAGAACTAACAACAGTCTAAAGATCCCTGTCGAAACTCTGAACTGGTTTGGGTGAATCTTATATCAGAAGAGAAGATTCTCAAGCATAAACAAACTAGGTGCAATCATATTTCAACCACCGTTAGTCAATCAAATCAATCGAAAACAAAAGATAAACCACAATTATCTAGTTTCCCACCAACGGTACACGCTAGAGCTTCTCAATCCCAAAGAAGACTTTAAACTGAGCGGCCGTAAGAGATTTCGCCTAATTAGGTTACTCTCCTCTCCGAATAGGCGGCTACACCAAGAATAACAACAACAAAGAGGAAGTCTCGTTGTTACGAAGGATTAGTTTGCTAGAAAGGAAAACTTCAAGTATTTATAGACAAGGAAGTTTGGACACCAAGGAATTTCCAAAACCGAAAATATTCTCAAGATATTCATTAAAGCACAAATTTGGTTTCCATAATTCCCCGGAAATGCTCTGTCCAAAAATAATGATCGAAATCTCTCGGAAAATCTAATTAGTAAATGCACATTACTAATTCTTATATTTCCCTACAAAATGAAATTAATAACCTTAATTAAAAGATTCTTAACTTACTTATGTTTCGATCCTGAGATTCTCTTCCCTTAGCTATTAAGGAATAACTTTGAACAATTAAAGAAATAAACATTCACAGCACGTGTTCAAAGTATGTCGACATCCTTACTTTGTAAGTTCTCTTTCACACTTACAACCTTGAAACCGATTTTCCACACTTCCAAACAAGTTTAGAATTGGTTCATCTGACTTTTAAGAACTATGTGATTGTTCAAACAAACATTCAATCACAATCATGGGTTTAATGGTTCTACCAAAACAAGTTTCGGTTCTACCTTCCATGTGAGTATTGTGCATAGTCACACTAGCTTTCCAAAATTCGGTTGACTAGGTACTAGGATCGGTTCCCCACATATATATGGTATCTAACTTATATGTGTTGCACATGTCCATAGGATCGGTTCCCCTTTCTGTTATAAACCTTGCTGCACCCCATACAAGGATCGGTTCCCCTTTGTGATGTACTGCACCTCTTACTAGGATCGGTTCCCCTTTTCCATAATTGGTCAGACAAAAATCACAAACCCGATCATACCATCTCAGGTGATTAGTTAAGATCGGTTTCACTAAAAAAAGTCATACCAATACATAAGTCAGGCCTTTGTGAATAGTTCTACTAAGAACACAACAAGTCGTGAACGGTTATACTCAATCACACATATTGGTTGTTCATAAGATATGCAATGAATAACAAAACCAATAACACTTGGCAATTTCCTTTTCGGTTCACAAACAAGTTTATGAACTTACTTCCTTAGAACACATGTAAAACATTGTTCCCTAGGATGAAATCCTCACGTCATACCCATACATAATCACAATAGCATTCAAATGATTATGGCGATGTCTTATCTACAAAGTTTAATGGTTAAGCAATAAACCTTGTATTGTATTCCTTAATACTATGTCTATCTAGAGTTCAAATATGCTTCGCAGTTTTGTTTTCAATATGCACGACTTAAAAGATACGTTAGGGAATGAAATAGTTCAAGTCAAATATCACTAACCTCAAGTGGAAGGATGATTGTTGTCGTTGTAGCTCCTTGCTTCTTCACATCTTCAAGACTTCGCAATACTTGTAATGTCTCATATCCTAATACTTTCAAGCCAACCTATACGAAGTTGACTATAGTACATAATCAAGCGACTCTTAACATGAGTTTTGATTCACTAAAATATGACAACCAAACTTGACATACTAACGTTGGGTGGGTTCAACCGATCCATGCTCTAACAATCTCCCCCTTTGTCAATTTTAGTGACAAAACTCTTACATCATATGGATAAACAAATTACAAGAATATATTACACATACGCTTGATTCCCGAATTCAACAGCACAGTAAACTGCTTACATTCAATCCTTGAAAATGTTGCTGTTGACATTATAATAACAAAGCTAATACTCCCCCTAAGGAAGATAGGTAGATATTCAATCTGCACGTATTTGTTATACCAATTTATATGACATGTTACCCCCCCTTAGTTTGTGCTTTCACTCTTTCGTTAGATAAACATTCAAGCACCAATGTTCTTTTCCTTAGCGATACCAATCAATATAAAATCAATGCCAGTGTCACTTGTTTACTCCATATATTTCTCCCCCTTTTTGTCACAAAAATGACAAAGAAACGAAAAAATAAAGGACAACACGAAAAGAATCTTACAAATCTCAAAATAGACTTGCAACATGTAGAGTTGGGCACGAGGGTTCCACACATCATGTTCTGATAACCAATATCAAAAGCGAAACTACAAGTAGTTTTATTTTGATATGTTACCAAGGAAACAATTGTCCGAAACAATTTTTCTAATTTAGTTTAGCAAAACAAAAATCAACTAAGCACCTTAGTCCCTTTGCTAAACCGATTGTTCAAAAACAACCGCTTAATTCGATAAGACCAAAATCAAGATGACTCTATTTTTCTCATCAGGTTCTAATTATCCATAAACTTAGATATTTCAATTTTAAACAAGATAAGTACTAGGTTAGTTAACTAGCATTTCTTGTTAAGGCATTCGATTATACTTGAATAACCGAAACCTCACTTCAATAAGTCTAACTAAGATCATAATTAACTTAGTTTCTCTTATCCGGAATCGAATTGGACTAAATAAATCATCCCGTACACCTTATATTTAGTTAAGCCATAAATAATTCATACAAACCAACATAAATCAACTTGCAAAATTATTCACCTCAACCGGAAGCAATTGAAACAACATAGACATTAAAAGCACCGCAATTGCACCTAAATTTTGTAAGCCTAAACAATTCATACCACACAATAAAGCAAGATAACAATAGTTTTTCTTAACCGGAACCAATTGAATCACACACATCCACACACACATCATGGAATAAACATCAATTGAACCTAAATTTTGTTAAGCAAAAGCAATAAATATATATAATATAAACTCTGGCTTTTCCTAAACAGGAAAACAATTAACTATTGTTACCTCAAATTTCGCATCCACTTCTCCAATATGTTTGCATCTTCTTCCAGGGAGAATTGATATCGAAATATCATCATGTTGTCATCCTTATGCCAAAACAAAAGAATAACAACAACCCTCAACCTTTACCAGAGAAAGGTTGAAAACCGGTTTTAACAATTTCAAGCAAAAGTGGAAAACCGTCGAAACACATATGCTTTTATGCTAAACCAAAACCGATTCAACATATTGTGACTTTTTCACATATTGTTTCTACCAGAACCCCTCATGATTCTTTGATAAAGCCTACAAACATGGGCTAGAACTTAATCCTGCTAAATCAAAAAGTCACCCAAACCACAAAGGTTCACAATATATGAGATCGAATATTAAGGTAGTGAAACCGAAATCAAACATCCCATAAACATACATAGCAATAAGATAAAAGCATTCAAGCACAGGCTATGTAAACCGAAAACTATCACAAGAAAAATTACCAATCAAATAATTTTATTCATAATAGACCAATACAATCAATGAAAGAAATAAAAAATTGATGTCTATTATTCTTGATTAAGTATTACAGCATATAACTTGATCTCTAGTGGTGCTCTTGTTGCTCACTGAGGTCTCTTCAGTGTTCAAACTCTTAAAGCATGTCTCAAGAGACTTGTCCGCAACCACTTCTGGTTTTTCAAGTTCTTCAATTAGAACTTTGAGCTCAGCAAGAATTCCTCTTGTTCCTTCATACTTCTCTTTTACCCAATCTTGATGTCGAATAGTCATAGCAAGATTGGTTTCCAGTTCGTCAAAACCTTGGATATATTGAGACATACTATCAGAACGAATCCATTGGGGTTTGTTTGGATCTTGTTTGTTGTAAGCTAACAGAGATGACTCATCTTGCGATCCAACAGAACTATCAAAATCATAATCAGACATGGTGTTTGATATACCCTTTTTCTTCCTCTCTGTATTGATTCCTTGACAATCCTTAACCTTTTGAGCTTCCTCCTTATTAGCCTTTGAGACACTGCGAGTTATTGGAGGCATGCTCGGCTATGAGTAAATAAATATAAATGATTGATCAGGGTTTCTGAATACAGACAAGAGAAAGTTTCTCTTTTGAGAGAGACAACTTTTTGGACCAAAAGACCTCTGGAAAATCCGAAAATATAAAAGAATATATTTTGTTTCCTTAGTCCGAATTTCTCAGGTTGGAAGGTTTATTAAAATTTGAAAATTCTAAATAAAACCTCTTTTTGGAAGATCATGTTAAACATGAACATTTTTTTTCAGACAACCATGGATTCGCAGCTATCCATATAGTGTCACAGAATTTTCTGATAAACATTTACACAAAACACATGTGCTCCTGTTTTATTGTGCCTTTCCCATCCAAGTTTATGAGCACGAAAAGGATGAGAGTGCACAATTTTTGACACAACTAAGTTTCATCGGAGTAAGCTTTTTCCAGCTTACAGTGAATATCAGAAACATAGTTCATGTTTCTCTTCGGGAATTTCTGCCCAAAATATTTTCTCCCAAGACGATGATCTTTTCTAACTCTAGAGATATGATCATGTGGAGAAAATGTACTAATGTGAGAATTCTCAAAGATGGATAAATCTCTCTTAATTATTTCAATGAGATTTTCATAAGATTTTCTCATTCTAAGGACTTCCTTATTTTTCACATTAGTGTGATCATCTGAAACAACTATCGAAAATTCCCGATTGTTTCTTTTGGTAGAGATTCGCTCTTTCCCTTTATTCTGAAGTCGTTCCTCATAAAAACTAGAACTGTTTCGATATGGGTGAGGATGAACCTTTTTCCAGAAGCGATTATCAACTCTTTCCTCTGACTCCTTTGAGTTGATATTATCGGGATGTGGTATAATCTGTCTTTCTCTTTGAGGAATGATCTTTCGGTTTTTAAGACAAGAAACTTCCTTCAAAAATTTTACCACCGTATGTTGAAGAAGTATAAGTTTCCTGTCAAGTGACTGAAAATTGTATTCTTTACAATCACCACGGAATCGGTTCAAAGTTTCCTTTGGACAAGATTTCGGTTGATCATCAGTAGATCTAGAAGTTGGTTTCTCATCCTCTTCTAACTTGATGGAGTTAGGAAAACTACCATCATCTTTATCTGTTTCAAATGTGATTAAACCGGTTTTGTCACAATCTGTAAAAGTCGAGCAAGGACTTTTAGTTTCCTTATCAGAAGAAATCACAACAACATCATTAGTTAGAATCATAGAACGTGTCTCTTTATCTGTAAGAGATTTACCAAGAGCTTCTAGTTTGACAGTGAGATCCATTTTCTCTTTGGCTAGACAATTCAGTTGAATGTCTTTTTCTCTGATCTCCTGTTTAAGAAGATTTGACTCTGTCTTTAAAATGAGTACTTTAGAAGATAGAGATTGTATATGCTTTAGGAGTTTTACCAACTCTTTATCAACATCTTCTCTTTCATCATAGATAGACATAGATGTTTTCGTAACTCCTGGATCATGAGTCAATGAAGTAGTAACATCTTCAACTTTTGAGTATTCATACTCTTGCATAACGTTAACTGAATCAGACATTAGATTCAATTCTTATAGGTTGGATCGCACCAAACACAGGTTGTTAGATCTTTTCGTGTTTACCTGCTCTGATACCAATTGAAAAGGCGAGGGTACCCAAATATACCTCAAGCTAAAACTTTTCCTACCTATAAGTCCTTTCTCCGAAAGTGATTGTCTATGGACTGAGTTGAGACAATACAACTAATCGGTTAACACTTCGTGTGATCGTCTATGGATACGAGATCGAGACAATACAACAACGAAGTATGTTACTTGATAAAAAGGTTCAAACTTAACCAAACACAATAGGATTCACTTACCAAGTAAATAGGAATTAACGTTTATGTAATTTACTTTAATTATAAATAAACAATTATAATGCGGAAATATAAAGTAAATGTCACAGCAAGATTTTGTTAACGAGGAAACCGCAAATGAAGAAAAACCCCGGGACCTTGTCCAGAATTGAATACTCTCGATTAAGCCTCTACACAAAATTACACCTAACTTCGTATAGTTGAGACCAAGCAACTAAACCTATAGTTCACCTAGTTCCGTATGTATTCCCACGCCTCCAACTTATAAATAAGTCACGTACTTGGAACAATTCCTTTGGTTCGTATTCCAAACAGTAAAGGAACAACAAATCTATTTGATATCAACTCTCTTCAACATAGTGATATGAGTCGGAAAAAGGCTCTTCCGTTTATCTTAACATAACTCCTTCGCCACGTCCTTAGATCTATCTTATGTTCAATTACCGAAGTAATCGTTTAAGATTAAGCCAACAACACTCTTAATCTAAAGAATTGTGTTGATGCCGATCTACTCAATTAATCAATCCAATCTACGACAAGGATAAACCGATTATTAATTGGATCCCCTTTTACCGAAACAATTATTGTGCACACCAAAGATTATAAACCCAAGTCAGATCTTCAATATCTTCTTTGTCTTCAAATCTTCTTAAATCTTAAATAAAAACCTTCACACAATCACTTGAATCTCTTGTGATCAATCACGCACAGAGCGGAGTCTGTTAACAATGGATTATCACAAGATCGTCTTTAGAACTAACAACAGTCTAAAGATCCCTGTCGAAACTCTAAACTGGTTTGAGTGAATCTTATATCAGAAGAGAAGATTCTCAAGCATAAACAAACTAGGTGCAATCAGATTTCAACCACCGTTAGTCAATCAAATCAATCGAAAACAAAAGATAAACCGCAATTATCTAGTTTCCCACCAATGGTACACGCTAGAGCTTCTCAATACCAAAGAAGACTTTTAAACTGAGCGGCCGTAAGAGATTTCGCCTAATTAGGTTACTCTCCTCTCCGAATAGGCGGCTACACCAGTAAGAACAACAAAAGAGGAAGACTGTTGTTACCAAGGATTAGTTTGCTAGAAAGGCAAACTTCAAGTATTTATAGACAAGGAAGTTTGGACACCAAGGAATTTCCAAAATCGAAAATATTCTCAAGATATTCATTAAAGCACAAATTCGGTTTCCATAATTCCTGGAAATGCTCTGTCCAAAAATAATGATCAAAATCTCTCGGAAAATCTAATTAGTAAATGCACATTACTAATTCTTATATTTCCTTACAAAATGAAATTAATAACCTTAATTAAAAGATTCTTAACTTACTTATGTTTCGATCCTAGGATTCTCTTCCCTTAGCTATTAAGGAATAACTTTGAACAATTAAAGAAATAAACATTCACATCACGTGTTCAAAGTATGTCGACATCCTTACTTTGTAAGTTCACTTTCACTCTTACAACCTTGAAACCGATTTGCCACACTTCCAAACAAGTTTAGAATTGGTTCATCTGACTTTCAAGAACTATGTGATTGATCAAACAAACATTCAATCACAATCATGGGTTTCACGGTTCTACCAAAACAAGTTTCGGTTCTACCTTCCATGTGAGTACTGTGCATAGTCACACTAGCTTTCCAAAATTCGGTTGACTAGGTACTAGGATCGGTTCCCCACATATATATGGTATCTAACTTATATGTGTTGCACATGTCCATAGGATCGGTTCCCCACAAAATTCGGTTGACTAGGTACTGATGGGTTTTGGATTTGTACTAAGTATGCGTACCCGTTTGCATATTGGCGAACCCAAACTCGTAACCAAGCTACTTAAGTATGTGTACCCGTTTGCATACTTGAGTGGTTAAAGTTATAAAATCAGTTGGCTCGTGAACTAATACATTTATATATTAAGGAATGCATTCTTTGCAAACCGTGGCTATAATGTTCATGAATTGATTCGAGTGCATCAAACCGATTTTGCTTCAATTGTGTTCTTGTATACTTTTATGAGAATGTAGCAATTGAACAAATCTTTAACTAGTTTCATTTGAGTCATTTGAACTAGTTATGGTTAGGATGAATAAGGTTGATATGAGAGTGTTCATATAGCTAACCTTGCTTAACTACTGTTGAGCCAACATGGTGTATACGTTTTGGTACGGTTACTAAACCTAAATGAGGGTACATTTCATTTGTGCATAACAAGCTAAGTTCGATCTAACGGTTGAAAGATATTAGCTTGAGTCTAATCAAGTTTTCATCTAAAAGTGAATATTAAATGCTTTGTTACCAAGGTAACTTAGATTGCAAACCCTGATTTTAAAACTATATAAAAGAGAACTCTAGCAACTGGGAAACCTAATCCCGATACCTCCTGTGTGATACTAGTTGTATAAGCTAGAGTCGATTCTCCTTTAACCTTAGGTTTTTCACGAAACCCTGTAGGTTAACGACTTAAGGACTTCATTGGGATTGTGAAGCCAGACCCAACTATTTTCTCTGTAGTTGCGTGTTTTGATCTTGTTCTTTCTATCGTATTTGAGTACTATCTTATCTAAGATTTGCTCGAGATTTAATCTCCGATAGGCAAGATAAAAAGTAGTCACAAACATCTTCGTCTCATCGTTTGTGATTCCACAGTATCTTGTTTCGCTACCATATGATTAAGATTATTGTGAGGTGATTGATATTTCTGGGATGCTCTTCGGTAATATAAGTCCGGTATATCAATTGGTTCTGTTCACCTTGATTTATCAAAAACGGAACAAAACTCGTAGGTATTTCTGTGGGAGACAGATTTATCTATTCCTATAGACTTTTCAGTGTGAGACAGATTTATCAAGTCTTTGACTTTGGGCCGTAGCAACTTTTGGTTGTGGGTAAGATCATCTAAGGGAATCAAGTGCGTAGTATCCTGCTGGGATCGGAGACGTAAGGAGCGCAACTGTACCTTGAATCAGTGTGAGATTGATTAGGGTTCAACTACAATCCAGTCCGAAGTTCATTGGAAGTAGGCTAGTATCTGTAGCGGCTTAATACAGTGTGGTGTTCAAATCTGGACTAGGTCCCCGGGTTTTTCTGCATTAGCGGTTTTCCTCATTAACAAAATTCTGGTGTCTGTGTTATTTATTTTCCACATTATATTTTGTTATATAATTGACATATCACAGGTTGTGCGTTGAATCGATCAATTGGTAAATCCAACCTTTGGTTGTTGATTGAAATTGATTGATCCTTGAACATTGGTCTTTGGTACCGTTTGTAGATGGTGGATTTTCGACAAAGGCTAAAATCGTAAACCCATAATTATACAAACTTCTGATCCAGCAATCAGACGCGAGTATTGAGACACGGGTCTCTCATCGAACCTCGACGAGAATACTGTCTCTCGGAGTATATACGGATATGTAGTCTCTCGGCCGACAACAACACATCTCATGAATACGAACACTTCGATAATTATTTCTATATAGAATCACGAGATTGACGACTCCTAGACAGCTTGCTCTGCTAGTATAGAGCAATAACGTCTTCAGGATACAAACAACAGTTTTCCCTGACTATATAAAGGATATGAAGCTCCAACAAGCTCATGTCGAATAATTAATGCTCTAGACGACTTGCTCTCTAATATAGAGCCATCGCTTAATTATTCTTAAATTCTTGGATTCATCCACTGAACTTCTGAAATATTCAAATATTTTCATAATATTTCGTTACTTCAATCTATGGTTCTTCCCAGCAGAATGCCATGAGTTAGTAATAAATAATAAAATGCACGGGCATCTGAGTTACCTTCGAGTAAGTCCCGACCAAAATGGTGTAAATGTATTCGACAATGCATTAACAAACACCTGAATGAACAAACAAGTATTTCAAAATACGACGAGACGATGAACCTATGCAAATAGGAAAGAAAATAATAAAATAATAATCAAGGCGCTAGGGATTGGCTCACCGGCCGGCCCGACCATGCCGTGACCCCGGTCCCATGCCCAAATTCTATATTTTATCATATTTTATTATTTTCCTTGATCTCATGAAAATCCTTTAATTTGAACAAATATCCTTCGTTTTGAGGAAACTCCTCAGTTTCATGGTGTTTCTTTCACACTAAGGAAATAATATAAAATTAGGGAAAATATTGTGGGACCGTGATTATTGGCCAACCGGCCATGCCTTGATCCCAACCGGCCCCACACCTCATGGTTCCTCATTATTTTATTATTATTCCCTAATATCATGAAAACTCCTTAATCTCATGATATTTCCTTGATCCCATGAAAAATAATATAAAATTAGGGAAACTCGTGGGACCGGGCCCAAGATGGCCGGTCATGCTCTAGCTAGCCCCACACGCCCTATTTTATTATTATTATTATATTTTTCATATTTCCTTAATCCCATGAAATTCCTTGATTTCATGATGTTTCCTTCAAATTATGAAATTCCTTCAAAATTATGGGAAAATACACAAAAATACATAAAATTAAGGAAACTTGTGGGACCGGGCCCAAGCTGGCCGGTCATGCCCTAGACGGTCCCACAAACCCCTTATTTTTTTATTATTATTTTTATATTTCCTTAATCTCAGGAAATTCCTTGATTTCATGATATTTCCTTCAAATTATGAAAATTCCTTAAAATCATGGAAAAATATATCAAAAATACATAAAATTAAGGAAAACTCATGGGACCGGGCCCAAGCCATCCGGTCCCACACACCCTTATTTTTATTATTTTAATATTATTTGCTTCCTTTATCCCATGGAAACTCCTTCCCTTCAAGGAAACTCCTTGATTTCAACAAATTCCCTAAATTCATGATATTTTCATAAATTCATGAAAAATAATATAAAATTAGGAAAGGCACCACGGGGCCATGGTCACTGGCCGGCCGGGCATGCCTTGGCCTAAGCGGTCCCACGCCTCATCATTCCTTTATTTTATAATTATTTTCCTTCATCTCATGAAGTTTTCACGGTTTCAGCAAAAATCCCTGATTTCTTCATATTTCTCAGATGATTGCTCAAACCACATCAGAAAATATCGAAATTCTCAGGACTAAGACACGAACACTTTGGTGACGTGAGCATGTTACCTTGACCGACCAAGGTTGGCTCTTTGGCTTGCAAGGAGCCGGTCCCTCGTATTTTCACAATTTGACCTAATTTGCGCAATTGCTCATATTGGGCCCAAACTCTCTCCTACCGTCCCTCTTGAATTCTTCCTAAGTTTTACTCTCGGGCTGTTTTCACCTCCCGAACGAGCTTAAAACCTAAATACTCCTGCGCTAGGAGATAGGAAATTCTTTTCCGTACAGAATGGAGGGGCGGACCATCAAAATCCGAGTCCGTATGAGAATTCTACATCGATTCTAGTAAAGGGCGCTAATTAGGGTTTCAACCAATCTGGGGATTGCTCAAACGATGAATATTTGATCCCGTGACCACCCAGGGCCAGTTTCATGACCCCTTGGTCGGTCCCTCATCTCTTCATAATTAATTAGGTTTTATCACCTAAGGTTCAGACGAGCATTATCTTAATAAATGATTAAACCAGCATTTAATCATCCTTTCATCAAATCAACCGGTCTTCATGAGACCTTGATATTTGCTCACGTGAGCATCTAAGCTCTACATGGTCAACTCATAATCTCATGTAGCCGGTCCTCTTCACTCCATGGTTAATTTTCAATAAACCGTCAGTAAATCATTAATTGATTAAATTAGGGTTTTGAGTCCAAGGTTAATGATTCCAGATTCAAATGCTAATAATTTTACGTTGATCCCGTGATCAACATTTTATTTATCATACTTGGTTCAATTGCCAGTATTCTGATTTAATATTTTATTTGGTCATGCTACCATAATTCATCAAACGAGCAATATTTGCTCAGATGAGCAATACTTGCTCAAACTAAAGAATATTGGTTCAACTATCAATATTCAACAATTCATCGAATGAGCAGTATATGCTCACGTTAACTTATTCACACATCATATCTCTGTCTCAACAGACATGTTCAATTCATGAGTCTCAGAACATTTCCAAACCACGTCCGACTCAACAATACAAGGACTCATCATCCCATGAAGTCATGAAGTCAACAACTGACTAACTAAATACACGTCTGCCTTGCAGAGACTCCACAATAACACGAGACATCAATCGTGTTACATGGGGGGGATATTAACTATGGTTTTGGTCTGGCGGTCTATGGCATGTGTGTGTTCATACACACGATGGAATGTGAGCAAGTCATGCAATCAGTTGAAGGAGTTAACAAAGTAGTGGATGGAAAATAAACCAAGTCTCCGCACGATGAGCAACTGGTTTCAAACACGATTTCCATTTCCCCACTCTTTGATTCCATCAACTGTCACACTTCATGGGATCATGGTGTCTATAATTCCAGCAATATAAATAAGTCTCGAATCATGATTGAATATACAACGATTTCACGTCTCACAGAGACAACACGAGATCAACAACTCATCAATTGAGCAATTACTCTCAACTGAACAATTTCAATCATTCATAACTTATCATATTCAGAATTCTCAACACACCTACAATCTTTGATTACTATTGATTCCACACATTTTTAAGCTTCCATCCTACAGATCGACCCATCCTCTCTTGTGACCGAATTTACTCTGGAACGGCCATTGTCTTGGTTTAGGGCGGAGTACTACAGATTGATCTCTCGAATTCAAAGCACTCCCTTCTTGCAGTGCATATGTGTGAGGTTGAATATTTCGCTCGGTTCAAGGAGTCTCCTCCGTACGGTTGTCTCCTCAATTCCGTAAAAACCAGCAAATCGTTTTGCCCCACCTACAGATTGGCGACCACAGTGGGAGATCATTCTCTCGGTTACAATCTCACTTCTCACAAAGATGGTCGGTCTTAGGTCTGGTTTAGTTACCAATCCGAATTCAATACCCGGTTCTAATATTGCAAGCTCTAGTGGTACCGCCAACACCACTCCTCCGGTGCAACCTACCACTACCACTCCTCCGGCGCAGCCTTCCACTACCACTCCTCCGAGCGTTGGTGCTCCAGTGATCACCCCTGCAAGTGACGGCACTGGCGCCATCAACAATCCACTCTTCGGCCGGTCTCCTGAAGAAATCAGAGAAAATCCACCTACCATAGGTGATCTTATGAAGGTGCAAGAAACTCTTGCCAAAAATCAGACTGACATGGCTTCCACTCAGAAGGAACTATTCAACTATCTCAAGACTCTTACAGACAAGATGTCAGAGAAAACTCAGGAAAAAGGAAAATCTAAAGAAACGTCTTCATACGCGATCCCGAGGTCACTCCGATCCATGTAGTAGACGATGAGGAAGTTCCTAAGGCTCAGAGATAATCCACCAAAGAAAAGAACCATCCAGTTTCATCACTCGTGAAGACACGAAACGTCTTTTGGAAGATCATGGAAAAGACAAAACACCCTCTGTCCATCGTCACCGACCTCCATACCCTGCTGCTAAGCAAAGGATTCCTCTGCCAAAAGGTTACACCTCTCCAACCTTCACACTTTATGATGGTACAGGCAATGCTCGAGAACATATTTCTCGATTTATGGAAGCACTGGGTGAACATGAGCACAACCATACTGTCCGTCTGAAGGAATTTTCGAAGTCTCTGAAAGGCAGGGCATATACCTGGTACAACAACATCGCACCAGGAAGCATCAAAAGTTGGGGAGAGATGATCAATACTTTCTACAGAAAGTATTTCTTCGTTTCAGAGCAAATCACCCTCTCTGATCTCGGAAGGATGTTTCAAAGGAACAATGAACATCCCAATGACTACGTGAAAAGATTCAGTGTCCAGGCCCTGGACTGTCATGATCCAAACGTCACGGAGCAACAACTGGTAGACTTGTGTATCAACGGCATGATCCCGGTCTACAGAGCTTTATTGGAAAATCTTCGTTTCCAGACCTTCTCAGAGCTTCATGAAGCGGCGAAGAAATCAGCAACTACTGCGCCCGCTTTACTAGAAAGAACAAAAGCTATGAAGAACCGCGAGACACTCGAAGTAGCAGACGTCTGATCAAGAAGAAGTAAAACCTCCAGCCTTCCATAAACACTGTTGCAGAAGGGAGCAAACGAAAAGCCAAACTGCCGCGCAAGCATACCTCAGCTCCTTCAAAAGCACAAAACAAGGATAAGCAAGATGCACAAGCCTCTGACCAACGCACAAGAGTTCTTGATCAAGAAGCACCTGACTTTCCTTTTTCCATTGAAGAGGTGATCGAACTCCTGGGTGTCTGGGTCCAACATGGTGCGATCAAGTTGCCATATGTCAAGAAAGAACCAACTGAAAAAGACATGGAAAGTCCTCGTTACCACCGCTTCCACAGGTTCGTCAATCATCCCACAAGCAACTGCGTAGTTTTGAAGCACATTTTCAAAGAGAAGGTTGATCCACAATAGCTTCAACTGGGGACTGAAGGAGTACACAAGAATTCTTTCCCATTCAGAACCTTTACACTCTCTGAACAATCCATCAAAAAGGCGGTTCAATCCTTGGTCGAACGTGAATTGTTCTATCTGTCGAAGGCATAAATGAGAGATATGTTCACAACACTGAACCACATTGTGTCAAGAAGTCCATTCCGGAAATAATTCTTGAGCCTCCGACCACGAGACCAAGAGATGTACGACTGGGGACTGCTTACCACAAGAAACGAATTTGGAAGAACGTTGATTGATGCTGGCACCGCCATCAACAACATTCCACTGAAAACCATCAGATCCACATGCATCAGTCGACAAGAAGCTACTCATGCTCCCATATCAATCAGAGACCTTGAAGGAGCTCTTGGAAATACTTATGGCTACATCACTCTCAAAGTGAACATAACTTCAACCTGGACAAAAACCAAGTTTCACATAATCAGGAAGATCCAGGATATGACATGTCCTTCAGACGACCCTGAAAAGATGGGTACTTACAAAGTGTCTTTTGTTACACATCTCTCCAACGAAGAAAGTTCTAATCCAGAAGATTTGACGGACATTCCATCATCAGAGTACTTTGAAGAATTTCAAACTTTAACGAGGTTGAAGCAAGAACCTGCAAAAGATGCACAGACATTCATCAAGAGGTTTCGCACTCAGGCAAGTATCATTCCATGTCTATCTCATTTATTTCCCCACATGCTATCCTAGCATGGGGACTTAATTATGCTAGCAACTCTACAAGACGTTATGAATGGTAGCTTCACCGCATTAGTATTTTACCATGTGGTTGAATCTGACGTTTCTCCGAATCAAGCAATGAAACATTCATTACTGATGTCCAATCATGGCAGAGAACACTTTGGGCATTTTTCCTGCAAGTCCATGTGTTCACAAAATCAGAAAGCTCTGATGTCTGCACAAGTGTCGAATCCCACTACTGTAACGAAAGGGATGCTGAATCAACAGAAGATACTCCAGGGCCGAGATGATCAAACCCCTACTACATTTGATGCTTAAGTAATATACTCTTCAACGCTCAAGCATCTAAGAAGCCATCAAATTGTACTCCCAATCAAAGAGTACAACACAAATATCTCGACGATGACACATTGATTCAACACCAGCACAATCAAAGTGTAACTAAACTACAATCGATAAGTCTTCATTATCCCATGATAAGACTTCTGAAGAATATGCAACATCATTCATACATGGATGGCACTAACTCCTTCAACATACACTGGCAACCTGAGGTGATTCCATGAAACTTCATCAACGGGATTTCTCTACATCACAAGCCCCTGCATGATTGAGGAACTTTCACTCTTCACCAATCACGTCCAGTATGAAAACTGCTGATGCTATCTACCGCAACAACATCGACTCACTGACAAAGCCAGTTCCTGGCTCACTGGATGAAGGAGCAAAGATTATATCTATAATCATGGTTCTAGCCTTTTCGGTCTTTGGAGCAACTTCAACCATGGTATCAGCATCAACAATAATCTCTATAGGAACACCATCATGATTTCAGCATCGACAAGGATCTCTGGAGCGTAATCAGTCGTGGTCTCAGCACCAACAACGGTCTTAGGAGCAACATCCTCAGGGCTTCGTCAACTAATCATTCTCTGAAGTGTTACACATGAAGTGGACTTTTCTAAGAACCGATGATTCATATCAAGATGTGTAGACCTGATAACATCCTCACATGAAAGTCTTCCCAAAGATGGCACGACTGGTGGGCATAATCCAAAGTCTTCTACAAAATGTTCTCATCACCTCTACAAATGAGATACAACACACTTCAGGCCATGGGTTTGAACAAACGTACCAATAAGTGAGGAATGAGACAATGCTTCCTCAACGAAATATGTTCGTCTATGCCTCTTCTACAACATACCAAAAGGGCGCATTAATCGTACATACGAGCTGAAAGATATGGCCTTTACAGCCAGGTTTATGAAATCTGAAAATTTGTACGGGATTACAAATCACAAATGTGCACGCTTCGTTGGCTGAATCTACAACTCCGAATTGAGTGATTATTTTCTCATGTGACAACTCAGTCTCTTAGCTTCAAAAGTTGGGGTCAAGCATCATATTCCGACGTCGTATGAGGTTCCTACAGCTTCTTGAGCATACAACATGCAAGCAGCAATTCTTAGACGGGATTCATAACTTCCACAGTCGCTCGGTGTCCACCAGGTCTTTTTGCTAAGTCCTTCATCAAGGTACCTCCAACTTCGACCACCTGGGTCTTTACATCCATTTTCTACCCGGATCCTCTATCTAGGTCCTGCCAGAAGAAAGGAAAATGAAAGAGAGAGATTCAATAAAATACTGGGGACTGACGGTCCACTGATCATGACGATCAATTTCACAGTCCAACACTCGTGGTTCCGGGCTCTCCAGCGCTAGTCAATCATCGCAAAAGGAATGTTACCACCGGGACATGCCACCATGGTCATTACATCATCCTCTCTTGAGAGCAACCTCAGTTATGGTCCTGTGACCAGGGTTTCAGAAGTGATGTTTCTACGACTGACAGAAACAAGATGGCACTGCAAGCACCATGCTCATGTATAAATCAAAGGGTACTGATCTCGAATGAATTAATGACATTAAATCCTTCAACAACCGTTCAAGACACAAGCGAATGGTCTAAAAGCACAACATGAGTGTTTTACAGCAAACTCGACTGAGATGATTTTACAGTCCTGTACAAACCGACGAGCTGGGAGCAATTGTTGAAGAATCTAGGGATAGGTCATATACCATTCTCTTCGTATGAATGTCCTCCACATCATATCCTAAATTCAAATCAATTGAAGAAACGAGCAAGGATATGTGGCTGAAACATTGGACTACATGCCAGCTGAAAATTTTCTGAAGGTCTCCTGGAAGTTTACTGTTTCGCTGATTTCGGCCCCTAAACATGCTCAAAACTCAAAATTATTTTCTGATAAAGCTTGGAAATTTCCTGGGCATGAGAAATCATGGGTAGATCACGAAAATCCGACATCAGACGAAGATTCTACAGCGTTTTTCATTAAAAGGCGAGTTCTGAATTTTCTGGTGACGTATTTCGGAAAAAATTTTATTCATTCATATGGGTCCTCGTTCATTCATTCACAAATCATCAACCTCATACTTCTATGAAGAAAATATACGATGGGCACTTACCGGAGTGGTCCCTAAAGTGCTCAAAAGACCGGAATTGCCAACATCACCATTGGAGACATCATTGCTTTCATTTGGTTTCGAAATCCGTGGTTTTCTTCTTCACCATCCTCCGAAGAAGAATGGGCATCATCAGTTTCCATCGTTCCATGGAAATCTCCTCCTGAATACATCAACAACAATTAGTGAGAATTGAAGACCATCGAGGCTCGATGAAGCAAAATTCTGAAAGGAAATAACAAACCTTGGTTTCATGATCCTAATTGCACGGACAAGAAAAGTCATGATGTGAGAAGCGTTAACCAAAGAAGCGACTGGGACCGCACCTTATTCGGTATCATCCTATAATTCCTCCCCGTCTGCCTTCTCCACCCTGGAGACTGTCTTGCACGTCTGAGAAGTCTACATGGATTCGAGACCTCACATCAGCGTCTACAAAAATGGTAATCCTCGACTCTTACCTATTTACGGTTTCACGAACTTAGTGATAACAACGTAAAAATTTCGAAAATCTTGCTCGCTCCTTCAAACCTGCAAAGACGAGCAAAACTCATTATTCAAAATCATAACTTGATTTTCATAAAACCGTGAACAACCCACGTGAATTTTAACATCCACTGGTTTTTCAAAAATTGGACATACGTCCATTCTACAATTGTGAAAACTCACATACAGATATTATTTCACCATGTATAATTGTCTACTTTCAACAGTTGTTCAAAATCAAAACATTGATTTTACAAAATATGTTTTAACGTGAAACTCACGTCTATATATATTTTTACTCCCTCGAGAGTATATTTTCAAAAATTTATGAAAGCTTACATATCGAAAATAAATTTTTTCATGAAAGCTCATAGACAAATTTTTTAACAGACGCACGTCTATTCAAAAAAAAAAACACTTTTCTCTCGGACGAACATCCATATTTGAAACGAGAGTTTATTCCACTTTGTGAAATCTCACATGTTTAAAAAATAAAATTTCGGTTTTCGTAAAAGCTCATGGACGAAATTTTATATCATTAGACTCAGGTCTATTTGTTTGTTCCTTAAACTAACGAACGAACGAGCGTCTATTCCTAAAACAAGGATTTATTTTCATGGACCCGGACCCGTGAATCCTAAATCGACCAAGTTTTCGTCATCAAATCAGCGGTTCTACACCAATTTATGCTCATCAGACGATGCTGCAGTAGTTCGCTCGCGCAATCGAAAATCCGGTAACGTATTAACTTACGACTAAGTTCAATTACTTATACTGTTTATGACCGGAAAATCACCATTCAATGCTGACTGAGGAACACGGCTTTCCTCACTAAGCAGGGGACTTAATGTAGATGGTGGATTTTCGACAAAGGCTAAAATCGTAAGCCCGTAATTATACGAACTTCTGATCCAGCAATCAGACGCGAGTATTGAGACACGGTCTCTCATCGAATCTCTCGATCGAGAATATTGTCTCTCGGAGTATATACGAGATATGTAGTCTCTCTACTGGACAACAACATATCTCATGAATACTTGAACACTTCGTAATTATTTCTATATAGAATCACGAGATTGACGGCTCCTAGACATACTTGCTCTGCTAGTATAGAGCAATAACGTCTTCGTGGATACAAACAACAGTTTTTTCCCGACTATATAAAGGATATGAAGCTCCAACAAGCTCATGTCGAATAATTAATGCTCCTAGACGACTTGCTCGCTAATATAGAGCCATCAGTTAATTATTCTTAAATTCTTGGATTCATCCACTGAACTTCTGAAATATTCAAATATTTTCATAATATTTCGTTACTTGAATCTATGGTTCTTCCCAGAAGAATGCCATGAGTTAGTAATAAATAATAAAATGCACGGGCATCTGAGTTACCTTCGAGTAAGCCCCGACCAAAATGGTGTAAATGTACAATGCATTAACAAACACCTGAATGAACAAACAAGTATTTCAAAATACGACGAGACGATGAACCTATGCAAATAGGAAAGAAAATAATAAAATAATAGTCAAGGCGCTAGGGGATTGGCTCACCGGCCGGCCAGTCATGCCGTGACCAGTCCCACGCCCAAATTCTATATTTTATCATATTTTATTATTTTCCTTGATCTCATGAAAATCCTTTAATTTGAACAAATATCCTTCGTTTTGAGGAAACTCCTCAGTTTCATGGTGTTTCTTTCACACTAAGGAAATAATATAAAATTAGGGAAAATATTGTGGGGCCCTGATTATTGGCCAACCGGCCATGCCTTGATTCCGGCTGGCCCCACACCTCATGGTTCCTCATTATTTTATTGTTATTTCCCTAATATCATGAAAACTCCTTAATCTCATGATATTTCCTTGATCCCATGAAAAATAATATAAAATTAGGGAAACTCGTGGGACCGGGCCCAAGCTGGCCGGTCATGCTCTAGCTAGCCCCACACGCCCTATTTTATTATTATTATTATATTTTTCATATTTCCTTAATCCCATGAAATTCCTTGATTTCATGATGTTTCCTTCAAATTATGAAATTCCTTCAAAATTATGGGAAAATACACAAAAATACATAAAATTAAGGAAACTTGTGGGACCGGGCCCAAGCTGGCCGGTCATGCCCTAGCCGGTCCCACAAACCCCTTATTTTATTATTATTATTTTTATATTTCCTTAATCTCATGAAATTCCTTGATTTCATGATATTTCCTTCAAATTATGAAAATTCCTTCAAATCATGGAAAAATATATCAAAAATACATAAAATTAAGGAAAACTCGTGGGACCGGGCCCAAGCCAGCGGGCCATGCCCTAGCCGGTCCCACACACCCTTATTTTTATTATTTTAATATTATTTGCTTCCTTGATCCCATGGAAACTCCTTCCCTTCAAGGAAACTCCTTGATTTCAACAAATTCCCTAAATTCATGATATTTTCATAAATTCATGAAAAATAATATAAAATTAGGAAAGGCACCACGGGACCATGGTCACTAGCCGGCCGGCCATGCCTTGGCCTAAGCGGTCCCACGCCTCATCATTCATTTATTTTATAATTATTTTCCTTCATCTCATGAAGTTTTCACGGTTTCAGCAAAAATCCCTGATTTCTTCATATTTTCTCAAATGATTGCTCAAACCACATCAGAAAATATCGAAATTCTCAGAACTAAGACACGAACACTTTGGTGACATGAGCATGCTACCTTGACCGACCAAGGTTGGCTCTTTGGCTTGCAAGGAGCCGGTCCCTCGTATTTTCACAATTTGACCTAATTTGCGCAATCGCTCATATTGGGCCCAAAATCTCTCCTACCGTCCCTCTTGAATTCTTCCTGAGTTTTACTCTCGGGCTGTTTTCACCTCCCGAACGAGCTTAAAACCTAAATATTCTCTCGTTGGGAGATAGGAAATTCTTTTCCGTACAGAATGAAGGGGCGGACCATCAAAATCCGAGTCCGTATGAGAATTCTACATCGATTCTAGTAATGGGCGCTAATTAGGGTTTCAACCAATCTGGGGATTGCTCAAACGATGAATATTTGATCCCGTGACCACCCATGGCCGGTTTCATGACTCCTTGGTCGGTCCCTCATCTCTTCATAATTAATTAGGTTTTATCACCTAAGGTTCAGACGAGCATTATCCTAATAAATGATTAAACCAAAGATTTAATCATCCTTTCATCAAATCAACTAGTCTTCATGAGACCTTGATATTTGCTCACGTGAGCATCTAGGCGCTATATGGTCAACCCATAATCTCATGTAGCCGGTCCTCTTCACTCCATGGTTAATTTTCAATAAACCGTCAGTAAATCATTAATTGATTAAATTAGGGTTTTGAGTCCAAGGTTAATGATTCCAGATTCAAACGCTAATAATTTTACGTTGATCCCGTGATCAACATTTTATTTATCATACTTGGTTCAATTTCCAGTATTCTGATTTAATATTTTATTTGGTCATGCTACCATAATTCATCAAACGAGCAATATTTGCTCAGATGAGCAATACTTGCTCAAACCAAAGAATATTGGTTCAACTATCAATATTCAACAATTCATCGAATGAGCAGTATTTGCTCACGTTAACTTATTCACACATCATATCTCTGTCTCAACAGACATGTTCAATTCATGAGTCTCGGAACATTTCCAAACCACGTTCGACTCAACAATACAAGGACTCATCGTCCCATGAAGTCATGAAGTCAACAACTGACTAACTAAATACACGTCTGCCTTGCAGACTCCACAATCACACGAGACATCAATCGTGTTACATGGGGGGATATTAACTATGGTTTTGGTCTGGCGGTATACGGCACGTGTGTGTTCATACACACGATGGAATGTGAGCAAGTCATGCAATTAGTTGAAGGAGTTAACAAAGTAGTGGATGGAAAATAAACCAAGTCTCCGCACGATGAGCAACTGGTTTCAAACACGATTTCCATTTCCCCAATCTTTGATTCCATCAACTGTCACACTTCATGGGATCATGGTGTCTATAATTCCAAAGAATATAAATAAGTCTCTCGAATCATGATTGAATATACAACGATTTCACGTCTCACAGACAACACGAGATCAACAACTCATCAATTGAGCAATTACTCTCAATCAACAATTTCAATCATTCGAACTTATCATATTCAATTATCAACACACCTACAATCTTTGATTACTATTGATTCCACACATTTCTAAGCTTCCCTCCTACAGATCGACCCATCCTCTCTTGTGACCGAATTTACTTTGGAACGGCCATTGTCTTGGTTTAGGCCGGAGTACTACAGATTGATCTCTCGAATTCAAAGAACTCCCTTCTTACAGTGCATCTGTGTGAGGTTGAACATTTCGCTCGGTTCAAGGAGTCTCCTCCGTACGGTCGTCTCCTCAATTCCGTAAAAACCAGCAAATTGTTTTGCCCCACCTACACCGTTCAAGTTATTTCTCTTATATTCAATTGGGCTCGCAAATCCCTATTTGCTGATTGCAGATTGAACTGAGAGAAAGAGATATAAAACTCTTTGATATACTTTTATCTAGATTAAGTCTAACTGTCTAGTTGATTCTCTTGAAAGTATATTGCAGTTTGTCTATTCAGATTGCCAAACGAAATATTGGGTGCAGTTGTTAGACCCTCGCTTTTTCAAGCTCACTCAGCCGAGTCAGATAGCTGACTCGGTCATGACTTAGACACTGACTCATTATTCTGACTCGGTCTGCTTGACCCGAGATTTGACTTGTTTGACCGGTGACCAGTTTGACTTTGCCGGTCACTTGAGATACTTTCCTGGCCGATTACCGGCCAACTTCCGACCACTTTTCTGGGAATTCCGGAATACTTTTTTAGCAGATTTTCCACATGGGTTTTTGGAGGACTTGACCTAGTTTTTGAAGAAAGCTACAAAAAGAAAAAGACTTCTACAACTTTTTGGGTGATGAAGCTTCCGTCATTAAAAACATCACCGATGAAGATTCCATCTCCGGATAAGTTGATGTGAAGATTTCGTCGCCGGAGACAACAAACATGAAGATTTCATCGTTGGAGAGCATCACTATTGAACTTAAAACCCAACCCAAGAACCAAGAACCACCTAAAGCGAAGAAAAACCTCCAAAAAGTAGATAAAACCACCATAATTGTGTAGATAAGTAGAAAACATAATAATAAGTAAGCTAAAACTACTAGTTGACCTAAAAAGTAACAAACAAAGGAATATGCTCAGATCTAAGCAGAGAAGGATTGTTGCTTGGTGGTGGTTTTGTTGGAGAAGAAAAAGTAGCGGGAGAGAGGAGAAAGAAAAGTTTATTCTTTTAATAGGCAAAAAATTTATAAACGTCGATGGCTACTAACTAATGTACATCATTTTATAAGGTTTTCCCTATTTCCCATCCCCATTTTTCCTATTTCCCACACCTTTACAATTTCTAAAACAAATTTACTTTTCAATTTTTGGTTTTCTTATGTACCACCTACAAAAGTCAAATTGGTTTTGACTATGATTATTACCATTTTTGTTGTCTTCTTCTTCCTTAACCTCTCATTTTCACTAAAGAAAACCAACCCTAGTTCAATCGAATTTGCAAGAAGAATAATCTATGGAAAACTCATTTTGTGAAAAAGGTTTAATTGGGGCGACCGACCGGAAGGCGCGAAGGGCTATGACCACTTTTTTGTTTATTGAAACATAACGAAATTATCGATTTCATAAAAAGATTTGATTTGATTCCGTCCGGAATAGGGGTGTACAGAATACCCGGAAGCCTGCGGCCTGCCATGTACCGCCCGGGTCCGAAGGAGCCCATGGGCACCCGACAGCCTGTCATGGGCTAGCCCGGCCTGCCCGATAATTATAAGTGGGCGGACCCGGGTTTTTGTTCAAATATTGGAGTCCGGCTGTTAGCCTGCTTTGCCCGTGCTTTGTTTAGTTACCCTACTGCCCGACTGCCAATAGCCTCGAATAAAGTTTTCTACTAGTGTGATGGATTTCTCAAGAACTTAAATTTCATATGTGGACAATTTATTGGGGTCAGAGAAAATTCTGAATTACATTTCACAGTAATGAATATGAATTGCTTGAACTATCATTTGAACGAGTTATAGGTATATCATCATTCATCAAGCCAAAAAAAAAAAAAACATACTCCCTCCGTCCCACCATTAAGTGACTTATTTGGTTTTTGATTTTGTCCCATCATTAAATGACCTATATCACTAAACAAGGAGATATTTTTAAAATTATCCTTTTAATTGATTTTAAGAAATATAAGAAATACGCATAATTTGATAGACATGTTTATATTCGTTACGTAGGTGTTTTAAAATGCTTTTCAATGGTATAAAGTTTGCGAACATCCATGGTGTAGTTTGAGAGATAAATCATTTCAAAATTTCATTAATTATTATCCATAAGGGTATAATTGTAAAAAAATGCTTAAAATCTCTTTCCCCTCGCTTGCCTTAAAATTTGTGCAAATATCAACTAGGTCACTTAATGGTGGGACGGAGGGAGTATATACTTTAAAATTTAGAATTATCTCTTGGGCCGAGGCCTGCCCGGCCCGACCTGGCCTGTATTGTTTCACGGGTATGGACGGGCCATGGGCATTAAATTTTTGTTATTGCCCGGCCCGGCCTGGCCTGTTAAACTTAATGGGTAGTAAGGACTACAAGCCCATCGGGCTTGGGCTGGCCTGCCCGGCCCGATGTACACCCCTAGTCCAGAAATTTTTGGTTACTTTTTCTTTGGACGAAGATATCCCTCAATCTGAGAATGAAAAGGCCACTATATCCTTATCATCCAGTCGTTCAACATTAGATTCATCACCGCCGTAAAGGGCTTCGCCAATAAAACCACCGCCACCATTAAATTCATACAACATTTACTATCACCATTTACCATCACCGACACCAACACCACCTTCACTACTGCTACCACCGCCACACAACATCACCGCCACCACCGCAACCATAACACCACCTCCACCTCGCTGCACCGTACCACCATCACCGCAATCACAATGTCAACTCCACCACCATTGTATCCACCGCCATTATCGCCGCTGCTAACCAGCATCACCAATAAACCTTCAGCACCACCACCAATACATCTTCAGCACCACCGCCACCACTAACAGAACTTTCGCCATCTTCCCAGTACCACTAGCACCACCAGAACCACCTATAATCGAAATTAAAAACTTATTCTCCTCCGATCATCCCTACTCTCTTCCGATCACCCCCTACTGCACCTTACCATCACCACCGTTACACCCCCAGCAAGGAAGCACCACCACCACCACCACCATTACATTCGCAATAGTCAGGTTCATATTCTTCAATTGTCACCACCGCCGGCCTCTTCCTACCACCATATCCACCACCACTACCAAATTTCATGAAAATTAAAATTATAAGAAATTAGAGATTAAATACATCGAAGGCAAAGAAAAAATCTCAAATTAAAAGTATAATTTAAAATCCCCTTTTCTGAATTATGTAGGGAAAGACCACATCACATCAAAAATCAAAACGCAATTGGGGAGGAAACCAAACTGGTGTACATATTACATATAACACACCGAAACTCTAAGGGAAAGAGCTCATCTTTTCTGAGATATGTAGGGGAAGAAGAAAGGAAAATTAAGATTACATCTCTTTTTCTTCTACCTCTATATTACTCACAAGGACCGCATCTTTTCTGGTGAGAGATTTTTTTTCTCTAGATCTGAAAGGGAGATGCTTTATTGTTTGCTTAGAGCAACATACCAAACGGTGCGTATCCTCTGTGCCCAATGGTGCATGTGCCCAATGTGCCCAGCGAATGGTACCGTGACACCTGTCTTCCCCCATTTGGCTCAACTAACCCAGTTATCATAGTTATAAAAAGGTATGAGGTTTGTGTCCATGATAGCCTAGGCTATCAGACGGACGACATTGAATGGGGACCCTGATCCGAAGGTCGGGAAGCTCCGGATTGAGTTTTTACATGGACGGCTACGAAATCAAGTTCAATCACGATATATCGTGGGCGAGAGATATATCCGTTCGTCCAAATCCCCAAGAGTAATTTGGGGCCGTCGGATTGTCTCTTTATTGTTTCTAACGCGGATAAGTGAAGATCGATTTCTTTTCTTTTCAGCGTTCTAACCCTGCCTCTGTGATCATACTTCGAATGCGTCCTCTCAAATTGTTAAACCCTAGAAAATCAACTGATTCCGGCAAGGGAGAGCATGTGGATAAAATGAATCTGATGAAAATTTGATATTTGGGTGAATATTTTTTCCTTTTCTTAAACATTGCCGGACTTCGTTTCTCTTTTTGTTTTTTGTAATTCGTCTCTGCTTCTGTATTCTCTAGGTTTAGGCTGCGGATTGCTGATGTTTTCAGGGTGTTTTTACTTTGTAATTTAGGAGGCGAAGCCAAATCATAAAGCCGATTAAGAGGAATAGCAGAAAAAAGGTTAACATATTGAAACCTATAATTTTATCCTTGGACTTTTCTTTGATTCTCTTGATTATCATCGGTTTAGGTTGATCTTTTTCGTATATTTTAGTCGTAATGTTGTAAAATCAGTGATACTATCTCACAGTCCCAAACTGAAATTCTAATCCTAATTTTTGTTTAATTTTAATTGATTTAAATTTTTGTTTACGAGGTTATAATGCATTGTTGTTTTGATTCTGGAATAAACCGGATGATTAAGTTCAAACCCAAATTATTTGGTTCTTATTAGGTGTTATTTTGCTTCAATCTAATAAGAGTCTGGGTAAAAAAAGTCATCACATACTTGAATCTCAATTTTTCTAACTCATCAATTTTATGTAAATTGAACTTCTTTGTTTGGATGGGTATAAGTAGATGATGATGTGTGATTGTTGTCCTTTATTTTGATCAGGGTTGCCCTTTTTTGTTGATTTTGCAGGTGTCTCAAATTCTCATGGATTCATAGAGGTTAGTCTCTCACAGGGGTCGATTTAAAATCAGAAAGATGTGCAACTTTTTAGAGTTATTGTAATCTGAGTGATTAAAAAACCATTAGGTATTAAAATTTATTAACTTTTTTGTGCCACGTTGATTAATATCAATCATATTTTTTCTTCATCTTTCAGGCAGCTATTAATGGAAATTTTTTCAGTTTCTGAATTTACCGCGACACTCTATCTAGAAAGCCTAGCAGGCTACCCTAATCTTTTCCCTTGGGAAAATCTTATTACTTCGCTAACCCACTCATATGTTTATTATCATCTTTGATCTAGGTAGTAATAATCCCACCGCGTTTCCTTTTTTTTTTTTTTTTTTTTTTAATCAATCCAATAGTGTTTGTACAACTTATTTTCTTAATGATTTTTTTTTCTTCTTTCCCTTAGGTGATGATAGATTGATTTGAAGGTTCTTTTCAATTTTAAATAACCTAATCCTTTGAACCCAATCCACAATTTGCTCTACAGGTGACTTGAGGTAGGAGATTTCCTTTTCCTTTGATTTTGGATCATGGAGTTCTTGGTCTGGTCTGCAATGGTATTGATCGCGATGCTGGACTCGGAAGGGACAAATTCGAAATCCATTTTATCCCATCCATTGATAAAAGGCACCAAATCCCACACATTTACTATAGATAGGACCGGTCATTATTCATAAGAACTACAGTAAGTTTTTTTTTTTTTTTTTTTTTTAAGAAGTAGATAGAAACTACACTGTTCTTTTTAAGAAGTAGATAGAAACTACATTGTTCTCTAACCTAGATTACACTCTTAAAGTACCTTAAATGCATGCCCCAACAAGAAAAAACTTAAGTAAAACATGACAACATAATGATGATGAAATTGAGTATGAGTTGTATTTTATAATTTCTGTTTGTGGTAGAAATAAACTTTCCCTTTCTCTTGATTTCGAATTGATTTTGTGGTAGAAACAACTTTTGGATCATACGATTGTGGCAGGAGCTCCCTTGCAATATTGTTTACTTATACCAGTTGGTTCAATCTACTGTCAAAAAATATATTATCCATTAAGATCTCTGTATGAAGTTTTATTAAGTTCATACATCGGTTTAGGTTGACTTTTCTTTGATTCTCTTGATTATCATCGGTTTAGGTTGATCTTTTTCGTATATTTTAGTCGTAATGTTGTAAAATCAGTGATACTATCTCACAGTCCCAAACTGAAATTCTAATCCTAATTTTTGTTTAATTTTAATTGATTTAAATTTTTGTTTACGGGGTTATAATGCATTGTTGTTTTGATTCTGGAATAAACCGGATGATTAAGTTCAAACCCAAATTATTTGGTTCTTATTGGGTGTTATTTTGCTTCAATCTAATAAGAGTCTGGGTAAAAAAAGTCATCACATACTTGAATCTCAATTTTTCTAACTCATCAATTTTATGTAAATTGAAGTTCTTTGTATAGATGGGTATAAGTAGATGATGATGTGTGATTGTTGTCCTTTATTTTGATCAGGGTTGCCCTTTTTTGTTGATTTTGCAGGTGTATCAAATTCTCATGGATTCATAGAGGTTAGTCTCTCACAGGGGTCGATTTAAAATCGAGAAAGATGTGCAACTTTTTAGAGTTATTGTAATCTGAGTGATTACGCAAAACCATTAGGTATTAAAATTTATTAACTTTTTTGTGCCACGTTGATTAATATCAATCATATTTTTTTCTTCATCTTTCGGGCACTATTAATGGAAATTTTTTTCGGTTTAAGAATTTACCGCGACACTCTATCTAGAAAGCCTAGCAGGTTACCCTAATCTTTTCCCTTGGGAAAATCTTATTACTTCGCTAACCCACTCATATGTTTATTATCATCTTTGATCTAGGTAGTAATAATCCCACCGCGTTTCCTTTTTTTTTTTTTTTTTTTTTTTTAATAAATCCAATAGTGTTTGTACAACTTATTTTATTAATGATTTTTTTTTCTTCTTTCCCTTAGGTGATGATAGATTGATTTGAAGGTTTTTTCAATTTTAAATAACCTAATCCTTTGAACCCAATCCACAATTTGCTCTACGGTGACTTGAGGTAGGAGATTTCCTTTTCCTTTGATTTTGGATCATGGAGTTCTTGGTCTGTCTGCAATGGTATTGATCGCGATCTTTGGACTCGGAAGGGACAGATTCGAAATCCAGTTTATCCCATCCATTGATAAAAGGCACCAAATCCCACACATTTACTATAGATAGGACTGGTCATTATTCATAAGAACTACAGTAAGTTTTTTTTTTTTTTTTTTTAAGAAGCAGATAGAAACTACACTGTTCTTTTTAAGAAGTAGATAGAAACTACATTGTTCTCTAACATAGATTACACTCTTAAAGTACCTTAAATGCATGCCCCAACAAGAAAAAACTTAAGTAAAACATGACAACATAATGATGATGAAATTGAGTATGAGTTGTATTTTATAATTTATGTTTGTGGTAGAAATAAACTTTCCCTTTCTCTTGATTTCGAATTGATTTTGTGGTAGAAACAACTTTTGGATCATACGATTGTGGCAGGAGCTCCCTTGCAATATTGTTTACTTATACCAATTGGTTCAATCTACTGTCAAAAAATATATTCTTCATTAAGATCTCTGTATGAAGTTTTATTAAGTTCATACATCGGTTTAGGTTGACTTTTCTTTGATTCTCTTGATTATCATCGGTTTAGGTTGATTTTTTTCGTATATTTTAGTCGTAATGTTGTAAAATCAGTGATACTATCTCACAGTCCCAAACTGAAATTCTAATTCTAATTTTTGTTTAATTTTAATTGATTTAAATTTTTGTTTACGGGGTTATAATGCATTGTTGTTTTGATTCTGGAATAAACCGGATGATTAAGTTCAAACCCAAATTATTTGGTTCTTATTGGGTGTTATTTTGCTTCAATCTAATAAGAGTCTGGGTAAAAAAAGTCATCACATACTTGAATCTCAATTTTTCTAACTCATCAATTTTATGTAAATTGAACTTCTTTGTTTGGATGGGTATAAGTAGATGATGATGTGTGATTGTTGTCCTTTATTTTGATCAGGGTTGCCCTTTTTTGTTGATTTTGCAGGTGTCTCAAATTCTCATGGATTCATAGAGGTTAGTCTCTCACAGGGGTCGATTTAAAATCAGAAAGATGTGCAACTTTTTAGAGTTATTGTAATCTGAGTGATTCTGCAAAACCATTAGGTATTAAAATTTATTAACATTTTTTGTGCCACGTTGATTAATATCAATCATATTTTTTTCTTCATCTTTCAGGCAGCTATTAATGGAAATTTTTTCAGTTTCTGAATTTACCGCGACACTCTATCTAGAAAGCCTAGCAGGTTACCCTAATCTTTTCCCTTGGGAAAATCTTATTACTTCGCTAACCCACTCATATGTTTATTATCATCTTTGATCTAGGTAGTAATAATCCCACCGCGTTTCCTTTTTTTTTTTTTTTTTTTTTTTAATCAATCCAATAGTGTTTGTACAACTTATTTTCTTAATGATTTTTTTTTCTTCTTTCCCTTAGGTGATGATAGATTGATTTGAAGGTTCTTTTCAATTTTAAATAACCTAATCCTTTGAACCCAATCCACAATTTGCTCTACATGTGACTTGAGGTAGGAGATTTCCTTTTCCTTTGATTTTGGATCATGGAGTTCTTGGTCCTGTCTCAACATGGTATTGATCGCGATCTTTGGACTCGGAAGGGACAGATTCGAAATCCATTTTATCCCATCCATTGATAAAAGGCACCAAATCCCACACATTTACTATAGATAGGACCGGTCATTATTCATAAGAACTACAGTAAGTTTTTTTTTTTTTTTTTTTAAGAAGTAGATAGAAACTACACTGTTCTTTTTAAGAAGTAGATAGGAACTACATTGTTCTCTAACCTAGATTACACTCTTAAAGTACCTTAAATGCATGCCCCAACAAGAAAAAAACTTAAGTAAAACATGACAACATAATGATGATGAAATTGAGTATGAGTTGTATTTTATAATTTCTGTTTGTGGTAGAAATAAACTTTCCCTTTCCCTTGATTTCGAATTGATTTTGTGGTAGAAATAACTTTTGGATCATACGATTGTGGCAGGAGCTCCCTTGCAATATTGTTTACTTATACCAGTTGGTTCAATCTACTGTCAAAAAATATATTCTCCATTAAGATCTCTGTATGAAGTTTTATTAAGTTCATACATCGGTTTAGGTTGACTTTTCTTTGATTCTCTTGATTATCATCGGTTTAGGTTGATCTTTTTCGTATATTTTAGTCGTAATGTTGTAAAATCAGTGATACTATCTCACAGTCCCAAACTGAAATTCTAATCCTAATTTTTGTTTAATTTTAATTGATTTAAATTTTTGTTTACGAGGTTATAATGCATTGTTGTTTTGATTCTGGAATAAACCGGATGATTAAGTTCAAACCCAAATTATTTGGTTCTTATTGGGTGTTATTTTGCTTCAATCTAATAAGAGTCTGGGTAAAAAAAATCATCACATACTTGAATCTCAATTTTTCTAACTCATCAATTTTATGTAAATTGAACTTCTTTGTTTGGATGGGTATAAGTAGATGATGATGTGTGATTGTTGTCCTTTATTTTGATCAGGGTTGCCCTTTTTTGTTGATTTTGCAGGTGTCTCAAATTCTCATGGATTCATAGAGGTTAGTCTCTCACAGGGGTCGATTTAAAATCAGAAAGATGTGCAACTTTTTAGAGTTATTGTAACTGAGTGATTCTCGCAAAACCATTAGGTATTAAAATTTATTAACTTTTTTTGTGCCACGTTGATTAATATCAATCATATTTTTTTCTTCATCTTTCAGGCAGCTATTAATGGAAATTTTTTCAGTTTCTGAATTTACCGCGACACTCTATCTAGAAAGCCTAGCAGGTTACCCTAATCTTTTCCCTTGGGAAAATCTTATTACTTCGCTAACCCACTCATATGTTTATTATCATCTTTGATCTAGGTAGTAATAATCCCACCGCGTTTCCTTTTTTTTTTTTTTTTTTTTTTAATCAATCCAATAGTGTTTGTACAACTTATTTTCTTAATGATTTTTTTTTTCTTTCCCTTAGGTGATGATAGATTGATTTGAAGGTTCTTTTCAATTTTAAATAACCTAATCCTTTGAACCCAATCCAAAATTTGCTCTACAGGTGACTTGAGGTAGGAGATTTCCTTTTCCTTTGATTTTGGATCATGGAGTTCTTGGTCTGGTCTGCAATGGTATTGATCGCGATGCTGGACTCGGAAGGGACAGATTCGAAATCCAGTTTATCCCATCCATTGATAAAAGGCACCAAATCCCACACATTTACTATAGATAGGACCGGTCATTATTCATAAGAACTACAGTAAGTTTTTTTTTTTTTTTTTAAGAAGTAGATAGAAACTACACTGTTCTTTTTAAGAAGTAGATAGAAACTACATTGTTCTCTAACCTAGATTACACTCTTAAAGTACCTTAAATGCATGCCCCAACAAGAAAAAACTTAAGTAAAACATGACAACATAATGATGATGAAATTGAGTATGAGTTGTATTTTATAATTTCTGTTTGTGGTAGAAATAAACTTTCCCTTTCTCTTGATTTCGAATTGATTTTGTGGTAGAAACAACTTTTGGATCATACGATTGTGGCAGGAGCTCCCTTGCAATATTGTTTACTTATACCAGTTGGTTCAATCTACTGTCAAAAAATATATTATCCATTAAGATCTCTGTATGAAGTTTTATTAAGTTCATACATCGGTTTAGGTTGACTTTTCTTTGATTCTCTTGATTATCATCGGTTTAGGTTGATCTTTTTCGTATATTTTAGTCGTAATGTTGTAAAATCAGTGATACTATCTCACAGTCCCAAACTGAAATTCTAATCCTAATTTTTGTTTAATTTTAATTGATTTAAATTTTTGTTTACGAGGTTATAATGCATTGTTGTTTTGATTCTGGAATAAACCGGATGATTAAGTTCAAACCCAAATTATTTGGTTCTTATTGGGTGTTATTTTGCTTCATTCTAATAAGAGTCTGGGTAAAAAAAGTCATCACATACTTGAATCTCAATTTTTCTAACTCATCAATTTTATGTAAATTGAACTTCTTTGTTTGGATGGGTATAAGTAGATGATGATGTGTGATTGTTTTCCTTTATTTTGATCAGGGTTGCCCTTTTTTGTTGATTTTGCAGGTTTCTCAAATTCTCATGGATTCATAGAGGTTAGTCTCTCACAGGGGTCGATTTAAAATCAGAAAGATGTGCAACTTTTTAGAGTTATTGTAATCTGAGTGATTCTGCAAAACCATTAGGTATTAAAATTTATTAACTTTGTTTGTGCCACGTTGATTAATATCAATCATATTTTTTTCTTCATCTTTCAGGCAGCTATTAATGGAAATTTTTTCAGTTTCTGAATTTACCGCGACACTCTATCTAGAAAGCCTAGCAGGCTACCCTAATCTTTTCCCTTGGGAAAATCTTATTACTTCGCTAACCCACTCATATGTTTATTATCATCTTTGATCTAGGTAGTAATAATCCCACCGCGTTTCCTTTTTTTTTTTTTTTTTTTTAATCAATCCAATAGTGTTTGTACAACTTATTTTCTTAATGATTTTTTTTTCTTCTTTCCCTTAGGTGATGATAGATTGATTTGAAGGTTCTTTTCAATTTTAAATAACCTAATCCTTTGAACCCAATCCACAATTTGCTCTACAGTGTGACTTGAGGTAGGAGATTTCCTTTTCCTTTGATTTTGGATCATGGAGTTCTTGGTCTGGTCTGCAATGGTATTGATCGCGATGCTGGACTCGGAAGGGACAGATTCGAAATCCATTTTATCCCATCCATTGATAAAAGGCACCAAATCCCACACATTTACTATAGATAGGACCGGTCATTATTCATAAGAACTACAGTAAGTTTTTTTTTTTTTTTTTTTTTTTAAGAAGTAGATAGAAACTACACTGTTCTTTTTAAGAAGTAGATATAAACTACATTGTTCTCTAACCTAGATTACACTCTTAAAGTACCTTAAATGCATGCCCCAACAAGAAAAAAACTTAAGTAAAACATGACAACATAATGATGATGAAATTGAGTATGAGTTGTATTTTATAATTTCTGTTTGTGGTAGAAATAAACTTTCCCTTTCTCTTGATTTCGAATTGATTTTGTGGTAGAAACAACTTTTGGATCATACGATTGTGGCAGGAGCTCCTTTGCAATATTGTTTACTTATACCAGTTGGTTCAATCTACTGTCAAAAAATATATTCTCCATTAAGATCTCTGTATGAAGTTTTATTAAGTGTCCGAGCTAGCTTTAAAGAGACATTGATTGCAGGGACGTACAGATACTCGGCTCCACGATGTGATGATGTTGTGTTCGTTTTTATTGGTTGTGATATATCTCCCGATATTCAGCAGCCTTTGTTCAACAGGAAAAAGGTTTGTTCAAAAGGTTTGTTAGGCTTAAACCAAGAATTTTAGTAATACCTCATGTTCAAATTTAGCTTTCAAAGCATCTGGGGGATTCGACTTCGTGGTTTTAACTTTGGTTAGTATAACACTCTCATCTGTTCTTAATCAATCTATTCGTATTTCTCTGTTGTAGTTGGTGTTTTGCTGGAAATAAGAGAATATGAGTTTGTGATATATATTTGGTAGCTAATTAGCCAATCACATTGTTAGCTGTAAGCTAATTTTTAGTTGTGTGAATGTCAGGCAACCCTATATATTTTGATGCCGATATGTCACAATGAACAATGATTTAGCTCCTTTTCTCACTCAGATACTGGCACCTATATATAGTTTGTAGAAATCTGAACTAATTAATGGTTTAAATCTGAACTAATAATTGGTTTGATGCAACCCAGTTCTTACTATTAAGTATTAATGCATCTTGGATTGTTTCTGCACTATAAGGATTTCGTGCTTTAAGGTTTACTATCTACATTTAATTCGTATTATTGCCACAATAATCTAACTATAGTGATTTATGATTATGAATAACGTGCTATATCAATTGAGGCGTGGGTTTTGTTTATCAATATTTTTTGTCCAAGTCTAGGAAAATGATCTATTCTGGTCACAAAACAACGATATAGAGAAAATGTTGAAACTTGAAGGTGCTTGGATGCCATCAGCTGGTAATCTTGTCACTGTTTTGTGATGTGCTTTGAAATTTCTGATATATGCCTAATTCTGGCTATGATTGATGCATATACTCTTACTTAATTTTTCATTTAATTTTTGTGTTGTATCGTAGTTTTGAAATAATATGGTTTGTCATAGCAAGTGATTGCGACAGCTTGACAGCTTAAAGTGAAGTATCCTTTAAATATCCCAAGTCTGCTAAGAGCATCTCTAGGTTATCAGTATGGCCGTAGTGTTTAACCAGAATGTGCTAGCTGCAGTGCAGGTAGGCCACGTTGCTGGCATGACAAGCCAGATTTGTTTCACTAAGTTGAGTTAGGCCGTTAGGGACCCCGCTTCACAAATTTGCATTCTTTACAGCAGTAAGATGGTCACCTTTCTTGACTACTAACTTGGTTGTTGAATCATTCAGTTGTATAAAGTAAATTACACACTCACTCTTGAAGGTTACGAGGGTGTTTACTGGCCAAAAAGATCTTTCGAGTTTTGTTTGTTGTTTGCTGGCCCTATTAGTATCCTCATCTTCTTTTTATCCCTCTCCCTGTTTTGATTCTCTCTGCGTCTTTTTAATTCTGCATGTTCTAACTTCTATTCTCTCTTTTTTGACCATCTATTTGGTTTTGGTTTTGTAGGGGAGCACGAAACTGAATATGATAGGCAAACCATCATGTTTACTGAATATGTAATGGAATCAATGCTCTAGGCAGCAGTATTGGGTTCTTTTAACTACTCCATTAGATGTTTGTGTTTGCTAGAGAAGTGTTATTGCCCAATTTGCAGGTAATTTGGCTACGAGTCTATTCGATATCAATCTATGAAGAACTGCTTTCTATTTTATCTTCAAATGTTCTATCCTTTAGTTACACAATCTATTTGATGCATAATAGATTTTTCTTTCCCTAACAGTTATATCTAATTGGTTGCAGAGATTTAAAGGACTGTGCATTTGGGAAAAAAAAGGGTCAGTTATGGAGTCTTGAGCTTCATCTTAAAGACTGTAACAACAAAATTCATATATGATAAGTTAAAATGGATGATCTGTATATGATAAGTTCAAATAGGAGTTCAATTGCTTGGGGATTCCATGGTGTCTTTGATTTGACCTCAGATTGCCTAAATTTTTATTATAACTGTCATGCAGGTCTGCTTTTAAGTTCGTATGGGAGACCTGAAAATTTTCCAGATTAAATCAGGCAAAGACAATGGCTATCAGTATGTTCATACATTGGGTAATTGTTTGATCAAGAATTCTTTTGAATATGTTTATTATGGTGACCTAGGATTTGATTAGTTTCGGTCTTAACTCGAGCTTATAAGTGTGAATTTTTTTTTATCAACGCTGACTACACAGTCCTTAATCGGGTCAGAAAGTGCAACAACATAGTGTTCTACTGATTGTATATAGTCCCCTCAGTTCGGTATTTGAAGTTTCACTAACTTCTGCACATCTTGCCTAATTACGGATGTATTTCCTCTGTAGATGATGACTGGTATGGTTCATTGAGTTTTTGTTTCAAGGAATGCCTACTTATTATTATGTGGTTTAATCTCAAGTAGGCAGAGTCAACATTTGAAGAGCTTAATGAGAAAATACGAGAATGCAAGAGGTAAATTGTTCTTTGCTCAGTGGTTATGAGTGGTGTACTTTACGTTCCAACAATGACCACTTACACCTGCCTTGGTTTATTTTTGCAGATTTATGGTCTAAGTAAATTAATTAGCATTTCGTCCTTCGTCATTGCTACTACAAGTCTATGATAAAATCACTCTTATAGTTTTGGTAGACTCTATACCTTTTCGTATTGGTATTTCATGGATATGATAAATATTATGTTCAATAGCTTGGATCCTTCATATATATCTACCTCTATTGAAATAAACAAATTGTGATTGGATTTGTAAGCATGTCTTTACATATTATGCAGTAAGAAGTTGATAAAAATGACAAGAAATTGAAAGAGCGTGATGTGGATTACGGACAACTTGAGGTATGTCTGACTTTATTATTAGTGATATTCTTTATTTAAATCTGATTTTCTTGCAGAGTCCTTGACAAGAATTGATTTGGAAAGTTTTGTTGACGCATCCGATATATATATATATACAGAGGGTACATTACAGATGGTGCATTTTTTTTTAAAACAATTTCTTCTCTGAGCTTGGCCACAATAATTAACTGCGTAGAATAGGCTTAGGATTTCATTGGTGTTACCTTTCATTGGGTGTTGTTTTTGCTGCTCAAAACCACCGTTATTCCATAGGTTATAAAGGCAACGAAAAGCCACACATGATGAGTAATTGTATTGGGATTGCTCGCCCGAAATTTCTTTATGTTTTTGTTGGATGTAAACATCGATGTGTATTCAGCTATGAATTGACGGAATCTTTGATTTCACATTGTTTGTAGGATTTGAGATGTGATTAAGTCCAATTGCAGAATGGGGTTCTTGGTATATATTTTTAGTGGAGTTGTAGTTTCTAGGTCACTACTGCTAACCATGTTCTCTCGAACTTCTTGGTTATTGGGGTTAGCAGAAGTTTCCAGGGCAAGACAACTTAGTACCGATTCACTGTACTAAGAACTCTTACACTTTACTCATACATATTTTTTTCCCTAAATAATAATCTAAATAATAATATCCATTGATTTGTCAGGCATAAATGGCATTAAATGATGTGGATGCTGCTATTGATGTTGGATAGTTTCAAAAAGGCATTAGAGTTGGAACCAAGTGATGGTGAGTTTCAAAAATGCTGCTTATTTAATAATATGCAATAGGCTTATTGTTGATGAAGCTATTACCAACTGCGAAACAGGAAAATCTGCTCCCATGAAGCAGTTTGATGCAAATCTTTGCCCCTGCATCCCGGCCGTGGATCCAAGTTCAGAGGTTCATACTAATTTTAATACGGGGACTATCTAGATTTGTTCTGCAGATACTTTTTTGTTTTGATTATCCATTTGTTTTATTTAATTTTGCAGGTACAATATTTATTGAAAAGGTATGGATGTCTATTGGTTAAGTTCCAATGACGGAGATGCGAAAATGATGTTGTTCTTTAACTAGAAAAGCTTGCAGTCTCCTCTATGATTACAGAGTTGAATTTATTAATGTACTAAATTACATGTTCATGCATTACTAATCTCTTATGGGATTTGACCTTTTAGGTGAGAAGGAAATCATCCTTTCTCAAAGCTTGCCTCTAATATCGAGCTTGAACCCTGGAGCCGTGGAACTGATGCAATTGAGGACATCAGTTTTTGGAGTTCAGACTCTAATTAGCTTGGGTAATATAAAACATATCATCTCAAGGTTTTTTTCTTCATCGTTCAAGGGTTTTCACTGATTTTTGATAAGGCTAAAGTTGAGGCTTCAGCAATAGTGGATAATGTAGCACTACTTTACATTGGTGTTTAATATGTCATAATGCTTATCAAATAGTAATTGATTTAACCAATTATTTTCTACGTCAATTAGAGTCATTGGAAATGTCTTTAATGAGGAAAATGTTTCTATCCGGAGGCACATTCTTTTTTTTTTTTGTTGTATAAGCGAAGTCATGGCTGTCTTTGCACTTGGGCAGGGCAAAACGAAAAATCCCAAATTGGTTTCTGAATTTGGTGATATAAGCTTCAATTTTTGAGCTTTCCACAACCAATCCTGTCATTGTGGACGCCTTCATCTTTCCGTTTCAATGGTAAAATAACATTATGTTTGACTTTGCAGGTTCAATTCATTGTTAATTCTGCTCATGTATTTGTATACTCCTCTTGCAGTTCATCCCATTGTAACTGAGCTTGGCAAACCTTCTGATATGTCCACGATTGTGCGTGTGTCTCTGGAATCAAACTGAATAAACTTGAGGTAGCGTGAAATTAACACAGGAAAAAATTGTTTATTGACTGATGTATACTTATAGATAGATGATCTTTATCGTGTGGAACTAATGTGAATAAGAAAATTCTTTGGGCTTGGTATATCATATGTACTTCATGATGAAACCTCTATATGTGTTGATAATGACACGGATAGTTTGCAAATGAATAATGATGAAAAACCTCGTGTTCTTGCTTTCACTGGCCATTTTAATCAATTAGTAAGTATAATGCAAATCAGAAAAGAAATGACAGGAAAAGAATAGTACCCAAGATATATTACCGTGGCATAAAGATGAAACAGTTGAGAATATCAGCATATTAAGACTAAACCACTATATATACAATTCCAAGTAATAGGCAATTATCCAAAAATAATAATTGAGTAATGATTTCACAATACTTTACATATTTAATAGTCTAATCCGTGTAGAATACTGTATTGAGAAGTCGAATGCATATCACTGTTCGAAATTCTACCTCGATACCATATTAGTAACACCATATCACTGTTCTAAATATTTTCATACTTTCATATATGCGATTTGGAGAAACAAGCGAGTTGTAATTATAGAAATCTAGGTCATTGTTTGGCGGTGAGAACATGGAAGAAACGTGATTAATGGGTGAGTTTTATTCGAAGTCCTTATATGATCCACAGTATCATCAACAATAATGGGTGTATGGTGCTTTGCTGATTTTTTTTTTGTTAGGGTTGTGTTGTAAAGACGCCTTGAGATATTTTTAGCGTTTGTTCCCTGGGTTTCCTGGTGTATCTATGTTTCTTAATATAATTCACGGACAACTCAGTTCCACCAAGTCTGCCACCCGTTTTGATGCAGAGTTAACGTTACATTGTTTTGTGTTATGAACAATGCTTGGCTAAAAAAGTCGGGGGAGAAATAAGTTTGCAGTCAATCGTTGATATTTCAGTGGAGAAGAATGATGTTGCTGCCATTGATCTTAGGGTCATGCACGAAGAAGATTGTAAGATATTATTATAACCGGGTTTCCTAATTACGAACAAACCTAGGCGTCAAAGATTATGCTATGGAATGCATACGATCAGAAACGAAAAAAAAAAACTAATAGGGATTGTTACTACTGTAGATGAAGATAAGTGTAAAGCGAACTGTAAACCAGACAAAAGAGACAACATAGACGTCTTGAAGGGTGGGTAGTCGGGCGAAGACGAAGTAAATAGGAAGGAAAGAGAAGTGAAAACTAGACGTGCTATAGAATGGTAGAGGGAAGAGTTTTATGAGGAAATTATTAAGAAAAAGAGAAAGAAAAGGGAAGGAAGTCAATTTTACATGTGATGGTTAGGAGGAGAAGACAATTGGTGGCAGAGACGAAGTTATGAATGTTGATATTAAGAAGAATTGGAATCGGTGGTTAGACTGCGGGGAAATTAAATCTATCGGAAGAATTAGTCTACATTGGGTAAGTGTAGAAATCCATAAAAGTGGCGGAACCAGAAATACTCGAAGTATGAGAGATGTTGAGATGCACGGTATGCTGCATTCCTCCTAAATATGGTGGTGGGGTGGGCAATTCTTGGAGAAATGTGGTGTAGTAGGCGTGGCTATCATGGGCCCACTAAGTAAATATGTTACCATGATCGTTTCCAACTATTATGTGCCGACTGTTATAACCTGCCTAGCTAAATATTGGGCTATAGGGACGGGATACTATGACCTAACTAATTAAATGTCGTTATAACTGGCGACAGTTATTTTCCATTGTTGGTGCCCGAACTCAGCTAATTATAACCTAATTTTAATGCAGGAACCACGTTTAACTCTAGATTTGTTAATCCACGGCCGGGATCGTAGCCCCGGCTTATTTGAATCGACCAGCAAAACGCCAGGCCGAAGGCCTTGATAAATCTATAAACTCAACTCCCAAGTCGTAGGCCCGGGTAATACCTAGCGGCCCCGACTGATTTTACCTGACCAAAAAAACATTAGGATCCTAGGCCCCGGGCAATCTATATAATTAGATTTCCTATTGTAATTAAATTTTCCTTGATGCCATATATTCAAAGAATTTAAGGGGCCACGACCATGGCTATAAGGCCCGACTAATTTGACACGACCAACAAAATATCAGGGCATGTTTAAGGGGCCACGGCCAGGGCTGTAAGCCCCGGCTAATTTGACACGGCCAACTAAACATTAGGGCATGTTTAAGGGGGCACGGTCGGGTTGTAAGTCCCGGCTAATTTGACACGACCAACAAAGCACTATAGCATGTTTAAGGGGCCACGGCCGGGGCTGTAAGCCCCGGCTAATTTGACAATTCAAATCTAATTAGTTTTGTTAATGGCTAAAATATTGTGGATGAATATTGACCAACCGACTAAACAACAAAAATAATCGAAAAAGGTTGAGCCCCGGCCGTAGGCCGGGGTGATACCTAGTATATTCCATAATTAGCTGGGAATCAATTAAAAGACCGTTATTAATTTTAGGAAACAAAAGATATTTTTTCTTAATCCGTGTTTATCCATTTTTATTTCACGTCCAAAAATGTTCTTAAATGGCAACATATCCATCTATGCCGCTTATCTACAGCTGCTTAAAACCTTCATGGTACGCTATACATGTGCAAATAATATCCATATAATGTTCAAGTTTCAGGAACCCAACTCGTTGATTGCAACCATGGAATTTGCATAGAAATCAATTGTTACCGATGCGGACACCGACCTTGATACCTCGGCATGGTAACCAATGCCCACACCTGTCTCTCTTCCTTTGTATAATACTCACTTGCCGGCGACGCCCACAATGATGTCTTTGCCTCTCTATAGTAACCATATGTTACATACAACCGTGCCTTCAAGTAGTCTTCCGGTATCATTCTTATCTGATTTTTCTTTTACTTTTTTGTAGTATGGTTGATTAAACCCAATTATGCATCTCATGTCTTGGTGATATAATTATTTAACTAATCTCAAATATCGCAATACTAGCAATTCTATATGGGAGGCAGTGGAGGCTACAATACTGCAAACAATTCTCAACAAGTAAAAATGGATAAACGCAAATTAAGAAAATATCTTTTGTTTCCTAAAATTAATAACGTCTTTTAATTTATTCCCAGCTAATTATGGAATATATAGTTGGGTTAGTTTAGCCAAATGGGGGAAGACAGGTGTCACGGTATCATTCGATGGGCACATGCACCATTGGGCACAGAGGATACGCACCGCAGACCAAAGAAGAGAGAGGCAGTACAAAGGAAGAAGACTTTGACTTTCTTTCTCTCCGTCTTAAACTCTTAATGAGAGGTTTTAAGTGTGATGGTCACGCATGTCTTTGACCATATCTTGTGCCGAACGTTTTTTTTTTTCTTCTGTTTTTTGAAGTAATGTTATTTTGAATTTTCACCGATTTGCCCGTAAATTTTTTCCTTTGATCGGGTGCAGATCCCATGTCCCCTTTTCCCATGTGCCCCTGTGTCCCACCAATTAGATTCTTACATGTGGCTGCTCTTTTTTACCATAATTTAATTATCTCATTAAAATAAAAACATATATATCGTTACCCTTTTTATCTCCCGAAGCGGAATCCAAGCTTCCAGTTTCTTATTTACCAATAAAGTTTTTCCATTTGATCAATAAAGTTTTTCCATCAAAGAGTTTTTTCATCAAAGGAAAACACGACTAATAGGTTAATGATCTTCCAATAGCTAAACTGCAATTGCAACAGGTATTCTAGTGAACATAATTAAATTATTTTAAGTCAATTATCAAAGGAAGACACGACTAATAGGTTAATGATCTTCCAATACCTGAACTGCAATTGCAACAGGTATTCTAGTGAACATAGTTAAATTATATTAAGTCAATTATCGTTTCTTATTACTTCACCTGTTAAAATCTTATGTTAAGACTTATGATTATTTTGGCGACGTGATTTGCTTTGATACTACTTATAGAAAAAACAAGGAATGAACCTTTTGTGATGTTTGTTGGAGTTAACCATCATAAACGAGCAGTCATATTTGGTGCTGCACTTCTGTTTGATGAAATTACAGAGACTTTTGATGAAAAACTCAAAACTCCATTGACTAATAAGGATTTAGTAAAGATACATATAACATGTTCCTTCTCGTCTTGAAGTTCAATCTATTGGGGATGTTTAACCCGAAATCATTTCAAAAAGATGTTGGATACCATACTTGAGAGAGAGTCTGTTAAGATTGTGAATACTCTCCAAAAATATATCAGAGTGTTATTTTGGTTCGGGAGATAAAAAAAGGTAACGATATATATGTTTTTATTTTCTTAGTTATATTTAACCGTAAATGAGATAATTAAAATATGGAAGTAAGTAGATGCCACATGTCATAATCTAATTGGGGGGACACGAGGGCACAGGGGAGAAGGGGACATGGGATCTGCACCCTGGTTCGGGAGATAAAAAAAGGTAACGATATATATGTTTTTATTTTCTTAGTTATATTTAACCGTAAATGAGATAATTAAAATATGGAAGGAAGTAGATGCCACATGTCATAATCTAATTGGGGGGACACGAGGGCACAGGGGAGAATGGGACATGGGATCTGCACCCCTTTGATCACTCCTAGACTCAATTTAAAAATTTCATTACCTTTTTATCATTGATTTTCTTTTTAAAGCAGTGATATATTTTCTGTTATTTGATATATAAATTATTCCGATCAAGCAAATCAAATCAATGATGTTTGTTAATAAAAATTTGCTCGGATAAAAATAAATCACTTTTTTTTCACAATAATTTTGTGTCGTTATTGGGCCTCCCCACCGTGGTTTATTTGTTGGGAATTTTTCTTTTACAGTTTCATTATAACGGTATTTCGTTTTTCTTCGGTCGGCCCTTTCACCGTGGTAAGGGTGTTCTAGTAATTAATTACCTAATCAACCACCCATGGTCAATCAGTAGATTTTTTCTAATTTTAATTTTTTCTAATATTTACGAAGAACTGGTCGTTCAGTTGTGGAAACCATTAACGATCTCAGTCGTCCAGTTATGGGTGACCGCAATATATTGAAAGTTATTCTTCCAGGCAAAACCCTTCCATTCACCGTCTCACCAAATTATGCTTTTACTTCTTTCCATTCATACAAATAGTGCCCATGAATGAGACAATTATACGTCCTCATATCCCTCTCTTACTCATCTCATCCAAGATTCTCCTTGCCTCACTTAACCTCACGCATTACAAAGAACTGTTATCACATCGCATTCTTTGCGGCATTACATGGGTGTATTGGATTAGGATTTACATGGATATTTAACAATCCTAAAAACTCCTAGGTATTCAGTTAGGATACGTAAGGAATTATTAAATATCCATGGTATTCAATTAGGATTGTTTTATATTCCACGAATATCCTAGGTATTCAATTGGTTTAGGATTTCTTAGGATAGTTAAGAGACATGATATATATGGATTCTTATGGATATTTGCAGGCAAAATATGTATGTTATTATCTCATATCTTTCTTAACCCAAACCACAAGAGTTTCATGGATTCTTATGGACATTTTTTTTTATCACAACATGCTATGTTTTTCCACCACCACCACCACACACCACCAATCAACACCAGCACAACCAACACCATCGACCACCGCCGCCGCCACCACCAACCATCATCGTCACCGTCACCACCATCATCGCCACATACCAACCACCACCGCCACGCCCATCTCCACCACCACCACACCACACATACCAACCACAACCGCCCACCACCACCTCCACCTCCACCCACCACCTCAATTTTTTTTTTCTTAAGGGAATCATGATGACCTTGATTTTTCCAAATATATTACTAATTTGTAATATACTTCAATTTTAAAATCTAACTACTCATTAGACAATCCATTATAATCTAGAATCATATATTTATAAGAATCTTAAAGATTCTGTAAAAAACATTATAAATCCACCAGATTCGGGTATAACTAATATCCAATTTTATCTAGATAAATCCTGATCCAATACACCCCTGTAGCATCTTTCATCGTCTCACCAAACACAAACAAAGCTTCATCAACTAGCCCAATAAATCAGGCAAAGGATTCGAGGAGGTGAGAAGAGGGTGGCTAGGTCGGGGAAGACTAGGTTGGCTACGGCCTACGGTGGTGGTGAAAATAAAATGGAATAGGATTTTGTTTCTTAGGGATTTTAGTAGAGGGGTGGATAAAAATGTAGGGTGTAAAAAATAAAGTCAAAGGTAGGATTTATGATCTTTTAGAAAAAAAAGCATAAAAATCAGTTGAGCAAATATATAATCAAATAATTAAGTGATAAAAATATAATTATATGCATTTTTGTAATATATATTTTTTTTAAGAAAATAGATAATCAAATTAACAAAAGCTCAACATGAACACGACATGTTGGAATCTATCTTATGGGTTTTGGGGTAAAATTATTATTTGGTTATTGTTATTTATTATAAATAGTTTGAATTTTAATCCTTGAAATTAGCATAAGAAAAAAAAAATCTCTCGAAATATCACCTATCTAGGAGAGACTTCTTTTAAGCCTTTTATGGAATGTTTTAATACAAAAGTCTCTGAAAATCCCTGAAAACCTCAAATCATTGATTTTAAAATCTAAATCGAATAACAGAGAATTATAAAGACTTTTAGAAAGTCTCTATCTAACAACAAAAACTTTCCGAGAATTTTAGAAACTCTCTATCGACTAACAAGAGATTTGGAATGTCTCTATAATTCCCTATAAATCCCAGTTCACTACCCCCTGTAGGATAACTGGGGATGGGAATTAATATGGATGGGAAATAGGAAATTTAAGGGTGGGAAATAGGGAAAACCTTTTATAAGGATATTCTAAAAGTTTATATGTGTAAATTATTGTTTTTTTGCATTAAAGGGGCATTCCCAAAGTCATTTGTTCAGGGTTATCTGAAAGTCAGAGACGACCTTATCAATATGGGTGTAGTACTATAATTTTTATTATTTAATCTGGATATGTAATGATTTAAGTTACCATGATAACCAAAACTAAATCCATGTTGTAGGGATTTAGCCCACGGATGCGCGACCCAATATAGTAACTAGGGTTCTATTCCTATCCTATTGTATACAAAGGACTACCTATATAACACACAAAAGCTAATGAATGCAATCTCTCTCTCTGTGCCTCTTTATTTCTCTATTATCTACTGCCAAACGTTATCAAACATGAGCTCTAACCTGCTATTTTTTTTTAATCATCCGTCCATAGTGCAATCTCGGAAGTCTAGATCTTATTACGTTCGGTTCTCCAATTATTTTATTTTTAATCAATCAAACATCAAGCCGTTAGAAGTGCGTTTTCGGGATCTTAATCGGTACTTCTATTCTTTATTTTATTTTACTTTTATCTGCCAAAGACGTTGAAAAGGTATGATACTCTAAAATCTAGATCTATATTCTCCATTGATTCATGATATAATTCATAATTGTAGGGCTATCCTCGTAGAAATCCCAACGTTTTTGTTTTGTTTGGGAGACGGACAAAGTTTGGATTTTCCTAAATAGACGGACAAATCGGTTTGTCCGTTCTTATTTCTTAAGTTTTGTAGTTTTCTTCCATTTTAACCCTCCACCATAGTTAGAAACTCAACCATAGTTAGTCCAAAATTAGGATTTGGAAAATGGGTTTGTTCTAAACACCGAATGGAAAAGAGCAAAGCTCATGAATATTAAGTATTATGGGTAAAGGTACAGGAATAGCTATGATTATTGCACTAATAATTATAAATGATTAAATTAAAGTTTGGATCATCATTTTGTTACCAAAACACTTACAAACCCAAGAGTAATTAATATCCATTTGCCAACATAACTAACCTAATGTCTAAAACTTAGAACAACTCAGTATCTCATTCATCAATCAAAAAGAACCTTATGACTTACAAACCTTATGGCTTGTCCTCAAAATCGGAGAGAGGGGTCATCTGCAGAGAGGAGTTCCTGGCATATGCATTTCCTCAAAGACGTGACCACGCTTCTGATTGAGAACACCGTAAATACCACCAAGAGCACCTTATGGAGCCTAGATTTCGACTAGGTACACAAGTTCGAGAAGTCTAGGTTTAGTTATGAGTTGTGATGCATACATAACGCTCCTAGAGGTAGGAATAATCTGTCCACCACCTCTGTGAATGGCATCATAATGAAGAACCATGTCACATACTTCGACGCATATACCTCTCATGTTCTCTTCTGCCAGCACACCTTCCTTTGACACCTAATGAAACCCTGCGATAACTGGATCCTTGATTTCATTAAAGTACTGAACTCCCTTACACATATCCACAACCATGTTTGGACCAGTAGTATCTGGACCAAAATACCAGATCTTCTTTGCAAGATCCTTGTCACATCCTCTTCAGATAAGATCTTTGAACGAATTTTGGGATCATCTCTTGGACCAATACGACCATCATCAATGGCTTCAGCAAGTTCATCCTCAAGAGGTCGTGCCTCCATGTACAGACGGTTGTGCTTGTTTGGAGATTTGCTCATCACAGTTCTTGAAGACTTCTCTAGCACAGTTTCACGGAATGACACCACAGGGTCAGACTTCACGATTTCTGCACCACCCATGAAATCATCCTGCAAATCCTTTAAACAGATCTCAAGATGGAGTTCTCCAGTACCTGAAAATATAAATATCTTAGATCTAATCCATTTTCTCATAAGAGAAAGCATGTCCAGTTACAGAAGGGATGACGAACCTGCAATAATGTGCTCGCCCGAGTCTTCAATGGTACACTAAACTATATCATTATTTATAATCATTTTCACACGTAATTATTATTGCTATTGTATATTGAATCTTTCATAGCTCCGATCGGTGAACCCAAAACTATATCCGTGACTTGCAGGTATGACTTGATTTCCGTGAAACGAAGCATATGAAAAACCATTCAAAACTATATATAGCTCATGTATGGTAATTGACTCATCGTGTTTGAGAAAGAGCACGTTTGGTTTTCATGGTCTAATATATGTGATATGAAGCATATTAAAGTATAAGGATCTACTAAATTGGTTCTTGAACTTTAGGTAAAACAGGGAATACTGGTGCCATATAATTCGAAGATGTGTGCATAGTTTTTCAGTCGGTCCTAAAAATATATTGGGTACTTGTTTTTCACGATCCCATAACATAAATTGGATACTTCTCTATCAAGGTCCCATAATATAAATTGGGTATCTTTTCAACACGCTTGCATAATATAAGTTGGGTACCTTTTTAACACAGTCGAATAATAATATTTGGGTACCTTTTTAACAAGGTCACCTACCAGCACCTTCAACTAAGTTGTACTATCACATCAAACTTGAGCTCACCTGCAACTCCATTCAAACACAGAGCAGCACATATCCTCCTTCTCTGCATTTCAGCTCAAAGCACAATACCACCATCAACTGCAACTCAGCTATAATCTTTACTGCAAACATTCTACAGACCTGCACTACCATTGCAACAAGTCACATTAGGTTTAGGACAAGCTTAAAGGAAGAAGGAGAGTAATCACATGATCGAATTTCTATACTTTTACTAGAACTTCAGGAATCAGAAAAGAACAGCAGTATCGCAAACCTTTCGGAATGGGAAGTCAGACATTCATATTTGTAATTGGATATATATGACAAAGACAATCAAACTATGTCGTTAATGCTTCCTGCTGGAAGCTAACCTCATCCATGACAACCATATGATTCAGGGCGAGAGTTATAGTCTTCAAGATGAACTTCGTCACTCTTGTACAACATAAGTTTTACTGCAAATACAACAATACATGCATGGAGGTATGCGGGGGCTAACCTTCCTGGAAAAAATTACAGCCTCCTGCTTCCGTCCCTGCAACAGTACCAAAACTGATAAGATCTAAACACCGCTAATAGTTGTTTATGCTAACCTTTCCCCATATTGTAACCCAATCAGATAAGATCACAGATGAATTTAATGGTTAAATTCACATATTCAAATGGGAGCTATGATTCAGTAAAATGTTCGTTCGAGGAAAAGAGGAGTCTTTATGCCCAAATAATGCAAAAACACTACCAACTAAGTAGATATTCACAACTACATACACAAAGCCTTTAATTGTTTACTTCAGTTCAGACGCAAAGTTCCATTAGAGCCGACCACCTCAGAGTTCATAACTGTTAATGTTTATTTGCAAAATGTAATCCCAAAGAGAGATAATTTCACCAAGCAAGTTAATTAAGTTCTGAAGAATAAAGGCTAAATCCTCCCTATTAGCTGCTTAAGGTCTTAAATTTCATTAGAATAAAATTATCTGGGTAGAAAATCAAGGGACCTTATAAATAAAAACACAATAAGTGGCTAATGTAGTATAAAATTAACTGGGTAGCTAGGATTTTTGTAATTTATTTGTTGATCGCTGTCGTACGCGTCAAAAATAATTTCACTTTCTCAATCCACTAGATATAAATATAATATTCGATAAGAAAGAGTTCGTATCCACAGAGAGGCGTTGGTTGTTATAAACTTTCAGTTTCTAGAATAACCCAAGGTATGTTTGTTGTATTTAAGCAAATAAGAGTAAATTAAAAGCAAAGTAAATTGTAGAGAATAATCAATGGAGAGAGATATTGGTCAAGGAATTCATCTTCAATCTTAGACATGTGTTTGCATATATGATTAGAATTACGATTTAATCTCTTGTGTTATCAAAAGCCTAGAGAATCAAGAAAGCAAGATAATCTATTAATTTCTCAAGTTCATCAACACACACATTAGGGCTGCGTATGTGAATTCTACCTAAAGAATAACCTAACGCCTTGCGCTAATCAAGTTCAATTCTAGGAGCATTAAGTTTCAGAAATAGGCTAATCAATGCAATTGTCATGCGTTGCGCAAAACAATTCGGACAATGGTCAAACTCTACATATGATTACGAGAGTGTATCACTACAAACCGTAAACATATCATGCTACTCGTATTCAAGGTTATCGCTTGATGAAAAACCCTAAAATAGCTATGGACTAAGATGCAAGTTCAATTAATTGGCCACTTAACTAATCAAACACCATAATCCTATCACAATACTTCAATCATGTGATCATAGAAACCCATGAGAGAATTGAACGATAAACAAGAGAGAAAACTAATACATAAAGCAAACACAAGTTTTAGAAATCGGACTACATCCTTAACCAATAAAAGAGAATTTAGATACTCATAGCTATGGAGTTCATCATCATCAATATTCAATAATAAAACAAAGAAGAAGAAGAACAAAACCAAACCCTAGAAGCGTAAACAAAACGGCTCTCCACAATTCCAAGAATAAGATATGAGATAAGATTCCAAAAGTTGTAGAATTCCTCTTTTTATAGCCTTTTTCTCCTTCCAAAACTAGGTTTTGTCTTCAAAGTCCATTAGATGTAAATCCACCAAGCCCACGAAAGAGAAAACCCATGTAGAAAATATGTCCAAAAATCGTCGCCGGAAATCTGGTATTATGGCCGGAAATCGGCCGGAAAAGTGCCCGGAAATCGGCTCAGGTGACAGGCAAAGTCCGCCCGGTCACCGGTCAACGGGTCAGAACGGGTCAAGTCAACGAGTCGGATCGGGTCAAAGTGAATCGGTCGAGTCAACTCAAGTCAGACCGAGTTGTGTGAGTCAGGGCTGAGTCACTGTCTGAGTTAAACCCAAGTCAGCTAAGAACTGAGTCAGCTGTGTCAGATGTAGTCAGGTGTAGCTGGGTCGATCAAACCGACATGGCCTGAGCTACTGACTGGCCTGGCCGTGTGTAGCACAATCCTTGTGCATCTGATGGCTACACCTTCCTTTGTATAGCAAACTCAAACCATTCCAGCTCCAGCCATTGTGACCATGGCAGCATCACAAAACATTCCATTTCCATCTCCACTTGCACTTTCTCCATTTGCAGAAACATCAAGCTATGGCAATCAACTCCAATACCTGTAGTTGCATCATCCACTGTGCATCACAAGCCCAAGACAAACTGCAACCTAAACATCCATCACCAGTCCTAGCCACAATACCTGTCAATACAAGCACTTCCTGTTCCAGTTCAACTTCACATTGAGCCCAAACCTGTCCTAAACATACATCTAAGTCAATTAGCTCAATTGGCTCAGGCCAAACATTCAGTCTCTTGTCGCCAGCACCAACTATGTATTCTGCCGTGCCACTGCCTCATTTCATAGCTCTCTGTCAAGAACAAGCACCAGTAACCCCTTGTAGACAACCAGTACCAGTTACCACAAATCAACAGAGCCACCACCAGAACCCTGAACCCTGGCAATCACCAGCACCAGCACACATCACCTCCACAAACACTCACTGCGGCTGCTTCAAACCACTTACTTCACTGCCATGAACCAGAGCAACTCCAATAGTACCAGCTCAAAGCAGCAACACAGCATCTCCTCAAGACCTGCAACCAGCTCCATCTTGCAATGCCATTGCCTGGCTGCCTTGGCTTCACCACCAACAGAGCCACTCTTCACCAGCTCCCTGAGTTCACTCCATTTGCATTGCAGCATCTGAACTCCCAGTCCAGCCATAGCCTGACACCAGCTTTCTTTCCCTAAGCCACAACACAAGATGCAACACCAGTTCTCAGCATTACACTTGCTTTCAGCTCCAAACCTGATTCAACTAGCACCACCATTCTTCTCTTCTTTCACAGACTACCATTCCCTTGAAAATCACCACTAGCTGCTTCTAGGTTCAATTCCTTCACCAGAGACCATCATCGACCTCAATGTTCAATCCACAAACCCATTCCATTTCTTGTCCACCACCACAGAATCCATCAAGATCAACCACCATTCACAGCACTCAATCGATCTGCATCTTTTCATGACTTCACTGAGTCATACCCATCATTGCAAACTCAACAACTCACAGATTGAAACCCGATCTTCTAAAGTCGAGCCATCCAACACAGCAGACTCAATTTCTTCATCTCTGTACCAGAAGCCCCTACTGTAAATGAGAATCCATAACCACCACAGATCCAGTCTCAACTTCATCTGAATCTTCACAATTTTTCCGATGAACCCTAGCTTCAATTTCAACTCAACCCTAGCTTCATTTGTCCCTTCTCTGAACTGATTAATACCATCCTCTTGTTCTTCTCAATTTCAATACCACCAACACCTGTTCTTATCTTTCCTCAGCCAACAACAAACCCACATCAATCACTGATTCCTTCTTCTCACCATCTCAGTTTCATTCTCGATCTCTGCTGTAACTCCATTGCCTGTTCATCTCACCACTGCAATTCCACAATCACCAACAGAAGCTCGATCTCCCATCTGTTAATCGTCTCCCTTCCTCTTTACTCTCTTTCAGTGAAACGATTTCTCGAACAACAGCAGTTATTGTTGTTACAGAAACAACAACTCAATTCTGAGTCTGAGAACAATTTCCCTATTCTCGACCAAATGATAAGGTTGCCTGTACGGCATTATTAAAGCACCCCGGATAGTGGATATGGGCCACCAATAAATCACTTTGTATTGTCAGTCCTGGGGAACTGACAAGCTTAATTGTTGACTTTGCTTACAACCTTCTCATACGGACCCGGAATGACCTCGTTCTTTCGCCGATAGCTTCGCCTTTTTGCTCCAATTGGGATGATTTCCGCTTCTTTTCCTCCGTGCGACTCCAGAGTACCTAATAACTCAAAAACACGCGTAAAGTACATAATTCACAAGAAAAATAGCAAAGAAAGCATAAACTCTATGTAGTAAATACGGTGTATTCTACACCTATCATTTGTGTAGTATAAAATTAACAGGGTAGAGGCTTATCTGAGTAATTCATTAAGAAATACCACCACCACTACTCAAGATTCATCTACAACAGATGTACACCACTTTCTTTCCCTTGTGCTCCCGGTAAAACTAAGTTATTGCTATCTCTATTGGGGACTAAAAATAAATACAAAAAAGTACAAACTTTCAAAAATGTAGATATACATACCACCCTCATATCATGATCATCACTGCATTTTGAAGATTAAAAAGATCCCGTTAAGGTACAGGTAATATATTCTCTAATTGCAACATTTAATTTTCATGCTTGTTCTTGACTCTACTAACTGAATTTACAAGGCCAATCCTAGGAACGCTCACCTGTAGATAAGAACTTTATAACCTTTGTTGCTAATATTGTCGTGATATTCTAGCTACTTTTAACATCCATTTCATAGGGAAGGCACCTATTGCGGCTACTTCATTTTCCAATCGTTTCATGTTCATTATCGGTTAATTATTTGCAACCATTTCATAACTGATTGTTGCTAGAAAAATAATAAATTGATCAAACATCCGTGGCCTTGAGAAAAAGCACCACGGTCTGGTTATATATACATATACCTCCCTGACATGGAGAGCTTTACGAACCGCAACATTGTTTGCCCAATGATGTACATTACTGATAACTACACAATTTATAACATGTATTAGTATTAGACCTTCTAATAAAAAACCCTACTAAATATTACTGACAATATTGTTTAAGACGCGACAATGAACACTTAACACTACGTATGCTTATGGATGTCATAAATTGGGATGAGAAACAAGATACCCTAAGTGGGTTGCAGCAGTAACCATAAAAGCATAAACATAGTAAAATGAACTCAGTAATAGTGTATAAACTATCAAAATGCTAGATCATCTAATTCTCAACATAAATCTTTCTTCTTAAATATCAATCAACATACATTTTCCACAATTGACACCAAACATAAATCATGCAACTTAACCCCTTGAATTGCTAAATCCAATAAGAAATAAGAGACTGCTATCAATTCTTCATATGGAAAAGCTAATCATCAAAGTAGACACTACTTTCTTTAAGCTTGTAGTGAGAACTATGTTTCCGACTGCCAGGATTTTCCATAGGCTCCATTAGGATTGAGACATATGATACCACATTGTAAACTAGAGCAAAACTTTTGTAACATAAAAATTATAGGAAAAATAACGAGATCAATAGACTAGATAAGGACCCATGCAAAACTATTACGGAGTCCCTTTCCCGGAATTCCAGTAGAGGCAATATCACAACCATTTTACATGCATAACCAGATTTCTCAATTGTACACAGTAAAATAAAATTCAAACAAACCCAATACTAGATTTAACATATAGAAAGAGAATATAAGAGGAATTAAGAAATTAAAATTGCATGCACATAATATTTGTTCTACCATAATCTAAATCAGAAACTATAGAAAACAAACAATAAAATTCGAAGTAGAGAAGGAAGTCGAACCGAAAGCAAACTCCTTTTACTTCATTAATTTTTCTGGCAAGAAACTTTCCAGTTCGTGATTCAAGATCCAATTCCAGAAAAACTCATCTTTCCTAAACCCCCAGCAACATCATTCTTTCCACTGTAATCTCGAGGAGAAGAAGAATAAAAGAGGAAACTTGGGACCTTAGGTATAGCTTTGGTTAAGTTTAAGGACTACATCGTCTTTTCAATACAATTCCTTTCCAACCAGGGCTGGCCGATTTGACTCTGTCCGTTAAAGAGGGATGACTGATACGTGATCCGGGTATAAGGTTTGAATGAAACCTTTGGATTTCTGTGAAGATAGCCCATAATTGTATGCTATGTGTATCCATGGATGATTAGTTTGATTGAGTGCAGATGATGTGACTACTAGATATCTATATAGTTTGATTACACATGTAATACGATATTGATGGTACATGTATTGATTGTATATATTTTGATGATTGATGGGTCATGAAATCTGTCATACGTATTAAATAATTTATTTTGGATTGTATAGTCAATAGGTTGTTATGCCATGATGATCTCCACTGTCCATGATGATTAACCTATATACTTTTGGTAAATAATATAATTTTTCATTTTTGTCTATTTATGATTGCTTGATGAGATGCCATATTCGTCCCCGGTATCGCTTGAATTCCTATCACCTGCTTCAATTGAACATGATTTCCCGGTCAATACGTTTGTCTTCTTCAAAAGAGAAGAATATATTCTTTTATTCTCTGATTTTACATACCATAAATGTTTGTTTTTATTATAAACAATAAAGAGCTTGTATTTGCTTTTCTTTTACACCTGATTGACGTTATCCATCATAATATTTTATTCGTTATGTACTTGTGTCTACGATCGTCATCACTGTTCTGTCCTTAGTGAAAAAAAAATGTTAAAAGACTGATTTGATTTGATTGTATCGTAATGTGTATGTACAAATTTGGGGGAGGGAAAATCTGTCCGCGTTAATGTGCGAGAGAAAACCGTCCATTCACAATGTTGTCTATCCGCGTGAATCTGTGAAGATCTTGAAGAAAATTTCCGATCTGGTCCAATCCCAACCCCTGTTCTGGTCCGGTCAGTTTCGTTCCGTTCGGTTCCGGTCCGGTCCACTCCCAACCCATGTTCCGGTCTATCCTGTTCCGGCTGTTTTGGGCCATACGCGACCAAGGGCGTTCTGGATTTGTGTATATACGGTGGGAACCAAATTTAAAGGTATGTAACTATAACGCGAGTTTTTATATGCTAGGATTATTGATTTATTTTAGAATATGCCTAGTTTTGTTAATTTTTGTCTTAAAATAAGTCAACATCATATAAACGGTCAATTTAAATTATTTTTATTGATCTCAATCATTAAGAATTTTGGTCTTAATGCTATTTGTTCTCTTGAATATGATATTGGCTATAGTTGAATGATGTCTTCTGTACAATTGGTTGTACCAACTCGATTCAAATGTATGTATTTGGGGTTTAGAAGTACTTGAGCACCATTATTCCATACATGATATTTTTTTTCCCAAAATTTGAATGTTCCGTGGAAAGTAATCCACTTACTGGAATATTAATTTGTCAGTAGTTTCAAACGATACGTTCAAATAAAATCACATGTATTCCAATTTTTATGGAAGAACTCACAAAAGAAGAAAATTTCCATTTCTCTACTTAATCCATGATACTAACGAACTAGTATATGTTGAAGTCTGACAACAAGAGAACTTTCTTTAGTAATCTATTCAACCTAAAGTAATTGGTTGACATGTGTAGTGAGATTCTCTTGGCCTGTTGAGATAAAGAAATTTCTCAAATTAAGCTAAATGTAGCAAAAATTGAAAATGGAAAGAACCCCTATGTAATGAGGGTTAGACGTACCGACTCATATAAAACATGTGAAAAGGAACATATTTTTTCCCCTAGTAGTAATGACACCAAAGTACAGGTATCAACTGAATATAGGATGAAGCTAAGATGTAATTCTAGCTCTCACCTAAGAGTCGGGAATGAATCTTCTTATCGGGCATTGGTACAAGTAATGCAATGCGAGTACCATAGTAGCAACCATTTTCCATGGAAATGTCATAATTTAGACATCAACTTTAATGACAAAAAGAAGTTTGCCTGGCCAATTGACTATTTAATTGATCTAGATCAGATGTCTGCCCTTATGGAATGAAAAGTACATCATTCCCACGAGACATAAATTCTCTAAAGCACTTGAGATATATCTGGATGAAACGTAACATATATTCATTCTAAAGTAATTGAGTTGAATCTGACTTTTGTTACGTAATAAGGCCACACCACTTATTAAATCTCTCAAGACTCAATGTCTAAGCTCTATATGTACAAAGGGATAATCACATCTTGTTAAGTACAAAAGGTGTTCATGCGTGAACTATTACCTTTTTTTTTTTGTAAACTTACAGTGAAAATGGACTTGATTGCATCTATAAATTATTTCTAATGAATGTGGAAGGAAGCATACTCTTAGAAAATTAATGTGTCAATCTAGTGAATTGTAAATCACTGGAACTTAAATTACTGAATCCATATTAACCCTAACAATGAACTGATTGGGATTGATTCATAAAGACTTTAACATAACCATAAGGCAAATTGGTTGTGACACAATGTTCCGTTTTGAAATTACTAACACGGGCATCACTTCATTTGAATGTACACGACAATGAACTAATAGAATGCGAAGTTACGACATCTATCATTATCAGTGATTTCTAAAGTTACTAGATTTGCATTGCCTCACCCCATTATGCTTTAGAGCAAGAAAGCACGTCACTCATTTTACAAAGTCTTGCTTTAGTAAATGTAAAGACCCGAAAGCACGTCAACGCTATTAGACTGGTCAAGGCACGATTTAGCTGTTAATTACTCAACTAGTTAAATATGAATATTATCTATAAAATCTTAACGAATCGTTTAAAACCCCTTATGGATAGTTTGATTTCTCCTTTCCAGTCTGCCTTTGTTGCCAACCGTCAAATTCATGATAATGTCGTTATTACTCATGAAATTCTGCATTCCTTTAAAAGGAAAAAGAAAAGCTCCAAGAATGATTATTTAGCTATTAAGCTTGATCTTTCTAAAGCTTTTGATAGGTTGGAGTGGTCCTTCATTCTAGCTGTTTTTAAAAAACTGGGGTTCTCAGATGAATAGTGTCAGATGATATCTCAATGTATTAGTATTGTTTCATATTCTGTCTTGGTAAATGGTTCTCCCAGTGACCCCTTTTATCCTTCTCGCGGCATAAGACAAGGAGACCATCTTTCGCCTTACATTTTTATTCTTTGTATGGAAGTTTTGTCTCAATTGTTGGTGAAGGCAGAGGATGAAAAGTTGATACAAGGCTTCAGATTTAAAAAGGACAGCCCTTCTATCTCTCATCTTTTTTTTTGCTGACGATTGTATGCTGTTTTGCAAGGCTTCTGTCTCTTATGCGAAGAACCTCCTCAAGATTATTGATACCTTTGCTCAGGCTTCAGGTCAGGCAATTAATTTTGAGAAGTCTGGATTTATAACTAGCAAGAAAATGAATCATAAGCATATTAAAATTTTGGCTAAAACCCTTAAGATGAAATTCCTTAGTAATTCTGAAAGGTATCTAGGGACTCCCCTTTTTGTTGGAAAACATAAAACTAGAGCTTTTAACTTTCTTATAGATAACCTATACTCTAGATTAAGTAACACAAAAAAGACTAATCTCAATGTGGCTGGGAGAACGGTTGTTACTAAGCATGTGTTGTCTAGCTTAGCAGTTTATCATATGGCATGTTTCCCTCTTCCGAAGACCATTACCTCTAAAATTGATTCCATTCAGAGAACTTTCTGGTGGTCTAAAAAGAATCCTAAAAGAGCCGCTTATTTTCGATCCTGGGGGGATATAGGTAGGTCCAAATTAAATGGTGGTTTAGGTATTCGAAACACTTATGCTATGAATCGAGTCTTTATTAGTAAGCTTGGTTGGAGGATTATGAAAAATCCTAATTTCTTAATTTCTCGTTTTATGAAAGATAAATATTTTCCTAATCAGAACTTGTTAGAGATTGACAAAGAAACTGATTCCTCTTCTTGGATATGGAAAGGTATAGTAAATGGAGTTCAATTTATTAAAGCTAATTCAGTCATAAAAATTAATAATGGAGTTTCTTATCGTATTTGGTCTTCTAACTGGATTCCTGGAAACTTGCATCCTCCAGTGCCCAGACAACCTTCTCATAGTGAATTTGTGTTTGTTAATGAGCTTATTGATATTCAAAATGGTAGTTGGAATGATAGTTTGCTTTCGACTTTGTTCTCAGTAGAGGATGTTACTAGGATTAAGACAATCAGACTAAACCTTCTTCAGAATGACTCCTTAATGTGGGCGCACACTAGTAATGGAAAGTTTACCATTAAGTCTGCTTACAGAGTTTATGTGAATGATTGTTCGTCACCAGGTGATTCTGCTTTCTGGAGGAAAGTGTGGGATATAGACTGTTTGCCTAAAATTAAGTTTTTCTTGTGGAAAATATTTGCGTACATGCTTCCAGTTAACTCCATGCTTAGGTCTTATAATCCTGAAGTTGATGATCTTTGTCCTCTTTGCCAGAGATATGAGGAAACTGTTATGCATCTTTTTATTGACTGTGAAGTGGTTAAACATATTTGGTTTGGTCTCTCTTTACAGCGCTTGATCAGCTCTGATCTAGACTGGATTGATGACTACTTTCTGTTTTGGCATGATGATGCTTTAGGGGATTCCCCATTTAATGTGTCTTGGCCTAGCATTGGTGGCATAGTCCTATGGTGTGTCTGAAAATTCAGATGTGAAGTGATATTCAAGAAAGCCTCTTTAGATCTGAATAATATTATTTTGGACATAAAGAGAATGATTAACACTTACATTTCTCCAAAGTCTCATGCTTTTGTTTCTCCTACCGTGGTTATCAAGATCCCTAGCACTGATGTGGATCACTTTATGTTTATTGATGGATCCTTTAAAGATTATAATATGGGTTTGGGTATTATTTGGTGTGACATTGCAGGAAATGTAAGAAGATGTCGTTCGGACTATGATTTGGTGTCAGATGCAGTTGGTGCTGAAGCAGCTGCACTCATTTTGGCTATCTCTTGGGCAGAGGAGATGCATCTTACCAAAGTCGTCTTTGCGAGTGACTGTTTTCAGCTTGTGCAGTTCAGTAATGGTGCCAACACAAATGTTGCTTGGAGAAGTAGTGACCTTGTTGAGCATTGTCGGAGTTTAATTTCTAGTTCTTTGTCGTTTAAGTTAATGTATGTAAAGCGTGTGAACAATCAACTAGCAGACCGTCTTGCACGTCGGGCTAGAAAACTTGGTCTTAAGGGTCTTTGGGTCTCTTTTCCTTCCTTTTTAAACTATCTTATTAGGAAGGAGAACCTTAAGGAACTCTGTAACTCTTTGATTGCTTAATAAATTGGTGTGTTTTTTAGCAAAAAAAAGTTAAATATGAATATTAATTAATAAAAATTAATCAAACAATAGATCTCGAAAAATTATGCTAAATGGATTACTCGAACGCGTCATTCGGACATCGGACGAGAAAGATATCGCAACTCGAAATTTGGTTGTGGAAGTTTGACAAAAGTCAACCGGGATTGACTCACCGTCGACCGACTAACTTGACCTGACCGTACCGTGACTATGACCGTTGACTTTAGTTGACCGGACCTCTGTTTTTTGGATTAGTCTTTCCTTAGTAAAATAGTTAGCCCTTAGTAATTATGCCAAAGTGGTATTATTAATGGTGTAAATATAGTGTAAAGAATAATTATCAAACCTTAAAAACAAATTGATTTGAATTCTTATCATCTTCACGTGTGGGAAGGAGGTGGTGTTGGTCTAGTAAAGAAACATAGAGATGGAGAGATTTTTGATAGCTTTAAAAATGATTTATGTTATAGATCTAGAAATAGATTGAAAAAGAAGTACATGGAGGTTTAGATGTTGGAAACTTGAGTGTATAAAAGAGATACTAAGAGATGGGAGAAAGGTTAGTGATGATGACGATAATATATATAGGGATTGGAATTCTTGTAATAGGAAAAGATTAACTAGAGTTTTTGGAAGCTACAAGAATTTAGAAAAGGAAAGTGATGTGATGATAGTAGTAGTAATTGAAAGAGGATGAGGAAAAAATATGTGGTCGTTGGTGTTCTTGTTGAAGTTTACCGAAAAGATGATGATGGGATAATAGAACATCTTATTTTGATTAAGGTAACCTTTTTTTTTTTTTTTTTTATAATTTTGACACAATCAGCTGGGATTAAAGGGCCCCACCCAAAAAGAAAGAAACAAAACTAAAACAGAAAAACCTGGCAAAAAGCCAGAGACCAAACAAAACTAAAGCCTATGATAGATCTTCTGGTTTGCATCCTCAGCTAGAATAGTGTTAAAATCCTCACCCAGAGTAGCCGGATCAAGAAGCACATAAGAAGAAGGGACATATAATCCAGCAACCCAGTCAGCAGCCCTATTAGTTTCACGATAAATATGACTAATCTTCACCCAATCAAGTCTGGCTAACAGTTGACAAATATGCCTCCAGATATAAAAAACATTCCAGGGTGGATCAGGGTTCTTACTATTAAGCAAAGTAACAACAGCCATAGAATCAAGGCAAATGTGGAGCCGTTTCCAACCACCCTCCTAAGCTGCAACAAGACCAGCTTCCACTCCTTGTAATTCATGACCAAGGACAGAAATGGCATGGCTTGAACCACCAACTGTTGCTAAACAAACTCCTTGATCATTCCTTAAAATAGCCCCAAACCCACCAATACCATCTCCCAGAGAACCATCAGAATTAAGCATAAGAGTATTCTCCTCTGGTTTTTGCCAGGTGCAAAAAATAGCAGTACTAACCAAGAAGGAGCAGGAGACATTCCATATTAAGGTAACCTTACTAAATGACTTTAGTATGTATGCGTTGCTTTGGGTTGTTGTTAGATACCATAATAGGTCTCAATCTATCAAGTTCTTATTATTGATTTTATGTGACATTGTTGTTTACTGCTCAACATCTAGACACCTTTAGTGATACCTTACGTTGAGTATTAGTCTTGGGTTATGAAATCAGACTTGTAGATGAGTCTTTCATAGTTTTACAGAATTTTGTTTCACTCAGTTTGGGTAAGTAATGAATTATTTATGATTTTACAAAGTTGCACCGTTTCGACTGAAAATATGGAAAACTGCGGTGAGTAGACATGTTAATGGATGTTTATGTGTATATTAGAGTCGGATTTGGTTTCCGGTCATAACTAAAAAGTTGCTGAAGAGACTGTCACCATTTTAACGAGCCATTAGGGTCTTCGTTTGGATAAAAATTGAGGAATCGATAGACCCTCAAAGATTGGTGCTTGTGCTGTGTACAGGTACTTTATATGCCTATCATGTGTTTGTAAAATTGACTGAGTTAACTCAGAGAGTTGGACTGAGTTGACCCAGTGAATAAGACTAGTCAGATTAGCTAAATTCCGAGTCAGACCTTTTTCTGAGTATTTTTGGTGGGCTAGTTTAGTGGTCCATGCCGGTTTGGCCCATTAAGCTAGGTTTAGGGTCAGAAGTTGTATTTTGAGTTTTTGGACCAATTAAGATCCGAATTAGCTTTCGGTTCCTTCTGAAAAGTTGTAGGTTTTTTCGAGAGCTTTCCAATGATACCAAATTTGACCCTATTTGGATAAACAGATATTGTTTTATACCAAAATTACTTGTTATCAGGTTATGGAACCATTAATAGAATTAGAGCCATTAGTTATTTCACTTAGCCTATAATTGGAGAGTGGTATGAATTATGTTGTGATCTTTTCATGAGCCTATTGGCTAAATTATTAGGGTGCTTGTGTGATTAACAGTTTGTCTTAATAACACCGATCGATTCGAAGGATGAACCAGTGGATTGAGGATCTCGAGGTAGGCATGGCTTGTCATCAAATCAGGTGGGAACTCTGTAACCTTCTTGTAATCATTAAGTTTACTTTATCTGCGAGCATGATGAGTCTTTAATTTCTGTAAGCATATTGTTTGTAATTCAATGGGTATGTTGTGTAATATGCGTTGGGTGGTTACCCCACGAAGAGTGTCTGTGTTTACCCATAACTCTTGGCTAAGTTTAGTAGGGCAATGCTACGTTGTTTAAATATTACCTATTAGTCCGGCTTTACCCCGGTTGATTATTATTACATTTTATTGTCTTAAGATAGTAGGCCGGCTTTACCCCGGTAGATTATTACCTAGTAGTCCGGCTTTACCCCGGTTGATTATTATATATATTATTTTATTTGGGGAAGTCACTCATGTGCATATTATACTTGATTGTGCAGTTTTAGTAGTATGACTGGGTTACTATGATCTTGACTTAGGAAGAAATTCTAGGTTCATGATTGGATATGGTTATTATTCGGCGACTTCGGTCTACGAATAATGATTGGGCCTTTTGTGAACCTGTTGCGCGGGGTCAGATCATAGTAGTCAAAATCTTCTTATATTCTAGACTTAGATGGTGGCATTGGGTTTTAAGAGGTGTACGCATTCCATGATAATATCTTACGGTACCTGGATTCATGCTATCATTTGAGACTAGAGTTATTCCTAGCATCTTCTCCTGTATTGAGTGAGACGAGGTTGGGATAACATATGTTTAAATTGTTTAATTCTTTTCTCGTAGATCCATCCGGAGGTGGATCTTTCACGGATATTACCACTATGGACGTAATATCTGGGGATATGAATTGAAGAAATCTTCTGCTCTATGTTGCGTGTGAAGGATGTTCATCGTTTATCTTTAGTAGAATTGTGATGCATGTTAGTGATTACTCGAATGTTATAATGATAACCACTGAGCCCCCTTTGGGATGATGTGCTCACTCGTTCCCACTTCATTTTCAGTAATCAGAAGAAATGACGCGCGTGAAGATATCCGTTAGCGTAGCTTAAAGCTTTTTGTGATGTTAGCGATGTTATGAATCTTTTTTATATCTTTATTCTTTATTTATTATGTGAATCAACACATTAATATATTCATATCACAAGAGAGTTCTTCATTTATACAATATCAGAGAGTATGGGTTTGTTTTTGGAATTAGCATATGTAACTGGGTTTCTTAAGATCGGTAATATAGGTTTGATACTTCAATTAGGTTGTAATCCTATTAGCTAAGCAGGTGATTAGGTTTGGGTGTCACAGTAAAACATGATTGAGACCACCCCTGTTTTACTGAGATGCAAATGGTAAATACCTCATTCTTCAAAGAAATAAAGTGTTGTTAGTGAACATATATCCATGTAGAATGCGGACCATTCAAGTGATTTATGACTCTGGTGGATGATTCCACGCATTGAATCAGTTAATACTCACAACAAACGACGCGCTTAATTTTTTGTAAAACTCCTAGCATATATTACACAATGCAAAGTGCAAAGGCTCACCACCCTTGTTAATTGATATGGTTGTGATGGTGTTAAATAAAGTGATTCGATTCTCGAACTTGTGAAGGATTTTTTTTAGACTTAAATTCAAAACTAAAATAGATTAATCACTAATAATTATAGCAAACACTGAAAAAGTTGATTTCAATATTAAAAGAACACTGAAGCTAAGATTCCACTATTTTCCAAGTTCAAAGCGATTTAACCCAATATTTAATTCATGCAATTTTTTTTCGTTCAATTTGATTCTAAACTATTGCAACAAGTAGATTCTCAAAATAACAAGTGTAAATCCGAAGCATAGAACATCAAAAACCTAGGTCCAAGTATGCTCTATCAAAAGAAATAACAATTGCTTAACAAAAATCATTCAAACAATTTCCGATCAAGGCAAATAATCATATAATAATTGCAAATTAATAGATAAATAAGAATATACCACTTCTTGTTGGAAAAATAGCTTCCTCTATCGCCTCATCAATGGGGTTTAGCTCCTCATATTAATCATGATCTCAAAATATTGTTTTATGGTTCAAAAGTTGATTAAAAGGATGAGAAACAATAAATCAGACTGCTTGCAACGCTGTAATGGCGTTACAAAGAAGCTGTTACAAAGGACTGACTGTTACAAAGAAATCACTGTAGCACTGTTGCGAAATTGAGACGCAGTTCTTATTTGCAATGCTTGTTCTTCAGCAGCAGCAACAGAAAACGAAACTTCTTGCAACTCGATCTGTTCAGCTCTGTAGTGTTCTAAAGTTCTATGCAATTGCTCCAATCAGTTCGTAACCCTATTTGTGACTCTCAGCAACCCTTATATAGCCAACATGTCAGCTTAATCCCGTAAAAATCTTGATTATTCGTGCACAGAAAGTCACGGACTTTCCCTATATTTCTCTTCTTTCTGCCGACTTATTTACGTGTTTCTGAGCTTTTCAAATCCTCTAAAACTCTTCCTTATATAGATGAGAATCTTTGGGAAACTTATCTACGATTTAGTCTCCCTGAAATTCCAAAAATAAGCTCCACAGGACCGGTAACTTTCTTCACCTCTGTTTCGCTCCAACACGGTTGTCCAGCCCAAAATACTCGATCCAAACATACACACCAACCCTGTTAGGCTCTAACATGTCCATTCCAACGAAAATAAGCCATTGAATCTCCATAGAAATCGCTCAAAACTCCGACCCTAAATCTGCCTGCATCTGCACTATTTTCCCGCCAATTTGATATTTGAATTTGGGAAGAAAGGTGGTATCCCCCCTATCCAGAGTGGGGGTGCGGATAGCAGCTGCCTTGGGGTGTCCTGAGGGTGCCCCTTATCCAAACTGTGGGTGCCAATATCACTTCCTCCGGGTGGTATGGACAACTTTTCGAGCCGATTTTTCCAAAAATGTTTATTGGCCAAAAATACCTACACACACATAAAATACCATAATAAGTACAAAAATGAGCACTATCAAATTATAGAATCGAGACAAATTAGACACAAAAATGTGTCTATCATTAATGCTAGAGAATTTATATCAAAAGGACTTGATAAATATTGCATGTTTAATAGGATCAATATAGAGCATCTTATACCCAATGGTATCGCAGAGGCTACCATCAAAGGTTACAGATGGTGCCTAAGGAATAGGTTATGCGAACCAACCTACCTTTTATTGCTTTGGGGATATGCAATATTACACGCATCTTTACTTAATTCGTTTTAGAACCCAATATTAGTCAACCTTTTTCTGCGTACCAGTTGGTAACTGGATTTAAGCCTGACATTCGTGTTCTTACGCATTTTTGGTTGCACTATATATGTGCCATTACGACTCCACATCGTACTATGATGGGTCTTCAAAACTGTTAAGTAGTTATTTTGGAAATAAGTTCCCAACAATTATCCGCATTTTTAAAACCTTTGGCAGGAGATCTTTTACCGCTAGATTTGCGGGTTGTCATTTTAATGAGAAAGTATTCTCGTCGTTAGGGGGAGATGTGAAAAAGTATTTTCTAAGGGAACGGCAGGAATTGTCGTGGTGTGTTCCCACTGTCTCTCATATTGATTCTTGTACTCCACAAATGTAAATGTGAAGTGAAAAGATCACACATACCAGCTGCAAATATTCCTGCAAGGTAAAAAAAAAAATCCTCAGTATGGGGTACACCATATACTAAGGTGTTGCAACTACACTTGGTGGAAGTGTAGTTGTGGCCGTGGCTCCATAAAGGAAGATGGAGAGACCACCAGGTTCGATCAATGCTCACCTAGAAAGGAAGTGGGCGAGTAAAGGCACAAATTAGTTATATCATCAGAAATCATCTCATTAGATTGTCTCTGAATATGTCCATGAATAAAACTGGAGGACGCTCCAAAGTTTAATGATTCCAAAGAACAATGATATCCCAAGTGGATTATGAGAATGCGCACGAGTCACTGGAAAGATCATGCGAGCATATTGATGATTAATTTGATATACATTTGCTTAAGGAAATAAAGCAAGATGAGATTGAACCAAGCTCCTTGTTGCTTAATTTCAACGAAGAGCGTATTTGGCCTATACAATACAGGTATAACTTGGTTCTTTGACAAATATACAGGTATTTGGTGTGCTAGTGCTAACCAACCAAGTGTAAAGCCTATTGGACATACATGATCAATTTGTAACAAAGCATAATAAGAAGAAAGCAGTCTTAAAGTATAAAGACTCACCTTGTGGCGCGAGGTTTCTCACAAAGCCCTGGAATTGTTCTCTTGTAATGACCGTTATAGCGTTCCGCTACTTAGTTAGCTTGGTAATTTTCAAAAGGACTTGAAATGCAGCATATATATGTGGTTGTTACGTATCTCTGAAAGAATCAAGAGATAGCAGATATTTACTAAAGTACTTGATAGCCTTTTGTTTCCCAAATCAAGTAACTGTAAACGTACTCTGTGGTTTACAGTTAGATATAACGCTCACTTATAGATTGAAGCAATCAGGCGGATGTGGTATACCCGTTTAAGTGACTATTTGATTTGGAGGGGATAGACAAGTAAGTTATTTTAATTGCGTATTCACAAGAAAGTTCCTGATTTGGAATTGTAGCTATCTATGTCGATGATACAAACATGATGGGTACTCTTGATGTAATAAGAGACCTTAAAAGCTATTTGAAATCCGAATTTGAGATGAAAAATCTGGGTAAAGTTCGACCGAATACTGAGATTGTGGTATATTATTCCACCAGTTTGCATATGTCTAAAGTTGTCAGGAAAATTAACAAAGACATGCATCCTGATAGCACTCCCATGATTAGTCGAGGTTCAAATGTAAGTAAGTGGTCATTTCGTCTAAATGAAGATGACGAAGATGTGTTGGGAGATAAAATTCCCATATCTAAGTACAATAGACGCATTTGTACTTAGTATAATAATGTACTCGATTAAATTTCACATCCTCAGGGAACTTTTTAGCTATATATAGCTCAACACCAACGCAACGTCATTGTAATGGTACAATGAACGTAATCATGTACTTAAAGTAACCATTGACATGAATCTGTTTTATCCCTGCAAAGACATAAAAAGGAATGCTAAAGGAACTGCAATCCAAATTCCTTCGATCTGCATTAACTTCAGGTGATTCCTTGTAAAAATCTAATTAAAAAAAAACGTCAATAATAATAAAAAAAAAACGCTCTGAGGATCGGGCGACTGACTCAGTTCTTCTTTTTCAACGCTATCTCAATTTTCTTCGATCTGTATATTAACTTCAGGTGATTCCTTGTAAAAATCTAATGATTGGTGTTTCAATTTACTCTACTCTTCGAATCTAGTTATTTTCTCAAGTATTTTTTGGAATTTATTCATCTCAAATATGGATTTTGAGATTAACAACGATGTATCTGAAATACATCCATCGATTGTTGACTTATCGAAAACTCCTGAAATTCACCCTGCAATTAATCTAATTGATGATCAAGATAATGATAGATATGAATCATGGAAGTTCTCTCTAATTGGGAGACTGGATCTTCTTCGAATTAAATTTTTAGAAGCTACTGCTATATTGAAAAATCAATGGAAATTAACAGGAAAATGTCAATTGATTCCATTGGGTAAAGGTTTTTTTTACGATCAAGTTAGATAATGAAGAAGATAAAAACTACATCAACTCTGGTAATTGGGAAGTTATGGATCAGATATTAAAAGTTAGGAAATGGATTCCAAATTTCAGATCCGAAAATCAACGTACTTCTAAAGCTATGGTTTGGGTTCAGTTTCCAGGTTTAAGTTTAGAATACTTGGATGAAAAAACTCTTTTCAAGATTAGTAGAGCTATTGGTAATCCAATCAAGGTTGATGCAGCTACATTGAATTATCAAAGGGGATATTATGCTAAAGTTTTAATTGAAATTGATTTAGCAAAAACAATTCCAAATAAACTATGGATTGTTACAAGATATGGAGCTTTTTCTCAAGGGGTGTGACATTAACTAATTTAACAAAATTTTGTAACAAAAGCAAAATTGTGGGGCATCAATTGTCCGAATGCAGATTAAACAAGCAATCTAATACCACAGGAGAGCAGAGGGTTCCTAATTCTACACTAAAAATGTTTATTGGCCAAAAATACCTACACACACATAAAATACCATAATAAGTACAAAAATGAGCACTATCAAATTATAGAATCGAGACAATTTAGACACAAAAATGTGTCTATCAAATACCCCCAAACCTATTATTTGCTCGTCCTCGAGCAAAAATAAAATAAAATCCTAACTCACTGTCGCAAGCATCGTCGATTGCATTTAGCGTATGCAATAAGCCTTTAAACCCCTAGGCGGCCCTAGTGGCCGAGTTATAGTCTCAGAAGGGTTTACCAGAGGTGTACCCACAAAACCTTTTTTCCCCAGACCCTAGCTATCTACGCAGAACTTTGGAAGGCACTAAAGAATCTCCTTGGTTGGCATACTTATTGACTAGAGGAGGAAGTACCCTGATGCGAAATTCCAATTGATGTACACGAGTTTGCACTCAAGCATACTAAAATTCATATATAAGTGACAGAGCTCTACTCATATAGTTTCTGGACATCATAACCGGAGTCAACCAATCACATGGATAGATTAAGAAATGGATATAGAAAAAACGTAGATGGTTTTGATGTTGACTAAGGTGAACGGTGTTTCTCATATCTGTCTGAAGGCCACTGCCAAAATAAACCTATCCTAATGGACTGAGATACTGGTCTAGACTAATATCAACATACTGGCATATACAAGGGTACCAGTGGTTAATAATCCTAACTCTAGGTCAACACAACTGGCATATACAAGGGTTCCAGTGGTCGACTTTATTGAATTTATTCCGGTTGGTTCGATGGTCTGGTCTCTTTTTTTTTTGGTGGTATCTCAATCACTCTATTTCACCCTAGCAGTGGTAACAACTTGAATCGTGAGCCCCACCTAATCACTTAGAGAGACATATTTTAAAAAGAAAATAAAATAAAAACAGAAGTGAAAAGGATTCAACGAGATATGGCGAAACTACCATGTTTTTTCTTTAATTCTAACACCTGAGCTTTGTGCTTTTATGAATAGACTCTTTAGATGTTTCCATCTAATCAGATTGGTTCCTCAACTCCTACAACCAAAATGCTTCCATCCACTTAGATTGGTTAGTGCCATAATAAGCATAAATTTCTAGGCTCTGGAGTTTATTTATTGTAACAAAAAGGTAACAAAAGTTTCTACCCCACCCCCAAACTTAAATCTAACATTGTCCTAAATGTTTCTAATTAAAGAACAGTACCAAAAATATAAGTAACATGAGGAAATAGTAAAGAGAGAAGTCGGAAAGATAGTACCTGGGTGAAGTGTAACCAAAAAGTACAAAAATAATTTACAACATACAAACCGCCTCAATGGTCAATCAAGGTAAACAGGGTCCTCCAGAGGGACCTCCTCAACATCACCTGTAAGAAAAGGCTCTAAAAAGGGCTTCAATCGCTGACCTTTAACCTTTGAAGAACTACTACCATCTGGTGTCTCAATCTCAATAGCGCCATGAGGAAAAACAGTATGGACCACAAAAGGACCGGTCCACCGAGAGCGCAACTTCCCGAGAAATAGATGCAAACGAGTGTCATACAGAAGAACTTTTTGACCTGGAGAGACTTTCTTAAAATATTCTTATCATGCACAAGTTTCATTTTGTTCTTGTACTCCTTAGCACTATCGTATGCATCTCTACGAATCTCGTCCAACTCATTGAGCTGGAGCTTTCTGTGAGCTCCTGCCTTGTCAAGTGAAAAGTTTAAGTTCTTAATAGCCCAATAGGCTCTATGCTCTAACTCAACAGGCAGGTGACATGCCTTTCCAAACACTAAACGATAAGGTGACATTCCAATGGGTGTCTTAAACGCAGTACGGTAAGCCCATAAGGCATCAGTAAGCCTCGACGACCAGTCTTTCCTATAAGGATTAACTGTTTTCTCTAGAATACGCTTAATTTCCTTGTTGGAGACCTCTACCTGACCACTAGTCTGTGGGTGATATGGGGTTGCTACTTTGTGGGTAATACCATTATTAAAAGTGCAAACGGTCTATTACAAAAGTGTGAACCTCCATCACTAATTATAGCTCGCAGTGTACCAAAACGTGTAAGTATGTTCTCTTTCAAAAACTGGACTACGACCTTGTGGTCATTTGTTTTACACAGAACCGCCTCAACCCACTTAGACACATAGTCTACAACGACAAGTATGTAAAGATAACCAAAAGAATTAGGAAATGGACCCATAAAATCAATGCCCCACACATCAAAGACCTCAATCACTAAAATAGGGTTCAAAGGCATCATATTTCTACGGGAAATGGTTCCTAACCTCTGGCAACGCTCACATGAAACACAATGACTATGGGAGTCTTTAAACAACGAAGGCCAGTAAAAACCACACTGCAATATCTTAGCGGCGAGTCTTCTTAGCACTAAAATGACCCCCACATGCATGTTCATGACAAAAGGAGATAATACTGGACTGGTCACTCTCAGGTACACATCTCCTAATAATATGGTCTGGACAATACTTAAACATATAAGGATCGTCCCAAAAGAAATGCTTAACCTCGGCTAAAAACCTAGAACGATCTTGCTTACCCCAATGTTGAGGCATTCGACCAGTAACAAGATAATTCACTACATTCGCATACCAAGGTGATTGGGAAACAGAGAACAATGGTTCATCAGGAAAGCTATCCCTTATAGGAAGGGAATCATTAGGGGAACTAACAACTAGCCTAGACAAATGGTCTGCTACTACATTTTCGGCACCCTTTTTGTCTCTAATGTCTGGACAAAATTCTTGTAACAAAAGGATCCACCTAATCAATCTCGGTTTGGTATCCTTCTTAGACAAAAGGTATTTCAAAGCAGCATGATCAGTATAGATTACGATCTTAGAACCTAATAGGTTGGATCTAAACTTATACAAGGCAAACACGATGGCTAACAGTTCCTTCTCGGTAGTTGTATAGTTCATTTGGGCATTATTCAGAGTTTTGCTAGCATAGTAAATCACATGAAGTAATTTGTTTTCTCGCTGACCTAGCACAATACCTATAGCATAATATGAAGCATCACACATAATTTCAAAGGGTAGGTTCCAGTTAGGTGCCTGGACTATCGGGGCAGTAGTGAGTAAATTCTTAAGCTTCTCAAAAGCCTCTAAACAAGCATCATCAAAGACAAACTTAACATCTTTTGCAAGCAAATTGCAAAGAGGTCTAGATATCAAGCTAAAATCCTTAATGAATCGACGGTAAAAACCTGCATGCTCTAGGAATGACCTAATATCTTTTACGGTTTTTGGGACCTATAAAGTTTTAATAAGGTCAACTTTGGCTTTATCTACCTCTATACCCTTTGAAGAAACAATGTGCCCTAACACAATTCCTGATTTAACCATAAAATTGCATTTTTCCCAATTAAGCACTAAATTCTTTTCCTTAAACCTAGTCAACACTAATGTCAAATGATGCAAGCACTTATCAAAAGATGAACCAAACACTGAAAAATCATCCATAAAGACCTCTAGAAACCGTTCTACCATATCGGAAAATATGCTCATCATACAACGTTGAAAAGTCGCAGGGGCATTACATAGCCCGAAAGGCATGCGTCTATATGCAAAGGTACCAAAGGGACACGTAAAAGTGGTTTTCTCTTGGTCTTCTGGGGCAATAACGATCTGATTATAACCGGAGTAGTCATCTAAGAAGCAATAATGACTATGTCCAGCTAATCTCTCTAGCATTTGGTCTATAAAAGGAAGGGGAAAGTGATCCTTCCTTGTGACCTTGTTCAATTTCCTATAGTCGATACAGACACGCCATCCCGTGGTCACTCGGGTTGGGATTAACTCATTATTATCATTCTGGACTACAGTGATACCTGATTTCTTGGGGACAACCTGAACGGGGCTGACCCACTTACTGTCTGAAATTGGGTAGATAATGCCCGCATCTAACAACTTAAGCACCTCTTTTCGAACTACCTCTTTCATGTTAGGGTTCATTCGACGTTGCATCTCCCTAGAAGGTTTGGAGTCTTCCTCTAAATGAATCTGATGCATACACACATTAGGACTTATACCCTTAATGTCTGCTATAGTCCACCCTAAAGCTTCCTTATTGTCTTGAAGTACTTTTACTAGCCTACTTTCCTGATCACTATCCAAATCGGAAGCTACAATCACAGGTAAAGTCTCAGATGGGCCTAAAAACACATACTTTAGAGTGTCGGGTAGTGGTTTTAGGTCCAACTTAGGAGGCTCTTCTAAAGAAGGAATTAAGGTAGTTTCAGAAACTGGTAATGGTTCGAACCTAGCTTTCCATCTATCAGTGTCTAACACATGGGTAGAATCTAATAGAGCATTCACTTGTTCAATAGTGCTATCGTCATCAAAATCTAAACCAAAATGGGATAGACAAATTTCTAATGGGTCATCAGACAAAATGTTTGGTAATGAGTCCTGAACTTAGGCTTCTATCATGTTCACCTCTTCAACACATGTGTCATCTATCTCATAAGGTAGCTTACTGACATTAAAAATGTTCATCTCCATAGTCATATTACCAAAAGATAAATTCATCACACCATTTCGACAGTTAATGATCGCATTAGACGTAGCTAAAAATGGGCGACCTAATATCACAGGTATCTGGTTCTCTGGGTCTGGGACAGGTTGGGTATCTAGGACCACGAAATCCACTGCATAAATAAACTTGTCGACCTCAATAAAAACATCCTCAATAACACCTCGAAGAATTTTAACAGATCTATCAGCTAACTGCAATGTCATCTGAGTAGGTTTCATTTCACCAAGTCCTAGCTGTAAGTACACATGGTACGGCAGTAAGTTCACATTGGCTCCTAAGTCAAGTAAAGCTTTTTCTACCCGGTGTTTACCTATTGCACAAGCAATGGTAGGGGAACCTGGGTCTTTGTACTTTGGAGTTATGGTGTTCTGAATGATTGAACTTACATGACTAGCTAAAAAGGATTTCTTATGGACGCTAAGTTTTCGCTTTCGCGTACACATATCCTTAAGGAACTTGGCATAAGTAGGAATTTGCCTAATTGCATCTAATAAAGGAAAGTTTATGGTAACTTGCTTAAAAACCTCCAATATGTCATTAAAGTTCGATTCCTTCTTTGTTGGTACTAATAGTTGGGGAAACGGGGCTCTAGGCACAGAATCAGACCTCTCAGGAACCGAATTGGCATCATCAGAAATTTTATCAGTCCCCTCAGCTAGTGGTGGTCCTGAGGGGTGAGATCCTGAGGGGTGAACTACAGTATGTTCACTATCGGGCATGGTTACCTGATTGTCTACTACTCTACCACTCCTAAGGGTTCTAATAGCATTCAACTGATCCGATGGTTTTTCACCTACTTCATGAACTCCTCTAGGGTTGGGTAGTGTTTGACTAGGAAACTTACCTCTTTCTCTCAAAGATTCATTTATCAGACAAACCTGGGTTTTCAACTCGGAAATAGCCTGACTATTTTCTTGTCCTATCCTGTTACTAGCTTGTAGACTTTATTCTACTGATAGCTGAAATTTTGCAGTTTGCTGAGTTAACAAGTGGAGAGACTCCTCTAAGCTTAGGATTTTCTTATCTGACTGATTCTGAAACTGAGTTGGTCCTGAAGGATTCTTAGTATAGCCAAAACATGGGAGAGCATTAGAATTACTAAACTGACCTTGATTCTGGCCCTTAGACCACGAAAGGTTCGGATGGTTTCTCCAACTAGGATTATAGGTTTCTGAATATGGGTCAAACTTCTGACGATTATCAAATCTAGTGTTATTATAGAGAGCATTGGCTTGCTCTTCATTATTCTGGCCTTCCCAAAAAGGCTCCAATCTACTACTAGTCTGACCCACTTCTAAAGCTTCTAACCTTTTTGCTATTGCAGCAATTTTGGCATCTGATTCAAAGCCTCCTTCTACCCTATTAACGTTTCCTCTGCCTAGAAGAATTGTTTTCTGGGGTTCCCTATTATTTTCCCATTGTTGGGTCTTTTCGGTGATTTCATTCAAATATGTCATCGCCTCATCAACTGTTTGGTTTTCAAACCCACCTGTACACATAGATTCTATTGTTGTCGTAATGGAATAATCTAAACCCTCATAAAGGATCTGAACTAACCTAACCTTTTCTAAACCATGATGAGGACATTGGGCTAAAAAATCATTGAACCTTTCCAAATACATATACAAAGATTCTCCCTCTTGTTGAGAAAACGTGCAAATTTGCGTCCTAATGGACGATGTTTTGTGCCTAGGGAAAAACTTGTTCAAAAAGGTAGATGTAAGTTGTTCATATGTTTCAATTGAACCAGAAGCCAAACTATAAAGCCACGATTTAGCTTTATCTTTCAAGGAAAAAGGGAATAACCTAAGTTTCAAAGCATCATCATCAAGGTTTCTAATCTTTAGGGTACTACAAATTTCCTCAAAGTCCCTAACATGGAAATAGGGGTTTTTATTTTCTTTCCCTAAGAAGATTGGGAGCAGTTGTTAGGTCCTAGGTTCAAGTTCATAATTTGCTTTTGTTTTAGCTAACCTGATACACGAGGGACGAGTAGTCCTAGTCGGGTTCAACAAAGCTTTCAAAGTTGCCATTTCTGTCACTATCGTAATATTAGGGATTGTCTCCTCAAACGGACGTTCAAAAATCGGACTCTTCAAAAATCGGACTTTCTAAATTGAGGTAATCGAGACGCTTAGAACTACTAGGTTTATCTTTAACAAATCTACCTAGGGAGTCTCTTTTACGTTCACGCATGCAAAAGAATAAGGAAGGGGATTCTATGCAATCACAAAACAAGGCTGACTCAACCAAATCAAACTTATTGATTTCTAGCAAACAAAAAGCATGATGGCTCCACTTAGATTGTTTCTAGACCATCTTCTAATCTTCCGAAAGGCAACTAGGTACAATTTTAGCAAACCTCTAAAGAACGAGTTAAGCTAATACGATACCCAATACAGTCCTTTTGAACGACTTTCCTACAAGCTCGTTACCTTATCGGTCTCGTTCTAGTCAAAATTTTAAGCTTGGGTTCGCATTTGGTATCTTTTTTCTAAGGCGGGCAAGAAGAGAACGGTGATGAAATCTGAACCCTTATCTTGTATGGCCAGGCCTTGCCCTTTACTAGGAAATTAAATTCCGTGTTCAGCTGCGTCTCGCGAAGACATACTGGAATTGTGGCTGTTCTGGTTCATAAGTCTGTCGGGGACGTTTTACGCTCTACAGAACCTATGTGACCAGCAGTATCTCGTCGAGGATGTGCGCTAGAAATCACGGCATCATGACCAGCAGTGTCTTGTGGGGACGTATAATAGAAATTGTGGTTGTGAGTGCCTTGAGGACCAAGGGCTTAATCTCTCCTGTGAGAGTTGAATTTTATCTATGATCTTGAAATAACACTTTTGCCCTTTATTCAAATTTCACCTTCTACATTAAGTCCCCTACTCAGAGTAGAATCTTGTTTGTTTTATGATGAGTATATAGATGGTGACGAATCGTTCAGTTGCAAAATTGCAATCCACTCGTTCTTTGAGACTTGCGGAGTCCGATGTTTAGCCTTCGATTGTTATGATTTTGATCTTGGAATCGACTCTGGACTTGGGAACCTCCTGGGATTCTGTGTTGGGAGGCGTTAAGATCATGATAATGGAGTCTTGATGAGACAAACTTCACATCTTTATCAAACGGAATTGTTAATTAGGGTTTACTTGGACAAAACCCTAATTTTCTCTCTTTATGCATCCTTGAGCTTTCGGGTTTGTACAAGAGGGTATGTGGGGATGAGAGAGTTTCTGAATGGTTTCCTGGATGGCCTTGATGTTGGTGAAGAGCCGTGACGAAAGACATGCACTTACTTTTTGAAGTTACGGAATTCCTATCCCGTGTAAATTATGAACTCAGGCTTGTACCATACCTAAACCCTAATTTATCTTTTGTTCACGTCCGACTTCTTCAGACACTCTAGAGAAGTTTGGCGAGGCTTAGAAGGTGTGCATATATCTTGTGGGGTCGGCACCTTGTGTGATGAGAGCTTTTTCAATTCCTTGTGCCAATCAGACTCCATTTTATTAGAGAAAGTACATACCTTTGAAACTAAGAGTATTTTCGTCAAAAACCACTATGAGCTTGATTTTTTTCTTTGGCATGAGAGAAACATGGAGCCTCCCCAGGCATAGTGACGTCTAGAAAGAGGGATTGGAGCGTTTTTGGTCCTGGTTTTGGAAATCATGAACCTGAATTCCCTGTTTTGAGTCAGATTCCCTTTATTTTCTATGAAGTTCTGCTTTTCCGGATTCCGTTTCAATCCCGTTCTTCTTCGAACACTTAGTGAACTCAATATTCACGTGTATGAATCCTTTGGAATGAGTAGATGAGAGCTTGGTCGGTCTCTAGCTGTATTAAGGCTTTATTCTTTGAAAATACTCAAAATTGCAATATAAGGGTATTTTGGTCAAAATCCCTTATGAGCTCGTTTTTGTTAAAGAGTAATGAGCTAAAAGGGATTGAGAGAGGCTTAGAGAACCGTCCAAGAGAATGGGAGAGGCTCGGTCCCCTCTCTTTTAGAATAAATCCCTTTTTTCACCAAATTCTTGAAATTAAGGCTATTTTCGTCAAAACCCTAATTCTCTTCGACTTTGAACCCTCTGAAAAAATTCTGAGAGAATAAATCACGTCCCACTGGCCTAGGAGAGTATCATCACGCATGAAAAGGTCTTGGACACGACTTGGAGGAGTTTTGGAAGGAGAAAAGACCTTGGTTTCCTTATTGGACCCAAATTCCTCTATTTTCCTCTTTTAGTTCTAACTCCTTTTCCTTTTGCTTCAAGGCTTTGTTTTTTGGGTTTAATCAAAAAGAGAAGTATTTTGGTGTGTGACTACACATGAAAACCGGTCCACCTCTTTTACAAATTTTATTTCCATTAGAATTCCATATCTTGGCCGTTTCATGCATATATATGTACATATACACACATGCATGCATATAACTCTTGTACGTGAATTTTTCTTCTTGTCTAATATTTCTTGCTTAGAAAATAAACCATCCTTGTATTTTCTTTGATCTTGTCTTGAGAATGGTTAGTAAATCTCCTAATATGTGTGATGAAGATGACAACAATATGGGCGATTCCGCAACGAGTAGTGGAGCAATAAAGAGATCCCTAACTTCAATGATGAACTCCACCACTTTGCTAAATTGATCGACAGTTACCCTAGTCCCCAGGTAAGTGATGATCTTGTTTTCTGTAGTAGAATTACTTCTCAAAATCAACTACTCGTTCCCTATTCGGTACTGCGTTTTTCCATGGAAAGAAAAGCTGTAAAGCCCTCAGTAGTGAAATTCAAAGATCGTCAGGAACCCATGGATTCTTGTCCTGACTGGGTAGAATCCATGTTTAGGAGCAACGAAATTCAGCAAATCTTAAAGAGATCTGACATCTACCATGCATTTTTAGCTTCAGGGTCTTTAAAAATAAAGAAAGACGTGGGTGATTTGATAGCCTTGCTATGTCGTTGGAGTAAACAAACTGACACCTTCGTTTTCGCTTGGGGAAAACTCACAATTACTCTTGAAGACGTAGCCGCACTTCTTCATCTTCCAGTTACATGTATCTTCTCTCTAACATTAGATGATAGTGAAAAAGAAATATCTCTATCTCTGTCCGAATCCATTGATCACACTCATGCTCAAGCAGTTATTCAGAAGAATAAATATAAGTTCTGGATCACCCGTTGGCGTAGTAACGAAGGACTTTTCGGATTTGCATCTTATTCAACCACAGAAATTGCTGCTTTCATATTTTTATGGTTATCTAAAGACGTCTTTGAGAACCCGAATGGCGAAGAACTAAAATCTGCATTGATTCTGTTAATGGTGGATTTTCGACAAAGGCTAAAATCGTAAAATCATGATACTGCATGTTTCTATCCCGGCTTCAGGAATGTATGTGACAATTCATATTTTATGATCCCTGAATCATTTCACGATCTATGACTGAGCGAACTTCCTCTCAGAGCTATGATGAATACGTTTCTCGAAAGGCCTCTCAGCTGAGCTTTCGATGCTTCACACATTATATCATCACCTCTACATAGAATCAAAATGATTGGGCGGCTCCTAAACATATTGCATGCTAGTATAGAGCCTAACGCCTTCAGGACGTCACGCTGCTCGTTGTTCCCTGACTACGTAGAGAGACCGTGTATAAAATCTCTTAATGATTAGGCGGCACCTAGACATATTGTATGCTAGTATAGAGCCTAACGCCTTCAGGACATCACGTTATTTGTTGTTCCATGACTATACACACCCTCAGAACGAGTATGATGCTTCAATTATCTCATATCTCAATTCTGCAAATAGGTTAATTCATTCATCAACTGAATTCCTAGAAAATAATCTATTATATCTCATTACTTGTTTCACAGCTGATCCTCAGCTGGATTCCATGGATTAGTAATATATACTCAACTCATTTTATTACTCCGTTTCATGAATTATTCTCAGCTGAATTTCATGAATTAGTAATAAATAGTCAAATAATTTTTATTACTCCGTTTCATGAATTATTCTTAGCTGAATTTTATGAATTAGTAATAAATATTCACTGATCAGGCATCTGGGCCACCACCGAGTAAGCCCCGAGAAAATTGTGTGAGTGTATTTAGCAATAATGCACAAACGAGCACCCGAATACACGAACGAGTATTCAAAAATATGGACAAACGAGGAAAACTGTGCAAAATAGGGAGGAAAAATAATATCAATAAAATAATAAAGAGGCGCCTAAGGGGATGGGCCCACCGGCCGAACGGTCATGCCGCCGTTGCCGGTCCGGCACCTCTTTCCATTATTTTATATTATTTTGTTAGTTTTCTTCATCTCATGAAGACTCCTTCATTTGAGCAAACTCCCTCGTTTGAGCAAAAACCCTAGTTTTTTAATATTTTCTCAAATATTGCTCAAACCATGAAAAAACCAAAAAGTCAAATGGTCACATGACCAACTAGGCTTCTCATGTCAAAAATTAAAATATTATTATTTTAATATTCTCAAAATATTGGTCGCACGAGCAAAGTTTTACTTGCTCATTCGAGCAAAATTGAGAGTTTCAGTCAAGATCAAACTCTTCTAAAAATCCAAAATATATTGCTCAAATGCGCACCAAAAAATTCCAAAACTCTCATGACTGAGACACGGGAAGTATGGTGACATGGGAATGCCACCTTGACCGACCAAGGTTGACCCTTAGGCTTGCAATTTGCAAGGAGACGGTCCCACACTCTTTCATAATTTTGACCTAATTAGCTCCCAACAGTTCATATTGGGTTCAAACCCTCTCCAACCAACTTGGAATTTACTCAATAAACCACCAACTGGTCCCACGACCACCAAGGGACGTTCCCATGACCCCTTGGCCAATCCTCATCTCTCCATAATTAGGTTTTATTACCTAACGCTCAGACGAGCACTGATTAAACCAACATTTGATCATCCTTTCACCAACTGGTCAACAAAGGACTTTGGTGCATGCTCACTCAAGCACCTGGGCTCTATATTGTCGGCCATCATCCCATGTAGCCGGTCCCTCCTTCACTTAGTGACTTATTTTCAATAAGTCATCAACTAATCGGCAATCGATCAAAATTAGGGTTTCAAACTGAATGACCTGCAAATCATAATTCTGAGCAAGTTCAAAACACTAATAATTTTATGTTGATCCTGCAATCAACATCTCGATTAATTATATAATATTTGGTCCAACTACCAATGATTTAATTAATATTTTATTTGGTCATGCTACCAATAATTCATCAAATGAGCAATATTTGCTCAGACGAGGAATATTGATTCAACTACCAATATTAAGTAACTTCTCAAATGAGAAATGTTTGCTCAGACGAGGAATATTGATTCAACTATCAATATTCAGTAATTCATCAAATGAGCAATGTTTGCTCAAACGAGGAATATTGATTCAACTATCAATTTTCAGTAATTCATCAAATGAGCAATGTTTGCTCAGACGAGGAATATTGATTCAACTATTAATATTCAGTAATTCATCAAATGATCAATATTTGGTCAGACGAGCAATATTTTCTCGAATATTGATTCAACTATCAATATTCAGTAATTCCAAAAATGAGCAATATTTGCTCAAACGAGGAATATTGATTCAACTATCAATATTCATTAATTCAACAATTCATCAGACGAGCAATAGTTGCTCAGAATATCAATATTCATCATGTTGATCCAGTTATCAACATTTATTCGAGAACTATACGTCCCAGTAGACATGTTCAATCCATGAATCATAGAGCATTCAACAATCATGCTCGACTGAACAAAACTTAGACTCATCGTCTAATCAAGTCAATAACTGACTAATCAAATACACGTCTTCCTTGCAGACTCCACGTTCATGGGACATCAATCACGTCACATGGGGGATATTACTTATGGTTTTGGTCTGATGGCCTACGACACGTGTGTTCATCCACGATGAGAAATGTGAGTAAGTCGTGTAAGCAGTTGAGGTAGTTAGCAAAGTAGTGGGCGGACAATCAACCAAGTCTCTGCACGACCTGGAACTGGTTAAACCACGATTTCCCACTTTCTCACTCTTTCACTCGAGAAACCGTCACACTTACTGGAGATCAATGTGTCTACATTCTAGCAATATAAATAAGCATATGAATTCACGATTGAGAACAACACAAGATTGGTCGGACAAACAACATCCATCGTCTAACCAAGAATCATCGTGTGAGCAACAATCTCTCTCAATTGAGCAGAATTCAAACTTATTCTTCATTTGCAGAAACCCACAACACATTCACAATCCTTGTTCACCATTGATCTCACATACTTCTCAGCTTCCCTCCTACAGATCAACCCTCTTCCCTCTTTGTGACCGAATTGACTCCAGAGCGGCCATTTCTTGGTTTAGGCCGGAGTCCTACAGATTGATCTCTCGAACTCAAAGCACTCCCGTGCAGTGCATCTATTTGAGGTTAGGCAGTTTGCTCGGTTGAGAAGTCTCCATCCGCACGGTCGTCTCTCTACTTCCTGAAAAAACAGCAAATAGTTTTTCCCCATCAACAGATTGGCGACCACAGTGGGAGATTAATCTCTCGGTTGCAATCTCAATTCATCAAAATGGTTAATCTTAGGTCAGGTTCAGTTACAAATCCTAACCCAAACAGTGCTCGCACTAGCAACAATAATGGTGGTACTCCAGTCACTGTTCCCGTTTCCTACAGCGACACTACTGATAATACCCCTCAAATCAACAATACCAGTGTCCATGCTGAAACCAACATTGGTACAGGCAACAATATTCTCTTCGGTCGAGTTCCTGAAGAAATCAGAGAAGATCCACCTACCATAGCCAATCTCATGAAGGTTCAGGAAATTCTTGCCAAGAATCAGACATGGCGGCAGCACAGAAAGAGTTGTGCACCTATCTCAAGACTCTGATTGACAAGATGTCGTCTAAGCGAACTCATCCCCAACGCCAGTCAGACAAAGGAAGAGCTAAGAAAAAATCCTCAACTGCTCATCCTGAAATCTCCCCAATCCACATCGTAGAAGATGATGAAGTCTGCAATGACCCACCAGCAAGGGAATTAGCAAGTTTCATCACTCGCGAAGATTTTGAGCGCTTTCTAGAGGATCGTGGAAAAGACAAGACATCATCTGTCCATCGTCACCAACCTCCATACCCTTTTACAGAGTTTTTCTTCCGAAAGGTTATACTTCTCCAACGTTCACACTTTATGATGGAATAGGTAATACTCGAGAACATGTTGTTAGAGCACTGCTCGGTCGAACTCGCATGCATTGATATCTCAAGCATGTTTGTCAATGTAAGTGATCAAAACTATAAGTATTGATTTCTAGTCTACTATAGCTAAGTCTCGGACTAGGATAGAAAGTGTAGTTGAGCTCAAGAACTCCATGGAAATCATCATACAAGACGAAGAACTACTCAAGGAACTGGTGTAACTTCATCGACTAAAAGGTATGTGGAGACTTGAACTTATCTATCACTCAAAAGTCTATCTATTATATCTCCTATCTTTGAGACAAGAGTCGTTTTGCTATATAGACTTTGATTATACATATTTGCTATTTCGAGCCGAGTTTATCTCGCTTATCTATTTCTCGAAATACGTGTTCGTAAGCTTTTGCTTTGGCCAAGTTCATCTTTACCTAGTGACGAAAGTCATGTTATGTTTCAATCACTTTGAAAATTGCTTTGACGAAAAATAGTTTGTGAATAACAACTATATAATAACGTCCTCTAAGAATTTTTCAATGATTGAATGGAAGTTTAGATTATATAACCATTGTTGGATATAAGCATTGTGTGGTAACACATTTTTTATGGGTGAAAACTATTCCTGCCGGATTTGGTAATTCGGGGTGTGTGGATGAGGAATGAATCTAAACCCTAAACAAATGCACTGCGCGGTGAGTGCTTGTAGATTCGGAAATAAATCTGTGCAAGTCCGGCCTAAACCAAGAAATGGCCGTTCCAGACTCATTTCGGTCACAAAGTGAAGGAGATGGGGTTGATCTTAGGGAGGGAAGCGAAGAAGGTGTTGAGATTGTGAAGGTGTTGGCTTGCTTTGACTTGTAACAAAAAGGTGAGCAGGTTTACGATTGATGCAAGCAGGCTCTGGGTGTTTGAATACGTTGTGTATTAACACTTGGTTAATGTCTCGTCTGGACTTTTGTTGTTTTTCTCCTGTGTTGAAAATAGGGAGGAGAACCTATTTATACAAGTCATTTGAGTCTTATTCACGTCTCTCGTGGGAAGTGGAGGAAGTGGAGTGATGGAGTAGTGGAGGTGTGTGCTGGTGTTACACGACCAGTCTTGCCCACTTCTCCTGTCATCTCTAACCGTCCATGACTTCCCCGACACGTTCTTGTGATGGCGCGTTGCACGCTGCACGCTGTAAACCGCCAGACCAATACCCCAGTATGTATCCCCCCAGTTTGTGACATGATTGATGTCTCGAGTGTGTGGATCGTGGGATCCACAAAAGGTAGCATGTAATGCTAAATTGAATAACTGCATTATTCAGGAAGTTGATACTTGTGAAGTATCATGTGTATTTTATGCAGGCACTGCATCCTGGTGTGGTAAAGCGACGGGTGGTGATCACCATGACGCCTCATTGACCAATTAACTCCTGACCAGGGTTGTATAACCAAGCCGGTGAAGCTGGATGGACGAGATGATCTTTGAGACACTCATCTCCCGGATGGAATCAAGGTTACGAAGAGGTGCGCAGCATCACTCTTGACTTGGTCGAAACCAAGCATGGGAAGGGTTTTGGAAAGGACCGACCGGGCATGCGTGTAAACAACATGCCGGTGTACACGTCCGTACCTCTCTGTCCCATAAAGGCGCGATCTAGGCCACTCGATTTGACCGGCAAAGAGGGGTGGTTGAGATCGATTTCTTGCAAAAATCCATTGCCGCAAAGGAATTGGAAACCGCGTGACATGCCTAGTTTGGACGCGCGTTCCAAGACGACCAATCTTGGTCGGTCTTGGTCGATCGATCTGGCGTGTAGGTGGTAGGCTGGTGTTCACGCCTATACTGATCGTCCCATGAAAACGTGATCTAAGCCACTCAAATCGTCCGGTGAAGTTGAGTGGTCGAGATCGATTTGCAATTTGGGAAGTGTAACCACGCAAGTTTGGACGCGCGTTTTGGGATAGCCGGGCATGATATGCCTTGGCCGATCGAAGTGAGGGGATAGACGGGCCCACGGTGGTCATGCTTTTGGTATGACCGGACCTGCTTAATCTAATGGGGACCCTCCATTCGTGCCGGAGAAGATGGACGCTCGTGATGCTCGAAACCCTAATTTTGGCTTTCACGGCCGTGTAACCATGCTCCGTTTGGGCGCACGAATTGGGACGACCAACCATGGTTGGTCCTGATCGATTGGTCAAGTATGTAGGCGGGCCCACGGTGATTGTGTTGACATGCTCTGGGCCCTTTGAATCTACATCTACACCTTCCATCTATACCTGCGAAGATGGATGGTTGAGACTGTTTTGCGACACATGTAATGTGCCGCAAACCCTAATTTAGGGTTTTCCGCCCATACTGCTCTGGTTTGGACGTTTTGGCAAGCTAGGCCAATATTTTGGGGAGGCCGACCATGCGGGGTCCGCGTTGGTTCGGCAGTGGATATTCCATACCTGCTTGGGGGTGATGGAATTGATCCGGGTCATCCAATCATGCTTGTGGAGTTGGATGATCAGATCATATCCGGACTGATACGGTCAGTCCGGATGCTCAATCGGGCTAGTATAACACACCGAGAGTTCTCAATCGGGCTAGTATAACACACCGAGAGTTGCAACCTGTACGGGTATTTCGTACATGCTTTCATATAATGCTTGGAGGTTCGTGTTGCTCTGCTGAGAGCAACACTCAGTCGTCATGCCGCACTGATATTGAGTACAGGAAATACAAGGCTGCTCATGCATTAATTAATAATGCTATAAATTCACAGGGTATATGGGATTGTTGCTACATGCTCCAACCTGGATGAATTTCATGTATTCACAGAATGGGATTGTTGCCACATGCTCCATTCTAGGTGAATTAGTAAAGTGAAGGAGTATCCAACACTTATTAATGGCTTTATCTTTTACAAGATGTCAGCGCATGATTTTCTATTTTTTTTACAATTTTAACCTTAAATGAAAATCCACCATCAACATTAAGTCCCCTGCCTAACACATAATGGTTACACTATTATGGGGTAGGCATGAGATGGTGACATATACAAGCATAAGAAGACAAGACAAAGGAAGTATACCTGGAGGGATTCTGACCAATCGTGGGCAATCCTCCATACGCGCGTGACCATGGGTCTTGACGGACCGGCTTCCTCCCTTAGGTGCTCGAGTTGGGGATAAGGTTCTTCTTCTATTGGGATTCCGGGCGTGGGTGCTTACACACTGCTGGTTGAATCGCTCGTGTATCCAGATGCTCTTCTGATTCTTGATTAGGGCTCAAAAGAAAGCCCGACTTGGTCGATGTCGTATCCCCATATATCGGGCGCCGTAATCGTTTTAGGGTTTCCTCAGCATATATGCAGGTGTAGAGATTTTGAACCACTTTTACGATTTTACAATAGGGCTTTCTCGCAGAAACTTCGTTTCCTTATCATGTCGAACACCAGTGGATCATCTTCTTCATACCGTCAAGGATCTTCCATTAAACGTGCACGACCTGCGTCTGAGCTTCATGATGGATCCCCTGCTCGTGTTCTCCGAGTCAAGAAGATAATACCGGTTCGTCTCTTTTTTTTTTCTGAACAATTGCTTGTTCTTCATAATGATCAGGTGAATAATCTTCTCATTCTTGCAGAGATACCCTACCGGAACATGTGTGACGGTTATCGATGATGATGACTTAAACAGTCCTCTTCCTTCAAAATCAAACACGCCTACTCCTGTCGACCTCGAAGATGCTGATCTGGGTGTCTCATCTTATGAATACCCCAATGCAGGTCTTTCCTTCGATGTTCGCATGAAATGTTTATCCTCCAGCTACCGAGACGTCGGTGGATTCTTAGTGCGGAAGGAGTTCGTGCCTCTGTACACAAAGTTATGGAGAAAGTATGGTCATATCGCAACCAGGAATGTGGTCCGACACTGTTCATCTGCTCTGGTCACCATGGTAAACTGTCTTCTTCCCATGATTGCTGAGATGGAGAACATTTCTATCTGCAACGTTGCCGAATCAAGCCTTGAAAAGTGGGAGAATATGGTATCTACCTGCGAATCCATGGAGTTCAACGTGGGCTGGCTGCGGCAGCGTCTTGATATCATCAAGGTTGATCGAGCTGGTATCCTCGTAAACGTTGTTCCTGCTGCGAAAGCTATCTTGGAAGAGGAAAAGGCTCTGGCTGCGGAATCACAGAAGGTAGAGCAGGCAGTACAGGACTTGAAGAAAAGGACAGAGAGATATCAGGCTAGACTGGAGATGATGCTCTCAAGGAACTATAATCTACTAGATGGCCTCCTCTAAGTCGCATTCAGCTGCATTCATTTATGCCAAAAGTTTTTGAACATCTTTGTGGAATAAATTATATTGGTTTTTGATTGGTGAAACGGGTTTTTTCATTGATGCATCTCTGAATATAATTGGTGATTCAAACATGTAATGAAAATAAATGCTTGTATTGTTGACAGAGCAGATAGTGGTCAGGCATGATATGCCTTGAGCCACTTTCCATTGATGACTGCTTCTAATTTGCCTCTGTCCACCTTAATGATCTTGTAGTAGCCAGTATTGTAAGCCTTGGTGACTGTGTAAGGACCTTCCCATTTCGGTGAGAACTTTGGTGCGGACATGTCTTGTTGGATGTGTTTGGCCGTTTTCAAAACCAAATCTCCCACTTTGAAAACACGTGATTTCACAGTTTTGTTGTATGCCCTGGAAATTCTATTCCTGTACACCTGAGTGCGTTCTTCTGCTTTGCTTCTTCTGAAATCCAGAGTGTCTAACTCCGCTACTCTAGAGTTAGAGGTTTCATCTTCGTTCCAGTAGATCCCGGTTGCTGCTGCAATCCTGGTTGATGGGATTTTGATCTCTGCTGGCAGAATTGCATCCGCTCCGTAAACAAGTGAGTATGGGGAAACTCCAATGGAGCTTCTGGGTGATGTCCGGTATGCCCATAGCGCCATTGGTAACTGGTCATGCCATTTCCTAGGGTTATCGTGTACTATTCGGCTGATGATCCGGATCAATATTTGTTGGTACTTTCAGCTTGTCCGTTGAGAAGACCTGTTTAATGCCATACTCTTCAAGTAACTCTCGTACCTGTTTATTGGCGAAGGGAGTGCCATTATCAGTGATGATATGCTTAGGCACACCAAAACGACAAATGATATGTTCTATAATGAAAGCCGCAATCGTTGCTCCTGTAGTCCCTCGCAGGGGAATGGCTTCTACCCATTTGGTGAAGTATTATGTCACAGTTATGATGTACTCGTGTTGCTTTGATGACAGAGGGTTGATTTTCCCGATAATGTCCAGTCCTCAGCTGTAAAATGGCCATGGACTGCTTATCGAGTGTAGAGGGGTGGAAGGCGCATGAACAAGGTTCCCATGAATTTGGCATTTGTGACAGCTTTGAACGAAAGCGGCTGCGTCATCCTCCATGGTCGGCCAATAGTATTTCTCGAGTATCCGGAGAAACAGTTTCCTCTTCCCTTGATGTTCTCCTTCGTGTGTCTCCTTGACATGACTGGACTTCTTCCCGACCCGGGCATCGTAGTAGATCACCTCCGAAGCTCTTGCGATACAAGATCCCTTCGTGCAATACGAACCGCTTGGCCTTCTGTTTTATCTTGATAGCATCCTTTTGATTGGCGAGAGTCGTTCCGTCACGGAGATAACTAATGTATGGCTCTCTCCGGTCCCGGTGTGATTCACGTTAAAAATTTCCAATTGATGTGGCGGTGCTTGGCAATTTGAGCAGGACTTCAAGTAGTCTGGATTGAGTCTCCATCCTGGCCGATGTAGCCCGACGTTGGAGTCGTCGGTAAAGCGTTACCACCGGTGATTGTCCACAAATTTCGTTGTGAACATGATTCGATTGTAGTTGTGCTTCGTCACCCCCAAGACATCTTGACAGGGAACCATCCGGGTTCCGATAATACATCATACCATGAAGCATGAAGAAGTTCTGCAGGGTTTTAAGACTGACCTTTCCTTGGGAAAGTGAGCTGTTGAGCTCTAATACAGCATATCATGAAGCATGAAGAAGTTCTGCAGGGTTTTAAGATTGACCTTTCCTTGGGAGAGTGAGCTGTTGAGCTCTTGAATGATCGGAGTTCGCCAATCATCGGTCTTGGTGTCTTTGTATTGTGATAACCATGTCGATTCTATAGTTTTCCTCTTTCTTTGTCGGGGTTTCTTCCAAACCTTCGAACTTCAATTTGGAAGCCAGTGTTGCTAGACAATCGGCGTGTTTGTTGTCAAAGGGATGACATGGGTTATGGTTGCATCAGCAAAATAATTCAGTAACCTCTGTTCTTCCGATCGATATGGAGCTAGCGTTACTTCCTTTAGTGCGTATACCCCATTCATCTGATTCACCAGTAACTTGGAGTCACCTCTTATCTCCAGGCGCGTGACTCCCGCTTGCTTGGCTATTTACAGCCCTATGAGGAAGGCTTCATACTCTGCTGAGTTGTTGGTGCATTCGAAGTCCAGCTTGAAGGAGTGTGAGAATACTTCCCCAGTTGGAGATACTAATACCACGCCCGCTCCTCCAGTATTACTGCTAGGGGTAGCAGAGCCATCAAAATACAAAAGCCACGCTCCTTTTTCCAAAACAGAGACGTCTGGAAATTCTCCGGGGAGATCTTCGTGTAGCCCTGTAGTGCCTTCTCCAGGAAATGCTGCCAGTAAGTCTGCAACTGCTTTATGATGAGTGCCAAATATTGCATATTTCTACATCTATTTATTGGCATTTAACTCATCTTTTGTGCTCAGAAATCAGATATTATCCCATATTCTGTATTTTCCTTGTTTTCAAGAATAAATATTTGTACTAATTAATTTTGTATTTTTAGGTAGTAAATAAAGCTCGGAGAAATGGAAGAGCCAAGAGAGAGAAGAATGGGAGACAAGCATCAATGGTGCAGAAAGCCAAAGCCCTCGCGCGCAACAGTTGCAACCCAACAAGGAAGACATGGGCTAGAGCTACCCATGACCCGGATCCAAACCCGCTCACCCCGAGCCGTTGAGATCTCGTCTTGCTGCATCCTACGGTCGCTCCATCACTTACATCATTTCTTGATGCCTCCGCTCAACACCAAATCGCCCCGAGTCACCTTCAGCCGTTCAGATCTTCCCCAGCCAAATCCAACGCTCGCTCCATCCTTCGCATCGTCTCCTCGCTGCACCCGCTTCACAACAAAACACCCTACACCTATACCACTCGAGCAAATCCATTTTCACTCCCATCTTTCTCTTTCTTCTCCCACGATTTCTCAGAGAAAACCCATGCCTCACCTTCACCTTCACCCACACCTTTCACTGAGCCATCACCATCTCCATCATCACCTTGCCCGACAACAACACCAGAAGCTCCTGCAGTCATCTCCATGCCCTAGTTCGCACTGTCTCCACCTTTAGCTTCTCCAACCCTAGAAGCTAGGGTTGAGGCATTTGGGATTAGGGTTTTATCCAACAACCCCCCTGCATGATCGATTGAGAGGTCAGAGACGCAACAAGGCAGAGGCAGCAGGTTTGGGTCATGGATTATTGATTATTTTGAGTGTTTTGAGAGTATAAATTGAGGTTTGATATGAAAGAGAAAACTTAGTCAATTTTAGGGTTCATATTTATTTTGCAATTTTAATTCAAAGTCTGTTTTTATGTTCATCATGTGCTAAATTTACTTAGCTAGGATTGATATGAAACCCTAATTTAATGTTCTGATTTTCAACTTCATTTGAATTATCTTGTGTATGTTTAAATGATAAGAGAGTTTCAATGTTAACACCTCAATGCCCTGCTCTCACAATGAATGTCATGCATCCATTGTAGTTAGGTTTACATTGTGTTGAGTGTGTTCAGCTCATATTTTAATTGTTATTGCTATCTCTTAGATTAGTTGTGCTTAACTAGACATCTAATGCTCTGAGTAGTATTCTGAGCTGATAATTGAAACCTCAATTGGTGAAACCCCTTAGGTATATGGTAGCCTGACACACTTCCTTTGCCTGTAATAGGAACAAGAATTCTCAAGTTAGTTGAAGCTCATAACTTGAAATAGGGTGGATTTGATAATCCTAGTGCCTGTCATATCATCATTTGTATTTCATCTTGCCTTAGTTGTGTAATCTCCAACTCAGTCGTAAAGACTATAAACAAAAGCATAAATTTCTGTCACTTACCCCTGAAAATTGTTGAGAAAGCCTTAGAATAACCTAGCACACACTAGTTCTCTGAGGTTCGACCTGTGCTTGCCTCTGCCTACAAAGGCACTGTGCACTTGCAGATAAGACGTAGGAAAATACACTTTTAAGCTCCTACCAAGTTTTTGGCGCCGTTGCCGGGGAACTGGTAGTGTGCTATTAGTTCTTTAAAGCTTCATCTCACTGTTTTCAATTCTCCCCTGTACATTTTGACTATTCAATCATCTGAGTTATCTTCTGTTGTATATTTCTGCTTTGAATCCCTGATTTTAGCTTCTTTTAGCTTAGTTAGTTTGTAGTTTTCTTTTCTTGCATCTTTTATTGCATATCTTCAACTATAATTGCATCACACTTTATAGTGTAGCATAGTTAACCATCTGTGTATAAATTTTGCATTTGGTGCATACCAGTGCACCAAGCCATTCCACATTGTAGCTAAATCTTTAACTCAGGCATAGCTCTGAGCTCTGCCATAGCATTCTTGCTCTTTGGTTTAACTGTGTGACCCTGTGAACTGAGTTTGATCTCTTGAGTAACAGGTGTGCTGTGCTTGTGGTGCTGCTAAGCAAGCCAAGGAAGAGAAGAAAAGAGCAGACCACTGTGGAGTGCCTAAACCCAGTGTAAAACTGGTGGTATTGTCTTCCAACCTTGTTTCCTTGAATGAATGAATGTTTGCTTGTGAATGAATGAATGTAATGCCTGAGCTTACACTGTGAATTAGCTACTCTGCCACCTTGCCAGCCCCCTGTAGCTGCAAGTTTGAGTTAGCCTGTGAAAGCCAAGTAAAGTCAACTGAGTGAGTTGACACAATTTGGCCCTGAGCCTATGCATACTTTTCTTTGCCAACCATATCTGTGAGATGCTCTGTGAGCTTGCAAAACTTTGCTTGAAACCTATAACCACCAGTGCTTGAGCTCCAGCCCCCTGAAGCTGTTGAGCCAACTTGTTCTTTTGCATCATTGTAAGTGTGCTGAGCATCAGTGTATATGAATCTGTGAGACCCTGCTGCTGCTCACCCCTGAACTGCTGTGTATTCTACTCCAGCCCTGTAACTGTGAGTTTGAACCACAAACTGGATAACCCCTGAGCTCAGAGTTTGACATCAACTCAGATCAACAGACTGGTATCCGAGTGAGTTGATGCCACAAACTCAACCGAGCCGATTGACTTCCTCCATCCCGCACCCCCGAGCATGTGTAAAATGCTAGCATTGCATATTAGTTGATCATCCTCACGCTTTGTGAAACTGTAGACCTTGCAATTATCTTGAAATTGTGCTTCTTCTGCTTTTTACATCTGTGCATCAGTTTCTACAATCTCTGTGTGAATCTTTGGTATGTGATTGAGTGTTGAGTAGCAGAAGTAGAGGTAGCAGTCAGTCTTTTTTTCAAAGTCACAAACCCTGCACTTGCTTCACCATTGAGTGAGCACAATCTCAACCCAGTGCACCACACAACTTTTAACTCTCTTTGTTCTCCTGCAAGCGACTGAGCTGTGCAAACCAACCAGCACTTGAGTGTTGTAATTAGTTTGACAAATTAGTTGTCATTTCTTTTGAGATTTTGTGGTACTGTGTGTTGTAATTCTTTGCCATTTTGCACCAGCTTGCTAAGCTTCTATACTCAGACCTGTGGGTACTCATTAACCAATTTGTGCACACAGCCTGGGCATAGGCTGCTCAGACCATCTGATTTTCCTTGCTGTGTGCAAACTAGTGCTGTGTTGAGACCAAAAACCTTGCTCGACCAAAGTCTTTGTGCATCTTCTGCTCTGACTAGCTGATGCACAAAAAAAAAAAAAAGCGAATCCACCACCACCGGCCCGGCGATCTGCAACCTTCAGCCATACTGCTGGGCTGTTTCCACAAACCTGGGCTGCATAAGCTAAAACCCACTTACTGGGCTTTGCATTCCACTGAACCTTCAGCCCACATCAGCTGGGCTGTAACCCACACCTGCTAGGCTTCCCACAATCTGGGCCGTGCAGCATCTGGGCTGTACAAAGCAAATCTCAAACCCACATAACCAAACTGAAACCCATCTATTCAGTTGGGCTTCATAACTTCAAAAAGCCATCTTTTGGGCTTGTGCCTTGTATTAGTGGGTCATTTTTGAGTCTTTGCTTTTCTGTGTTGAAATTGTTTGTATGTTAACATGCTAGAGGCGCTAGCTAGGCTATGATTGTGTCTTTTAGAGACCAAACAAATCGACTAGTTAGAATCCGCCCGGACGAAATCGTAAGCATACCCAGTTCTTCAACCGAAAACCCAAGCCCAGACCTATCTCGAAATAGAGACCATGGGTGATGAACCAAACCCCACCCCGTAGTCTCAAGGACTACATGTACCCAACTAGGGCAAGCCAGCCCTCTTGCATCATTCTCACAACGATGCTTGTCGGTTTGAACCGAAAGCAAGCACCATTCATATGCTACCCGTGTTTAGAGGGGTCAATGCCGAGAACCCCTACCATCACGTGAGAGACTTTGAGGATATTTGTGGGACTCTGCGTTTTAACCAAATGCCGAGAGGAGTCCCTCAAATTGAGATTGTTTCCTTTTTCTCTCGAAAGACAAAGCCAAGTCTTGGCTTCATGCCCTACAACCACAGTCCATTAGAACCTGGGATGACCTCACAAAAGAGTTTTTCAAAAGTTTTTCCCAAACCATAAGACGGCGACAATTCGCCAAAGTCTAAATGGTTTTGTGCAATTAGAAGACGAAACTCTAGCAAAATACTTGGAGAGATTCAATGAATTATTACTCCAATGTCCCCACCATGGTTTTGAAAAATGGAAACTCGTCCAAATCTTGTATGAGGGTCTAGATGTTAGAACCCGTACCACGAGTCGAGTCAATGTGCAATGGTGCATTTATTGACAAGAGTGCTGATGACGCTTGGACTTTCTTAATCGAAGTCGCTGAAAGACTCAACAAAGTGGGAGTCCATCCGTGAACCGAGAAGGACTACCCCCGCACAAAATGTTCATAGAATCGAGTCGACTTTGAGGGAAATGCAAAAATGGCATCTTTGGCCCGGAGAATAGAAGTGCTTGAGTTGGAAAAGAATGTAAAATCTAATGCCCCTACTCTCCGTGACCAAATTGATATGGCCACTTGTGCCGCATGCCATAGTTCTCGACCACTTAGTGGACAGCTGTCCGAGACTTGCATGCATTTCAAGAGTCCAAAGCCGAGCAAGCCAATGCATTATACTGCAGGGCAAGAGAACAACCCTTATTCTCAAACCTACAACCCAGGGTGGAGGAACCACCCTAACTTCTCATGGTCCAAGGGACCCGTACAAGGGGACCAACAAATAACAACCAAGGATACTCATATCCTAGAAACCCCCAAGTACCACCACACCCTCAGTACCCTGTAGAGAAAAAAGACTAGCTTGGAAGACTGTGTCGTTCTGTTAACCCAAGGTCTTTCAAAACTTGAGAAAACTACCGACCAACGTCTCACGAACCTAGATCTTAAGATAGGTCAAATCTGTGATGCATTGAATGAGAGAGAGAAAGGCAAATTCCCTAGTCAACCCCAACAAAATCCAAAGAATGTGTTTCAAGCAGGCTCCTCTACCTGCAATGAAACTTCACATAGTCAAGCAAATGTTGTCACCACTCTTCGTAGTGGTAGAATTGTTGAGAACCATGTAGGTGTACCACCATCAAGCGAGTCTACATCGGACTCCCAAGTACACACAACACCACAGAAAACATCTAATGTAGAGAAAGAATCTGAGCCCATTGAGAAAACCAATAGTCCTACTAATATAGATGTTCCTGTGCCAAGTCATGTTCCTGTTGCTCCATTTCCACAACGGTTGGTGCAACGAAGGGGAGGTACCCAATACAACGAGATGTTGGAATTGTTCAAAAGAGTTAACATAAACATTCCATTTCTCGAAGCAATCAGCAAATACCGCCTATGCTAAGTTTTTGAAGGACCTGTGCACACAAAAGCGAAAGCTTCATGTGCATAAGCGTGCCTTTCTCACCGAGCAAGTAAGTTCAATTATTCAAAACAAAACCCCACCTAAGTTTAAAGACCCAGGTAGCCCGACTATCTCTTGTACTATAGGTGAGCATACAATCGAAAAAGCTTTATTGGACTTAGGAGCTAGTGTGAATCTACTGCCATATTCTGTGTATGTGCAGTTAGGTCTTGGGGGAATTGCAACCCACCCCTGTCACGCTACAATTAGCGGACAGATCTGTGAAAGTCCCTCGGGGAATCGTTGAGGATGTGCTAATCAAGGTTGATAAATTTTATTTCCCCGTGGACTTCATTGTGTTAGATACACAACCTGTGCATAATCCTAAAAATCATATTCCCGTTATCTTAGGACGTCCCTTCTTGGCAACGTCAAACGCTATCATAAATTGTCGTAGCGGGATATTGAATTTGTCTTTTGGCAACATGACTGTAGAACTGAATGTCTTTCGTGTGAACCAACAACCCATAGAGTGTGATGATGATGAATTGCACGAGGTTAACATGATTGAGAGTCTGATTCAAGACTCATTGCCCGACATTTTGTCAATGGACCTTGTGCAAGCATGTTTAGATAACTTTGACTTAGATCTCTTTGAGTCTGAGTACATTGGTGAAGTCCACTCTTTGCTAGAGTCTGTGCCACCCATGGATATTGCTAAATGGCAGAATGCAGTGGAACCCCTTCCACTCTCTGATACCAAATCTGCCCCACCTCTTGATACACCACCTAAGCTTGATTTGAAACCATTACGATACCTTGAAGTATGCTTTCTTAGGTCCTTCCGACACTTTACCCGTGATTATTGCATCATGTTTAGACACGGAACAGAAAGTAGACTCTTAGAAGTACTTCAAGAACATAAAGGAGCCTTAGGTTGGACCATCTCCGACCTTAAGGGTATAAGTCCCACAATTTGCATGCATCACATAAACCTTGAGGAGAACACTAAACCATCTAGGGAAATGCAAAGGAGACTTAACCCCAACATGAGAGATGTTGTCAAGGGTGAGATTCTGAAACTGCTTGATGCGGGTATCATTTACCCCGTCCCTGATAGCCAGTGGGTCAGTCCCATTCAGGTAGTACCCAAGAAGTCTGGCATCACTGTAGTTCAAAATGAAATGAATGAACTTGTCCCCACCCGTGTGACCACAGGGTGGCGAGTTTGTATTGATTATAGAAAATCAACACAAAGTAACCAAGAAAGACCACTTTCCCCTTCCCTTCATTGACCAAATGTTAGAACGGTTAACAAAACATAGTCACTACTGCTTCTTAGATGGCTATTCTGGCTACAACCAAATTCACATAGCACCCGAAGACCAACAAAAGACCACGTTTACATGTCCTTATGGAACATTTGCTTATCGTCGTATGCCTTTTGGGCTGTGCAATGCACCCGCTACTTTTCAACGTTGCATGATGAGCATATTTTCCGACATGGTAGATAAGTTTCTTGAGATTTTTATGGATGATTTTTCTGTGTTTGGGTCTTCATTTGATGAGTGTTTGCATCACCTCACTTGTGTGCTGATTAGGTGTAAGGAGAAGAGTTTGGTCTTGAATTGGGAAAAATGTCATTTCATGGTTAACTCAGGCATTGTTCTAGGGCATATTATCTCGGAAAAAGGCATAGAAGTAGACAAAGCCAAGGTAGATCTCATTCAACACTTGCCTCAACCTCGTTACGTGAGGGACATCGGATCATTTCTAGGCCATGCGGGTTTTTACCGATTCATCAAAGACTTTAGTAAAATTTCACGACCTTTGTGCAATCTTCTTGCAAAAGATGTTGCATTTGTCTTTGATGATGCTTGTAAGGAAGCATGGGAGCAACTGAAGGCTCTCCTTACATCTCGCCCTATAGTCGACCACCACGATTGGTCATTACCATTTGAGATTATGTGTGATGCGTCTGATTATGCTGTAGGAGCTGTTTTTGGCCAAAGAGTAGACAAACTCCCTTATGTGATCTACTATGCTAGTAAAACACTTAATGACGCTCAATTGAATTATTCCACTACTGAGAAAGAGTTGCTAGCTGTTGTGTTTGCATTAGACAAGTTTAGATCCTATTTGATAGGGTCTAAGGTCATCATTTATTCTGATCATGCTGCATTGAGATATCTTTTGTCTAAGAAAGATGCTAAGGCTCGTCTAATTCGATGGATACTCTTGCTACAAGAGTTTAACCTCGAAATTCGAGATAAGAAAGGGTCAGAAAATGTTGTTGCTGATCACTTGTCTAGGTTGAATGTCGAACCTTCTGATGAATCTGTGCTAATTAGGGAATCATTCCCTGATGAGCAATTGATGCTTGTGTCTGAAATGCCTTGGTTTGCTGATATTGTGAACTACCTTGCTACAGGTAGAATGCCCTTGCATTGGTCTAAACAAGACCGTTCTAAATTCTTGGCTGAAGTTAAACACTTCCTTTGGGATGACCCATATTTGTTTAAGTACTGCCAAGACCAAATCATTAGGAGATGTGTCCCCACTTCGAACAAAGGGACGTCATCTCTTTCTGTCATGACCATGCATGTGGAGGCCACTTTAGTGCCAAGAAAACTGCTGCAAAGATCTTGCAAAGCGGTTTCTATTGGCCAACACTGTTTAAGGATTGCCATTCTTTTTGTGTTGCTTGTGACCGATGCCAGAAATTAGGAAGTATCTCTAAGAGAAACATGATGCCCTTACAACCCATTTTGATTGTTGAGTTGTTTGATGTTTGGGGTATTGATTTCATGGGACCATTTCCTAACTCTGAAGGTAAGTTATACATTCTTGTTGATGTCGATTATGTCTCTAAGTGGGTAGAGGCCATTGCATCCAAAACCAACGACCATAAAGTTGTTCTTTCTTTTCTTAAGGAGAACATTTTCTCCCGTTTTGGAACCCCTAGGGCAATAATCAGTGATGGAGGTAGTCATTTTTGCAATAGACCCTTTGAATCACTAGTGCGCAAGTATGGAATCACTTATAAGGTTTCAACACCTTACCATCCTCAAACCAGTGGCCAAGTAGAAGTTTCTAATAGGGAAATTAAGCATATTCTTGAGAAGACCATCAATCCTTCTAGGAAAGATTGGTCTTTGCGCTTAAACGATGCTTTATGGGCCTATAGGAATGCATACAAGACTCCCATTGGGATGTCTCCTTACAAACTTGTGTACGGGAAAGCATGTCATCTACCAGTTGAGTTAGAACACCGTGCATATTGGGCTGTGAAGAAGTTGAATTTTGATCTTGATAAGGCTGGAACCCGTAGAAAACTTCAACTCAATGAGTTAGAAGAGTTGAGAAATGATGCATATGATAGTGCCAAAACGTACAAACATAGGATGAAAGTGTTTCACGACAAGCGCATTCTCATGCAAGTCTTTCACCCCGAGACGAAAGTTTTATTGTACAACACTAGATTGCATTTGTTTCCGGAAAGCTACGTTCTCGATGGTCGGGACCATACGTGGTACGTACCGTTTTTCCCCATGGAGTCAGTAGAAGTTGAAAACCCAAATAACAAGAACATCTTCAAAGTCAATGGTCGAGATCAAACCATTTCTGGAGCATCTTCCACCGTGGTTGAGACCGTCGACTTGGAAGACCCCATCTATGTGGACTAGACTAGTTCACTTGTGTACATACATATGGACTAAAAATCCATTCTCTTTCCCTTTTCTTTTTCTTTTTGCATAGTTTTTGATGTGTGCTAACCAAACTTTTTGTCTTGCGCTCTTGATTGTTTGCTTTCAAAGCATTCATCTTTCTATGGTTTAGCAACACCCTCTTGCATCCTTAATCTCTTCCCTTTTCTCCTCTCAACATAGTTCTCATGGTATGTGACTGTTTAAATTCTTTATATCTCATTGACACATTGAGGACAATGTTTGATCTAGGTTTGGGGGTGTGATTTGCATACGAGTTTTTAGTCTTTTTGTTTTACTTCTTTGTAAAAAAAAAAAAAAAAAAAAAAAAAAAACTCAAAAAATTTGCATAAAAACCTCCAACTTTTAGAGATTTTAGAGTCACTAGCATGCTTCTAGCTATGTTTACATAGAGAGTCTGACCGAAATAACTGAAATTGGAAGTATCGGAGAACACAATCGGGTTTCTTAGTTGATTAGAGCGTTAAAGTTGGATTTAACCATACCAGAGGGCGAATTAGGTGTTGTTTAGATATTCGGTAGTAGAATTGTGATCACCCATAGTGGAGACTACCCATTTTACATCAAGCGAGGTACCGACCTTCACTCTTTGTGACTTTCTAGAAAAGATTTTAGAGTGTGTGTCACCGTACGTCAATTCCGGGTAGGAATGGTGAGCTACCCAACTTCGCACCACTTTCAGCACTATTTTTGATCTCTTGAGTGCTAATTTCGTCAATCATGAGGGTGACGTTTAAAGATGAAAACTTCTTCTAAATACCGATTTGCAGTTAGCATCACTCTCTCCCTCTCATCAACATCAACACTTTCATAGAAACACATCGTCGTCAGCAAGCGGAGCATCATCAGAATATTTGAAGAAAAGTTGATATAGTCCAAGGTTTACGTGCAACAAAGGAAAGAAAAGAAAAGAAGATGAGAATTAATGAAGTTTGTGAAAAATTGAGTTTTATTGTTATTTCCATTCCATGTACTAAGTCAAAAAAAAAAAAAAAAAAAAAAAGTTGTTGTAGTTTATTTTATGTGTCTAGTTACATTTGTTTTTGTGAAGTTCAAGTTCATCATCAACATTTGAAGACCGAAGACCGAAGATTGAAGACGTTTCTATGAATGCTGAGAGAGTGATATTAATTGCCGATCGGGTGAGAAGGTAAGTGAGTACTCCCACCCTTGCTAATGGTTGATTTCCTTTCTTAGAGATCATCAGAAAAAGATTCTTTTTGTCCACAACTCTGTGGAGTCTCCAGATTTTATTTCGGAAGGTTATCCTTCTTACCTACAACGTGTGCAGGATTTCTCTCTTTATTCCCGCTGCACACATGAGAGACTAAAAAGCGATCTTTTTGAGTGCAATTATCATAAAACCCTAATGGTGAGGCGAAGTCGAGGCTTATGATCACAATCGAACCCGAATTCTTTCATATGGTATGGTTACTTCTCGCTCAAAGACTTAAGGATGAGAATGCGTTCTTTGATAGTTCTAACTTCTTGTTACTAGCATGCGAAACTCTATGTCCTCATAGCTTCTTGGAGGCTTGAGACTCTTTTACACTCGAAGTTGGAGAAGGTTTTGTGGGTACACCTCTGGTAAACCCTCACGAGACTACAACTCGTCCACTAGGGACACCTAGGGGTTTAAAGGCTTAGTGCATACGCTAAATGCATTCGAGAGACCAGCGACAAGTGGTATAGTTAGGATTTCTTCATTTCTCGTTTCACTTGAGGACAAGTAAAATTCAGGTTTGGGGGTATTTGATGAGTGCCAAATATTGCATATTTCTGCATCTATTTATTGGCATTTAACTCATCTTTTGTGCTCAGAAATCAGATATTATCCCATATTCTGTATTTTCCTTGTTTTCAAGAATAAATATTTGTACTAATTAATTTTGTATTTTTAGGTAGTAAATAAAGCTCGGAGAAATGGAAGAGCCAAGAGAGCGAAGAATGGGAGACAAGCATCAATGGTGCAGAAAGCCAAAGCCACAAGCGCAATGCGGCATTGCAAACCCAACAAGGAAGACATGGGCTAGAGCTACCCATGACCCGGATCCGAACCCGCTCACCCCGAGCCGTTGAGATCTCGTCTTGCTGCATCCTACGGTCGCTCCATCACTTACATCATTTCTTGATGCCTCCGCTCAACACCAAATCGCCCCCGATTCGCCTTGGCCGTTCGGATCTTCCCCACCAAATCCAACGCTCGCTCCATCCTTCGCATCGTCTCCTCGCCGCACCCGCTTCACAACAAAACACCCTACACCTATACCACTCGAGCAAATCCATTTTCACTCCCATCTTTCTCTTTCTTCTCCCACGATTTCTCAGAGAAAACCCATGCCTCACCTTCACCTTCACCCACACCTTTCACTGAGCCATCACCATCTCCATCATCACCTTGCCCGACAACAACACCAGAAAGCTCCTGCAGTCATCTCCATGCCCTAGTTCGCACTGTCTCCACCTTTAGCTTCTCCAACCCTAAAATCTAGGGTTGAGGCGGTTGGGATTAGGGTTTTATCCAACAACCCCCCGCATGATCGATTGAGAGGCCGAGACGCAACAAGGCAGAGGCATCAGGTTTGGGTCATGGATTATTGATTATTTTGAGTGTTTTGAGAGTATAAATTGAGGTTTGATATGAAAGAGAAAACTTAGTCAATTTTAGGGTTCATATTTATTTTGCAATTTTAATTCAAAGTCTGTTTTTATGTTCATCATGTGCTAAATTTACTTAGCTAGGATTGATATGAAACCCTAATTTAATGTTCTGATTTTCAACTTCATTTGAATTATCTTGTGTATGTTTAAATGATAAGAGAGTTTCAATGTTAACACCTCAATGCCCTGCTCTCACAATGAATGTCATGCATCCATTGTAGTTAGGTTTACATTGTGTTGAGTGTGTTCACTCATATTTTAATTGTTATTGCTATCTCTTAGATTAGTTGTGCTTAACTAGACATCTAATGCTCGAGTAGTATTCTGAAATGATAATTGAAACCTCAATTGGTGAAACCCCTTAGGTATATGGTAGCCTTGACACACTTCCTTTGCATGTAATAGGAACAAGAATTCTCAAGTTAGTTGAAGCTCATAACTTGAAATAGGGTGGATTTGATAATCCTAGTGCCTGTCATATCATCATTTGTATTTCATCTTGCCTTAGTTGTGTAATCTCCAACTCAGTCGTAAAGACTATAAACAAAAGCATAAATTTCTGTCACTTACCCCTGAAAATTGTTGAGAAAGCCTTAGAATAACCTAGCACACACTAGTTCTCTGAGGTTCGACCTGTGCTTGCCTCTTCCTACAAAGGCACTGTGCACTTGCAGATAAGACGTAGGAAAATACACTTTTAAGCTCCTACCACTTTACCCTTGATAGCTCTAGGTGACGCACACGTTATGTCCAGCTCTGACATTTGGAGAAGCCACTTGCCTGTCCTTCCAGTCAGGACCGGCTTTGAAAGTAAAAACTTTGCAGGATCAGATTTAGACACGAGTATCACCCTATTAGACAGTAGGTAATGCCTGAACTTTTGAATAGAATGGATCAAGGCTAAACATGCTTTTTTCGCTCTGGGGGTATCTGAGTTCAGCGTCTCTCAATATTCGGCTGAAGTAGTATATGGGACGTTCGATTCCCTCGTCGTCTTCTTGAGCGAGTAGAGCTCCTACTGTGGTGTCACTGAAGGTAGTGTAGAGATGTAGCGGCTTTCCCTGTGCAGGAGACTTCATAATGGCTGGAGATGACAGTATTCGTTGAATCTTTCGAAAAGCCTCCTACTGGGTTGTGGTCCAAATGAAGCTAGCTCCTTTCTTTAGCAAGGGAGTGAATGAGGCGGCAAGTTGGGATAGACCCGGTATAAAACGTCGGATGTAGTTTACCTTGCCCATGAAACTTTGGAGTTCCTTCACAGTTCGTGGAGGTGGCATTGTGAGGATAACTTGAGTCTTGGACGGGTCTACCTTGATCCCTTCCGCGGTTACTTGGAATCCTAGAAATTTGCCTGAAGAGACACCGAAAGCGCATTTCAAAGGATTCATCTTCAACTTGTATTCTCGACACCTCTCGAACACTTGTCGTAAGACGTTGGTGTGATCTGCTCGAGCCTTTGACTTGACCACAATATCATCTACGTAGTCTTCTACTTGTTTATGCATCATGTCATGGAAGATTGCCGTCATAGCACGTTGATACGTTACGCCGGCATTCTTTAAACCGAATGACATAACAGTATAGTAAAAATTGCCAAGAGGGGTTCCGAAGGCTGTCTTACTTGCATCGTGCTCATACATCCTTATCTGATTGTAGCCGCTGTAACCATCCATGAAGGAAAACATGCCGTGTCCGCTAGTGGCGTCTACTAACATGTCGATGTTAGGCAGGGGAAAGTCGTCCTTGGGGCAGCACTTGTTCAAGTCTTTGAAATCCACGCAGCACCGAATCTGTCCGTTTTTCTTCTTTACTGGGACTACATTAGCTAACCAGGTCGGATGATGAATAGGTCTGATGAAGCCAACAGCTAGTAACTTCTGAATTTCGTTCTTGATTTATTCTTCTACCTCATGTCTGAATTGCCTCGGAGATCGCTTGATTGGCTTGGATCCAGGCATGACATGTAAGTGATGGGTGACCAATTTTTCGTCCCGCACTGCATTTCCTCGTATGTCCAGCGAACACATCTTGGTACTCCTTGAGTAGTTGAACAAGACTCGTACGTTAAATGTCTGTGGACAGAGTCGAACCGATAGAGACCGGACCGGGAGATTCTTCATTCCCGATGTTAACGTTGTCTCGAGCTCGTCGATGGGAATTGGTTCCATCTTGTAGTTATCGCGGGGCGTCCAATACCTCCTCTTGTATTTCGTCGTTCTTGCAGCATTCAATTGGGCGGAGAGACTGGGTGCCAGTCTCTCCTGCTAATTGCTAACAACGGCGTCGGTATATTGTCTTTCCCTTCTGGTCACGTTTCGCTTCAAAGTGCGTTCCCTTTTGGTGTGAACATGGGTTGAAGCTTCACTGGATAAAGATGGACGCCTCGTCTGAGAAGGCGTGTCGTGGTGCTTGGCCCTCAGTGATGCAAGTCGATCTTCTTCCTGGATTGAAGCCCACGTGGGTAGTGGGGTGCACAGGACTTTGTCTGATTTTCACTGCGAAGTATCTTTTGGCTCGAACAGCTCCACTCCGCATATTGGTGCGTACGGAGACAATGATGCAGGAATACGGATGACAATCTCATTTAGCATGGTCTTCAGGCACTGGTGATAAGTTGAAGGAATGACCTTGTTGTGGTGAAGCAACGGTCTCGCCAGTATCATATGGTAGTCCGGCTCCTTTTCTATGACTTCAAACTTTGCTCTTGACTGAACGGGTCCTACTGATAAATTCAGATTGACATACCCGTATGTGCTGGTCTGATTTCCTTCAAGTCCGTCATCGTGGTGGGTCTGTCGTACAATCTTGCATGGGCTAACCTTGGCTGTCTTGAGAGTCTTGAGAGTAATTACATTCGAAGATGCTCCTGTGTCGACGAGGGCCCTCCTGAACTCCGAACCCTTGATGTGAGCGGTAACATGTAGGGCCCTTGTTCGACCTTCCTCTCGCCATCATGTCGTCCTCTCGTGAATGTAACATTATTTACGTATGTTTCCGATGCATTTAAGACTTCGGACGAGAAGGAGTCGATGTACGTCCGTAGCTATTTTATTAACTCGCAAAGAAAAGTCTCGCCCGTTGATTCTTCGAAAGGTGCAAGAGTTCACACAAGCTTTCCACTAGAGATGTCGCTTCCTGATCCACTGGCCTCTGGTTCGTAGTAAAGCTGTTGATCTGAGGGGGACTAGTCCCCGGTGTAAAGGTCTCCGGAACGCTCATCTTTGATGTTATCTTGATGAGGAGATCAAGTATGCCGTTTACCGCTTCTTTGATTAGCTCCATGTTCTTCGTGTGAATCTCATGTACCCGTGCTAGTTCGCTTAATGTTGGGAATCTCTTGATCATGCCGTCAGATACGCCGTTAGGAGGAGGGGTATATCCGTTAGAGGAACCATCAGGATTTGAGACCGTCGAGGTGGTCCTAAGACCAACCATCTCGAAATTGAATGAATATTATTGAAGAAATTGACTTTACAACCGAGAGATTAACCTCCCGCTGTGGTCGCCAATTGTTTATGGGTGAAAACTATTCCTGCCGGATTTGGTAATTCAGGGTGTGTGGATGAGGAATGAATCTAAACCCTAAACAAATGCACTGCGCGGTGAGTGCTTGTAGATTCGGAAATAAATCTGTGCAAGTCCGGCCTAAACCAAGAAATGGCCGTTCCAGACTCGTTTCGGTTACAAAGTGAAGGAGATGGGGTTGATCTTAGGGAGGGAAGCGAAGAAGGTGTTGAGATTGTGAAGGTGTTGGCTTTCTTTGACTTGTAACAGAAAGGTGAGCAGTCTTACGATTGATGCTAGCAGGCTCTGGGTATTTGAATACGTTGTGTATTAACACTTGGTTTCTGTCTCGTCTGGACTTGTGTTGTTTTTCTCCTGTGTTGAAAATAGGGAGGAGAACCTATTTTTACAAGTCATTTGAGCCTTATTCACGTCTCTCGTGGGAAGTGGAGGAAGTGGAGTGATGGAGTAGTGGAGGTGTGTGCCGGTGTTACACGACCAGTCTTGCCCACTTCTCCCGTCATCTCTAACCATCCATGACTTCCCGACACGTTCTTGTGATGGCACGTTGCACGCCGCACGTTGCAAACCGCCGGACCAATACCCCAAAGATGTATCCCCCGATTTGTGACATGATTGATGTCTCGAGTGTGTGGATCATGGGATCCACAAAAGGTAGCATGTAATGCTAAATTGAATAACTGCGTTATTCAGGAAGTTGATACTTGTGAAGTATCATGTGTATTTTATGCAGGCACTGCATCCTGGTGCGGTAAAGCGACGGGTGGTGATCACCATGATGCCTCATTGACCAATTAACTCCTGACCAGGGTTGTATAACCAAGCCGGTGAAGCTGGACGGACAAGATGATCTTTGAGACACTCATCCGCGACCGTTGATGGAATCAGGGTTTTGAAGAGGTGCGCGGCATCACTCTTGACTTGGTCGAAACCAAGCATGGGAAGGGTTTTGAAAGGACCGACCGTGCATGCGTGTAAACAGCATGCCGGTGTACACGTTCGTACCTCTCTGTCCCATAAAGGCGCGATCTAGGCCACTCGATTTGACTGGCAAAGAGGGGTGGTTGAGATCGGTTTGCGGCAAATCCATTGCCGCAAAGGAATTGGAAACCGCGTGACATGCCTAGTTTGGACGCGCGTTCCAAGACGACCAATCTTGGTCGGTCTTGGTCGATCGATCTGGCGTGTAGGTGGTAGGCTGGTGTTCACGCCTATACTGATCGTCCCATGAAAACGTGATCTAAGCCACTCAAATCGTCCTGGTGAAGTTGAGTGGTCGAGATCGCCTTGCAATTTGGGAAGTGTAACCACGCAAGTTTGGACGCGCGTTTTGGGATAGCCAGGCATGATATGCCTTGGCCGATCAGTGAGGGGATAGACGGGCCCACGGTGGTCATCTTTGGTATGACCGGACTGCTTAATCTAACTGGGACCCTCCATTCGTGCCGGAGAAGATGGACGCTCGTGATGCTCGAAACCCTAATTTTGGCTTTCACGGCCGTGTAACCATGCTCCGTTTGGGCGCACAAATTGGGAAGACCAACCATGGTTGGTCCTGACCGATTGGTCAAGTATGTAGGCGGGCCCACGGTGATTGTGTTGACATGCTCTGGGCCCTTTGAATCTACATCTATACCTGCGAAGATGGATGGTTGAGACTATTTTGCGACACATGTAATGTGCCGCAAACCCTAATTTAGGGTTTTCCGCCCATACTGCTCTGGTTTGGACGTTTTGGCAAGCTAGGCCAATATTTTGGGGAGGCCGACCATGCGGGGTCCGCGTTGGTTCGGCAGTGGATATTCCATACCTTCTTGGGGGTGATGGAATTGATCTGGGTCATCCAATCATGCTTGTGGAGTTGGATGACTATGATCATATCCGGACTGATACGGTCAGTCCGGATGCTCAATCGGGCTAGTATAACACACCGGGAGTTCTCAATCGGGCTAGTATAACACACCGAGAGTTGCAACCTGTACGGGTATTTCGTACATGCTTTCATTATAATGCTTGGAAGTTCGTGTTGCTCTGCTGAGAGCAACACTCATTCGTCATGCCGCACCGATAATGAGTACAGAAATACAAGGCTACTCATGCATTAATTAATAATGCTATAAATTCACAGGGGTATATGGGATTGTTGCTACATGCTCCAACCTGGATGAATTTCATGTATTCACAGAATGGGATTGTTGCCACATGTTCCATTCTAGGTGAATTAGTAAAGTGAAGGAGTATCCAACACTTATTAATGGCTTTATCTTTTACAAGATGTCAGTGCATGATTTTCTGGTTTTTTTACAATTTTAACCTTAAATGAAAATCCACCATCAACACACATATATGTATAAGTCCTTTTTCCTTGAACCGAAGTATGCGTACTTTGTTGATCAGGAAAACCGAAACAAGAGCTGTGAACTCAGTCCGCGAACTGGCGGAAGTTCTCATCCCGAGAATATCTGCCGAAGTTTGAGAACTCCTTCCGGGAACTTAAGTCCGTGAACTAAGTCTGCGAACTTAAGTTGGTTATATCTAAAGACGATTTTTTGTGAACTTATATTTATATTAACTAAGGAATGCAAAATTAAAATTGTGGCTATAAAGTTCATGAATCGATTCGAGTGAATCAAATCGTTTTTGCTTCGATTGTGTCTTGTGTAGTTACATAAGATTTGTACAATTGAACAACTCTCTAAGTAGTTCATTTGAGTCATTTGAACTAGTTATGGTGAAGAAGAATATGGTTGATATGAAAGTGCTCATATGGCTAACCATTTGGTTAACTATTGTTGAACCAACAAATGTACATGTTTGGTACGGTTACACAAACCTAAAATCGTGCATTTCATTTGTGTGTAACAAGCTAAGTTTTCGATACAATGGTTGAAAGATATTAGCTTGAATATAATCAGGTTTTCATTTAACGGTGAATATTGAATGCTTTGTTACTAAGCTAACATTGATTGCAAACCCTGATTTGAAAGACTATATAAGAGAGAGCTCTAGCAACTGGGAAACCTAATCCCCACACTTTACGTGTGATACTAGTTTGCTAAGCTAGAGTCGATTCTCCTTTAATCTTAGGTTTCTTCTTGAAAACCAGGTTAACGACTTAAAGACTTCATTGGGATTGTGAAGCCAGACTGATACTACTTTCTCGTAGTTGTGTGATATGATATTGTTGATTCTATCGTTTTGAGTACAATCGTAACGATTGGCTTGAGAAATATCTCCGATAGACAAGATATAAAAGTAGTCACAAACATCTTCGTCTCATCGTTTGTGATTCCACAATATCTTCTTTCGTCACGTCGATTAAGATTATTGTGAGGTGATTGATAATACTAGGTTGTTCTTCGGGAAATATAAGTCCAGGTTATCAATTGGTTCTTGTTCACCTTGATTTATAAAAAGACGGAACAAAACTTTTAGGTATTTCTGTGGGAGACAGATTTATCTATTACTGTAGACTTTTCTGTGTGATACAGATTTGTTTATTAAAGTCTTCGACTTTGGGTGGTAGCAACTCTTAGTTGTGGGTGAGATCAGCTAAGGGAATCAAGTGCGTAATATCCTGCTGGGATCAGAGACGTAAGGAGAGCAACTGTACCTTGGATCAGTGTGAGATTTATTGGGGTTCAACTACAGTCCAGACCGAAGTTAGTTTGTAGTAGGCTAGTGTCTGTAGCGGCTTAATACAGTGTGTGTTCAATCTGGACTAGGTCCCGGGGTTTTTCTGGATTTGCGGTTTCCTCGTTAATAAAACTTCTGGTGTCTGTATTATTTCTATTCCGCATTATATTTTGTTATATAATTGAAATAACACAGGTTGTGCGTTGTATCGATCAATTGTGAAATCCAACCTTTGGTTGTTGATTGGAAATTGATTGATCCTTGGATATTGGTATTTGGTACCATCCAAGTTTATATCTCTTGTATTTGATAAAGTCTCACAGATTTCTATTTGTTTGAGCATAGATCAAATCGAGAGATAGAGATATTAACTCTTTGATATACTTTATTAAGATTGAGTCTAGTTGATTCTCTTGAAAGTATATTGGAGTTTGTCCATACAGATTGCTAATCGAAATATTGGGTGAGGTTGTTGTACCCCCGATTTTTCACATGCCTCTGGGTTCTTGGAATCATTGGGCGAGCATGAGTACAACCATGTTGATCGCTTGAAGGAGTTTTCAAAATCCTTAACCGACAGATCATACACATGGTACAACAACATCGCACCAAGAAGCATCACTAGTTGGGGAGAATTTATTAATGCTTTCTACATAAAGTACTTTTTCATTTCAGAACAGGTCACCCTCTCAAACCTGATAAGAATGTTTCAGAGGAACAATGAACATCCCAATGATTACGTGAAAAGGTTCAGAGTCCAAGCTTTGTCATGATCCGAATATCACTGAACAACAACTCGTAGACTTATGCATCAATGTCGGTCTACAGATTTTGCCTAGAAAATCTCTGATTCCAGACTTTCTCAAAACTTCATGAAGCAAACGATCAGTGACTAATGCACCTGCTTTACTGGAAAGAGCAAAGTCTGCAAAGGTCGAGGAACCTCGTAGCAGACGACGTGTGGTCAACAATCAGTATGATCTCCAATTTTCAACAAATGTTGTTGCTGAAAGGAATGAAAGGAAAGCCGAGACACAGCATCAGAACGCTTATCCAACATCCCAGGCTCCTCCGAAGGCGCAAAAAAAAAAGATAACTAATCCTAAAATGCACAAACCTCGACCCGGCATCAACGAACGGGGAAATGATCAAACAGACTCAAACTTCCCTCTTCTCATGAAGGAGTGATCGATTTACTAGAATTCTGGGTTCAAGATGGTGTAATCAAATTGTCGTTCATCAGGAGAGAGCCAACTGAAGAAGAAATGGAGAATCCCAGGTATTGTCGCCTTCATAGGTTCATCAATCATCCAACAAGTGACTGCAATATTTTTAAGCGCATCTTCAATGAGAAGGTTGAGCCATAATAGCTTCAACTGGGGATTGAAGGAGTACACAGAACCCTCTCCCAATCAAGACCTTCATTCTCTCTGAACAACCTATCACAAAGCCAGTTCAATCCTTGGTCGAACATATATACGAATTACTCTATCTGTTGAAGGAACAAAGGAGAGACATGCTCATAGCACTGAATCACACCGTTTCAGCAAGTTCATTCCGGAAATATTTCCTGATCCTCCCGCTACAAAAAAAGAGATGTACGACTGGGAACAGCTTACCACAGTCAATCTCAGAAGAAATGAATTTGGAAGAATGTTGATCGATGCTGACACCGTCATCAATAACATTCTACTGAAAACCATCAGATCCGCAGGAATCACTCGACAAGAAGCTACTCATGCTCCCATCTCAATCAGAGACCACGAAGGAATGCTCGGAGATGCTTATGGCTATATCACTCTCAAAGTGAAAATATGTTCAACCTGGACAGAAACCAAGTTTCACATAATCACGAAGATCCAAGATATGACACAATCCTCGAACGAGCGTGGATCCACATTGAAAAGATAGATACTGACAAAGCGTCTTTGGTTGCACATTTCTCCAACGAAGAAAGTTCTGATCCAGAAGATTTTGCGGATGTTCCATCATCAGAGCACTTGGAAGAATTTCGAACTTCGACGAAGTCGAAACAAGAACCTTCAAAAGATGCATAGACATTCATCAAGAGGTTCCACACTCAGGAAAGCCTCATTCTTCCCATGTCTATGTCATTTATTTTCTCACACGTTATCCTAACATGAGGACTCAATTCTTCTAGCAATTCTGCTATTGCAAGACGTTATGAATGGGTAGCTTCACCACATTAATATTTTACCAAGTGGTTGAATCTGACACCTCTCTGAGTCGAGCATCTCACTGAGACATTCATTACTGAGATGATATCCAAGCTTGGCAAAGAACACTTTGGGCGTTTCTCCATAGCCTTGCAGGAGTGTCCATGTGTGCCACTGATAGGTGTTGTAAAATACCTAATTTAATATCTAGTATTTATGCTTTCTTTGCTATTATTCTTGTGAATTGCATCTCTTATGATTGATTTTGAGTTATTAGGTACTTGGAGTCATTTGGAGCGAAAATGGGAAGAAATCATCCTAGCCGAGCAAAAACAGCAAGATCGTGGAAGGAAATAATAAAGCTGGGAGGACTGCCACCTTCAGGCATCCCATATCGGGAGAGTGGGTGCTTTCAGCACTTTCTACTCCTTTAACCCAACCGAGTTTTGGTGCTCGTATTCAGATTTCAGACAAGCTAGGTTCTCAGAAAACTCAACTCTTTCCAACGATTGAGAGAGTGATTCAGAGGTTCATGAAGATTTGATCCGAGACGGTGGAAACAATGTGGTGAATCTGATTTGTTCTGAGTTTAGTTGGCCGAGAAGATGATTTCGAATTCGAGAACGCGAAGAAAGGATGGGTTTAGCTTGAATTGGATGTTGCAGCAGTTACATGTGATTAACGGAAAGTATTTGTGTCTGTGTTAGGGTTTGAAAATGAATTAGAATCGAGAGAATAAAGGGGATCTAATTTGCTTTTGGTGGAAGAGATCGATGGTTTCATGGCTGCTGATGAGAGGATGAATCGAGATTGAGTTGTTCTTGCAATGATTTCAGTCAAGAAGTTGGGGTTTGTATGGAATCTGAGATGTTGTGAATAGATCGATGGAATTTAGGTTAGGGTTCTTGCTATGAAGAAATTGATGCGAAAATCAAAGATGGGTCGGTTCTGTAACTTGAAGAGAAGAATCAGAGAATGGGTCTCGGGTGATTTTAAGTTTGGTTGAGTTGCAGCCATGAACGGAAATTGGAGTGGCTGCTTTTGATTGAAGCCAAGTCTCTGTTGAGTTGAGCAGCTGAGTTTGTTGGCAGTCTAATATGCCGTAGTTGGTGGTGAACTGGAAGGGTACAGTCAGGCAAGGTGAATGGAATGGCAAATGGGAGTTCTTTAGATGGTGGTTGCAGCTGGCAAGATGGATGCAATGGAGTGAGTTGACTGAGCAGATGGAGAAGCTGGGAATGGTTGTTGCTCTGGGTTGTAGCTGCAGGTTATGGAGCTGCAACTGATACAGTAGGAACTGGTGGAATCAGAAGGCAGGACTGAGGCAATGAATGGTCCAAAAGTGAAACTGGTATTGCAGGGGGGATTGGCTGTTTGTCGCAGTTGAGCTGAACAGAGAATGTGTTGCAGGAAAGAATGAGTTGGAGCTGTTGTTGTTGCTTGATTGAGATGCAGTACCGAAGTGAGTTGCAGCTGGAAATGCTTGTACAGGGACAAGGTGTTGGTGCTAGAGTTTGGTGGAGCTGCAATGGGCTAGAAATGAAGAAGGAATGTGAAACTGCAGTTCAACTGAAGCTAGAGCAGGCAAGGATGGAATGTATGAATGAAGAGAGATTGTGAACCTGAACTGTGATACAATGAAGCAGGAATGGCTCAAGATGGAATTACAGGTCGGAATGGCAGGCATAGAGATGGGTGGTTGTGCTGCAGGTGAATTGAGTTGCTGCCATTATTGGAGTGGACAACGAAAAGCCAAGATGGACAAGAAGATATTGAACTACAACAGTGGCAGAGATTGAGCCGAGCCATGAAGAATGGATGTGTTGGATTCAAGGGTGCAGTGAGTTGATGATGTTCGTGTTGAGTCAGGGAGAGATGCAAGTGCAGTGACAGTGGATATGGAGCTGAGAGCTGTAGGGAATTGCAGTAGCTGGTGGAGCTGTGAAGTGTGCCGCAAAGATGTCAGAGCAATGCCTGTGGAGATAGAAATTCAAGTCTGAAGACAGTGCAACTAAGAATGGAAGCCTTGTTGCATTAGATATAATTGTGACTGAATGGGTATGAATGCTAGATGAATGTTAGGTTTGCAGGGGAGAATAAATTGGCCAGAGTTGGCAGGAATCACCCAGAAATAGACGTAACTCGGCTGGGTTCCGATTCAGGCGAGTTAACCCACCGATTCAGGAGAGTTGACTCATCGATCCAGGTCTGACTCAGATGGCCTTGGACTGTGTTTGACCGGGCTTGGCTAATGGGCTCGTCTTAATTTGGAATCGTGGGCAGAGTTGAGAGTGATATAAAAAAGGGTTTGAGAACACTTTAGGGAGATTATCTTTTGCCTCTACTTTGTTTTCTAGGGTTTAGAAACCATGAAGTCTTTTCTCTTTCTTCTTGTTATGAACTCCATGAATATGAGCTAGAGTTTTCTTTTGGTTATGGATTAGTTGGATTTCCAAACATGAGTTTTTGTTCAATAAATTAGTTCTCTCTCATATTATCGTTTATGATTCACCATTAATATTGTCATATGATTGAATGTTTGTTTTGTCAAGTTGCAAATTGGTAGAACTCACATGCATGTCTTTTGCTAGATTAGGGTTATTATACGCAAAAGTGATAATTCCTGATTTGAAGTAGCATTAATATGATTATAGTTTGTAGTGATATATTCTTATGATCATATATGAATCATAACCTTTGTTAAATCGGATTAGTGCTTTTACACGTTCGATTGCTTTGATTGGCCTGATTTCATAGAACCTAATGCATCTAGGGAATTAAACTTGATTAGTGCTTTTACATGTTAGGTTGTTCTTTTAGATAGAATTCATATTCACATCTTTAATGTGTTTGTTGATGACAAGAGGATATTAGCGGGGTATTCTTGCGATCAAGGTATTCTAGGGCCTTAGATAAAAGTTGAGATTAAAATATCAATTCTAGTTATTGTGTAGAAAACATGTTTGTGATTGAAGACGAAATCCATGACCAATACTTTCTCATCCTTGATTTGCGTGTTTACTTTTTATTGTTTTGCTTTTATTTTATTTTCGTTTATAAAAATCAGAAAACCCCCCGTGTTACTTATAAGATACCGAAACATATTGACAACCAAGACCTCTCTGTGGGAACGATCCTTCCTTACCTTGTAATTCATTCATATTTTGAGTAGTAAGAAAGTGTAAATTATTTTTGTGTCGGTTGACAACCGATCAAATTTTGGCGCCGTTGTCGGGGAGGTAGCGGTTGTCACTTGTTTTTGGTTTCTTATTTTGTTTTTGGTTTCTTATTTTGTTTTTAGTTTTTCTTATTTTCTGGTTTTGACATAGTTTTGAGAACTCTTGTTTCAGGTACCAATTTCTATGGACGGAGCGTATTGGAGCAATGGATACGGTTTTCAACAACCTTAACACTATGAAAATTACCCACCATCTATGGGATGCAATCAAAACCAATTTATTGGCTATGATGCATATCCTAGAGAACCTTATGGTGATTTTCATACATACCAACAACAACCTTGTAGTGGGTATGTAAGTCAAGCACCTAGGTGGGATAATTCTACTTCTAATTGGCTTTATTCGAGTTGTATGCAGATTTTGAATGGATTACAAGACATGCAACAAAGGCTAGACCAACTTGACCGTGATAAAGAGAACGTCGCATAAACCAATTTTTGGAATATTTCTTCTTACCCGACTCCAGATCGTAGTTATGATCATTCAACCATTCAAAGGGAAGAGTCATGGGAAAGAGAACATATTGTAGTCAATGGTGGTAAGCGTGTGAATGTCAAGAAACTTGCGCAGAAATTATACAAGTTGGAAGATGATGGAGCCTCGGAAGAGCTTGTCGATGAAATTAGTAGGACCATTCATATGGAACTTAAACGACGTCGTGATAAGGGTTGGGAAACCGACGACGATTCTTATTATGGTGAGTCTGAAAATTAAGACGAAGATGATTGTGTTGAAAAGGACCAACCTTTGGAAATATTTGATGACATTAGTGTAGTTGACTCAACTCTTGATCTTTATAATGATCAAACACCTATTCAAAAGGCACATGAGTATGATGAAACTAGTGTGTTACAAAATTTTCTTGCAACAAGGTTTGAGTCTAATGAAGAGGAGTATGTTGAGAATGAGACCGGTTTGACCAATATTGTGGAAGACCCAATTGATCTTGCAAATGATTGTAATGATGATGTTTATTTCGAGACTTTGGTTAAGGCAGAAACGGACGAAGAATGGTTGCAAGGTTTGATAGAGGACCATGATATACAAGAGGTGAATAATTCACTTGAGTTTTTCAAGGATGAAGAGGATTCCGTAATACAAGAGATTGTGCAAGGTTTGTCTAACCCATTGCCTATTGTTTCTTCTCTATTACCTCTTATTGGTTTGAATGTATGTGCTTCGAGAATATTGTTGAATGACTTTGTTTCTCGTTTTCCACCATTAGAGATACTTGATTCTCATACTATGCAGGTTTTGGAACAAGAAACCATGGAAGTACCCGACTTGTATATTCTTTATACACTTCCAAGTGTGGACAAGAATAAGTGTGGGGGAAGCTTTTATCGGTTCATAGCTTCATTTCTGTTTTATATTACTAATATTTGTGTGAAGCTAGTGTTTGCAAAACAGGTTCTATGGAAGGATCCCCAACTTTTCCGATTGTTAGTATATGGGGAATGAATCTTGCAAGGATATAGTCGGGCTGACGACTTTAAACCAAGTGCTAAATGGGAGGCAACCCATAGGTTTTGTATCTCTTATCTTTTAATTTTTCTTTTCTTGTCATGTTTTTATTTTTTATGATTTCTTGTCGCATATTGTTATATGATTTCCCACCTTGACTTTCTTTGGACGATTCAATTACATTGAGGACAATGTAAAGTTTAAGTGTGGGGGAGTGGTTAAGCATTTGCGTTGTAAATTTTTCAAATTTATCAACTTTTGTGTAAGATAGTGAATAAAAAAACTCCAACTTGTAGTTAGTTTAGAGTCACATAGTATACATGTCGCTAAGATTACATCGAGAATCTCATAAGAGTGACTGAACTTAGAGATGACAGAGAACATGATCGGGTTTCTTAATTGTATGAGAGTTAAAGTTGGATTTAACCATGCCAGTGGCAAATAAGGTGCAGACTGAATTCGGTATTAGAGTAGTGGTCCCCTATAGTGGAGACTACCCATGTTACATAATGTGAGGCACCGACCTTCAATTCTTTGTACCTGCCTAAATTTGTGCTTTTAGAGTGTGTGTCACCGTACGCAAATTCCAGGCAGAACGGTGAGCTGCCCAACCTCCCACCATAGAAGCACTATTTTGATCTCTTGAGTGCTATTTTTATCAATCATGATGGTGACATCGAATTGCTAACTTACATACCACTTGTAATCTTGTTCGCAGTTAGCACCATCCACCTTATCTCTCTCTACACCAACAGGTCCATAGAAACACCATCATCATCAACAAGAGGAGTATCACAAATTCGAAGGAAAGTTGAAGACGTTCAAGGTTTACAAGCAACGGTACAGAAATGGGCAATTTCAGATTCAAGTAAAGCAACAAGACAAGGAGCAGAAATCCAACGAGTTGAAGACTATTGTATAAGAGTGAAGTTTATCAAGATGAGAGTTCGAGAAGTTTATAATATCAAGACATACAAGTTGTGAAGAATCATGCGGTAAAATACTTACTCCATGGCCATTTGTACTTATTTTATTTTAATTTTCAGTTTGTGTTTATTTCTCTTGTCTCTCAAAAAAAAAAAAATTGAAAAAAAAAAAAAGACAAGAGAAAATTTTTGTTAGGTGCATTATTATTTTGTTTTGTTTTGTTTTCATTTTGTATTTGTTTTATTTTTCTGGTCTCATTAAAAATATAGGAAAAAAAAAAGGAAAGAAAAAAGGAAAGAAAAAAAAAAAAATTTGTTGTATTATATTTTGGTTTGTTTTTAGTTTTGTATTCTTTCAATAAAGCCAATGGAAAGAAGGAATATTCATAATGAAGTTTCAAGCAACAAGGATTTAGAGGAAAAGAGTTACATTGTCAAGATTCTACGAAGTTCAAGAGTTATCATCAAGAGTTGAAGACCGAAGACGTTTCTATGGATGCTGTGAGAGTGGTGCTAGCTGCATGCCGAACAGATAACGAGGTAAGTGAGCATATTCCCACCTTCGTTAAGTGGTTGATTTCCTTTCGTAGAGATCGTCAGAAAAATGGGTTTTCAAAAAATGAATAAAATATGTGGGTTTTTAAAACGATTCGGAGGGTTTTGCCTTCCTACCATTCAACGTGTCGCAGGATTCTCTCTTCATTCCTACATGGACACATGTGTGACCCATAAAAAAGCTGTTTATTATTGAGAGCAACTTCATAAAACCCTTTCTTGTGAGGCAGAGTCGAGACTTTCGATCACTCTGAACCCGAATTTCTTTCGAGAAGGGATGGTTATTTCTCTCTCATTTTTTAAAGATGAGATTGTGTTCATTTATGTGTCTAACTTCTTATGACTAGTGTGCAGAATCTCTATGTCTTCTTAGCGCGTTGGATGCTATCATTACGGAGAACTAGTAAGTTGGAAAAGTAGGTTTTGTGGGTATATCTCTAGTAAACCCTCACGAGACTATAACTCGTCCACTAGGGACACCTAGTGGTTTAAAGGCTTGTTATTTATGCTAAAAGTGACCGTAGCCTCGGAGACACGGAGTTGTATGTATGTTTTATAATTGTTTTGTTTGATTTGCTCGAGGACTAGCAAAGTCTAAGTGTGGGAGAATTTGATAGGTGTTGTAAAACACCTAATTTAATATCTAGTATTTATGCTTTCTTTGCTATTATTCTTGTGAATTGCATCTCTTATGATTGATTTTGAGTTATTAGGTACTTGGAGTCATTTGGAGCGAAAATGGGAAGAAATCATCCTAGCCGAGCGAAAGCATCAAGATCGTGGAAGGAAATAATAAAGCTGGGAGGACTGCCACCTTCAGGAAGCCCATATCGGGAGAGTGGGTTCTTTCAGCACTTTCTACTCCTTTAACCCAACCGAGTTTTGGTGCTCGTATTCAGATTTCAGACAAGCTAGGTTCTCAGAAAACTCAACTCTTTCCAACGATTGAGAGAGTGATTCAGAGGTTCATGAAGATTTGATCCGAGACGGTGGAAACAATGTGGTGAATCTGATTTGTTCTGAGTTTAGTTGGCCGAGAAGATGATTTCGAATTCGAGAACGCGAAGAAAGGATGGGTTTAGCTTGAATTGGATGTTGCAGCAGTTACATGTGATTAACGGAGAGTATTTGTGTCTGTGTTAGGGTTTGAAAATGAATTAGAATCGAGAGAATAAAGGGGATCTGATTTGCTTCTGGTGGAAGAGATCGATGGTTTCATGGCTGCTGATGAGAGGATGAATCGAGATTGAGTTGTTCTTGCAATGATTTCAGTCAAGAAGCTGGGGTTTGTATGGAATCTGAGATGCTGTGAATAGATCGATGGAATTTAGGTTAGGGTTCTTGCTATGAAGAAATTGATGCGAAAATCAAAGATGGGTCGCTTCTGTAACTTGAAGAGAAGAATCAGAGAATGGGTCTCGGGTGATTTTAAGTTTGGTTGAGTTGCACCCATGAACGGAAATTGGAGTGGATGCTTTTGATTGAAGCCAAGTCTCTATTGAGTTGAGCAGCTGAGTTTGTTGGAAGTCTAATGTGCCGTAGTTGGTGGTGAACTGGAAGGGTACAGTCAGGCAAGGTGAATGGAATGGCAAATGGGAGTTCTTTAGATGGTGGGATCAGCTGGCAAGATGGGTGCAATGGAGTGAGTTGACTGAGCAGATGGAGCAGCTGGGAATGGTTGTTGCTCTGGGCTGTAGCTGCTCTGGGCTGTTTTGCTCTGGGCTGTAGCTGCAGGTTATGGAGCTGCAACTGATACAGTAAGAACTGGTGGAATCATAAGGCAGGACTGAGGCAATGAATGGTCCAAAAGTGAAACTGGTATTGCAGGGGGGATTGGCTGTTTGTCGCAGTTGAGCTGAACAGAGAATGTGTTGCAGGAAAGAATGAGTTGGAGCTGTTGTTGTTGCTTGATTGAGATGCAGTGCCGAAGTGAGCTGCAGCTGGAAATGCTTGTACATGGACAAGGTGTTGGTGCTAGAGTTTGGTGGAGATGCAATGGGCTAGAAATGGAGAAGGAATGTGAAACTGCAGTTCAACTGAAGCTAGAGCAGGCAAGGATGGAATGTATGAATGAAGAGAGATTGTGAACCTGAACTGTGATACAATGAAGCAGGAATGGCTCAAGATGGAATTACAGGTCGGAATGGCAGGCATAGAGATGGGTGGTTGTGCTGCAGGTGAATTGAGTTGCTGCCATTATTGGAGTGGACAGCGAAAAGCCAAGATGGACATGAAGATATTGAACTACAACAGTGGCGGAGATTGAGCTGAGCCATGAAGAATGGATGTGATGGATTCAAGGGTGCAGCGAGTTGATGATGTTCGTGTTGAGTCAGGGAGAGATGCAAGTGCAGTGACAGTGGATATTGGAGCTGAGAGCTGTAGGGAATTGCAGTAGCTGGTGGAGCTGTGAAGTGTGCCGCAAAGATGTCAGTGCAATGCCTGTGGAGATAGAAATTCAAGTCTGAAGACAGTGCAACTAAGAATGGAAGCCTTGCTGCATTAGATATAATTGTGACTGAATGGGTATGAATGCTAGATGAATGTTAGGTTTGCAGGGGAGAAGAAATTGGCCAGAGTCGGCAGGAATCACCCAGAAATAGACGTAACTCGGCTGGGTTCCGATTCAGGCGAGTTAACCCACCGATTCAGGAGAGTTGACTCATCGATCCAGGTCTGACTCAGATGGCCTTGGACTGTGTTTGACCGGGCTTGGCTAATGGGCTCGTCTTAATTTGGAATCGTGGGCAGAGTTGAGAGTGATATAAAAAAGGGTTTGAGAACACTTTAGGGAGATTATCTTTTGCCTCTACTTTGTTTTCTAGGGTTTAGAAACCATGAAGTCTTTTCTCTTTCTTCTTGTTATGAACTCCATGAATATGAGCTAGAGTTTTCTTTTGGTTATGGATTAGTTGGATTTCCAAACATGAGTTTTTGTTCAATAAATTAGTTCTCTCTCATATTATCGTTTATGATTCACCATTAATATTGTCATATGATTGAATGTTTGTTTTGTCAAGTTGCAAATTGGTAGAACTCACATGCATGTCTTTTGCTAGATTAGGGTTATTATACGCAAAAGTGATAATTCCTGATTTGAAGTAGCATTAATATGATTATAGTTTGTAGTGATATATTCTTATGATCATATATGAATCATAACCTTTGTTAAATCGGATTAGTGCTTTTACACGTTCGATTGCTTTGATTGGCCTGATTTCATAGAACCTAATGCATCTAGGGAATTAAACTTGATTAGTGCTTTTACACGTTAGGTTGTTCTTTTAGATAGAATTCATATTCATATCTTTAATGTGTTTGTTGATGACAAGAGGAGATTAGCGGGGTATTCTTGCGATCAAGGTATTCTAGGGCCTTTGATAAAAGTTGAAATTAAAATATCAATTCTAGTTATTGTGTAGAAAACATGTTTGTGATTGAAGACGAAATCCATGACCAATACTTTCTCATCCTTGATTTGCGTGTTTACTTTTTATTGTTTTGCTTTTATTTTATTTTCGTTTATAAAAATCAGAAAACCCTCCGTGTTACTTATAAGATACCGAAACATATTGAAAACCAAGACCTCTCTGTGGGAACGATCCTTCCTTACCTTGTACTTCATTCATATTTTGAGTAGTAAGAAAGTGTAAATTATTTTTGTGTCGGCTGACAACCGATCAGCCACAAAATCAGAAAGTCTGCACAAGTGTTGAATCTCACTACCGCAACGAAAGGAATTCTGAATCAACAAAAGATACTCAAGATCAAGACGGTCAAGCCTAAGACATTCAACGCTTAAGGAGTGTGAGGCTTCAACACTCAAGCAGCTAAGGTTTGAAGCATTTAGGAATTTTTCTTAACTTATCCATTATTTTCAATTCTTCCTTGGATTAAGCAATTGAATCGATCAAACCAAAAGAAAATCCCTACAACTGTCAATCATCTACTTCTCCAAGGCCAACTGAAAGTCAAAAACTTCTCATCTCTGAGTGTTACATTCTTCAGAAGCCTTAAAACTATACTCCCAGTCAAAGAGTACACCTTTGATAATGACGCCTCTAGCTTCAACACAATTATCTTGACGATGACACACTGATTCAACACCAGCACGATCAAAGTGTAACTGAACTACAATCGATAAGTCTTCATTATCCCATGATAAGACTTCTGAAGCAGATTCAACATCATTCATCCATGGATGGCACAAACTCCTTCAACATACACTAGGGACTTGATCTTATTGTAGAAATCGATTCAAATCTATTTCAATAAATTTTATCCACAAAACAAGTTATTGCAACCTGATGTGATTCCATGAAACTTCATCAACGGGACCTCTTTACATCACAATCCCCTGCACGACTGAGGAACTTCCTCTCTTCGCCAATCACATCCGAATGAAGACTGCTGCTGCTATGTACCGCAACAACGTCGACTCACTGACGAAGCCAGTTCATAGTAAAGTCATACTGTTCAGGAGAATTTGGGTTGAACTCCCAGTACAACTTCATCTTAGGGATTCTCAACCCACCAACTAGTTCGTGAATGTAAAAGGCTCACTTGATGGAGGAGCAAAGGCTATGTCGATAATCATGGTTCTAGCCGTTTCGGTCTCTAGATAAACTCTGACCATAGTATTGGCATCAACAAAAATATCTGTAGGAACTCCGTCCATGGTCTCAACATCAACAACGGTCTCAGGAGCAACATCCTCATGACACGACTTCATCAACTAACCATTTTCTAAATTGTTACACATGAAGCGGACTTCTCTAAGAACTAATGATTCATATCAATATGTGTAGACATGATAACATGTTCACATGAAAGTCTTCCCAACGCTTGCACGACTGGCGGGCACAAGCCAAAGTCTTCTACAAGATGTTCTCATCACCTCTACAAATGGGATACAACACACTTCAGGCCATGGGTTCACAAAAACGTACCAATGGGTGAGGAATGGGACAATGCTTCCTCAACGAAAGATGTTCATCTATGTCTCTTCTAAAACATACCAAAAGGGCACGTCAATCGAACATACGAGCAGAAAGATATGGCTTCCACACTCATGTTTATGGAATCTGAAAATTTGCACGGGATTACAAGTTACGAATGTGCATGCGCCATTGACTTCCCTAGACTTCTCTGAAGTGAAGGATTATTTTTACATATGATTCCTCAGTCTCTTAACTTCAAAATTTGGGGTCAAGCACCGAATTCTGACGTCGTATGAGGTTCCTACAGCTTCCAGAGCATACAACATGCAAGCAGCAATTCTTAGACGGGATTCATTACCTTCACAGTCGATCGATGTCCACCAGGTCTTTCCACTAAGTCCTTCATCAATGTACTTCCAACTTCGACCACCTAGGTCTTTACATCATGTTTTTCTACCTGGGTTTTGTATCTAGGTCTTGCCAAAAGAAGGAAAAACGAAAAGGATATTTAACTAAATATTGGGGATTGACGATCCACTGATCATGACGATCAGTTTCACAGTCCAAGAGTCATGACTGGCACTAAGCTCGCCTATAATAATCATTCATAATAAAATGAATGCTACAACCGAGACATACAACCATGGTCATTACATCATCCCCTCTCGAGAGCAACCTCAGTTATGGCCCCGTGACCAGGGTTTCAGAAGTGATGTTTCTACGATTGACAGAAACAAAAAATGGTACTGCAAACACCAGGCTCATGTATCAACCATGGGATTCAGATTGCAAATAAATCAATTTAAATCCTTCATCAAGCGTTGAAGACACAAGCAAATGGTCTAAAGACACAACAGGGGCGTTTTACAACAAGCTCGTCTGAGACGATTTTACACTGTCCTGCACAAATAAGCGAGCTGGGAGAAGTTGGTGAGGAATCTAGGTATGGGTCATATACCATTCTCTTCGCATGGATGTCCTCTACAACATATCCAAAATTCACAATAATTAGATGAACGAGCAAAAAGAGGTGGCTGAAACATCAAACTACATGACAACTGAAGTTTCTGAAGACTTCCTGGAAGTTTACAGTTTCGTTGATTTCGACCACTAAACGCGCCCAAAACTCAAAAATCTTCTTCAAAAAATCTAGGAAATTTCCTAGGCATCAAAAAGTTGGGGTAGATCATCAAAAACGAACATCGTATGAAGATTCTACAGCATTTTCAATGAAGACCTAACTTCTGAATTTTCTGATGACGAACTATGACAAAATTCTTTATTCATCCACATTGAATCAGAAGCTACACCATCAACGCAAGGCCTAACTTCATCGTCAGCCGATAGTCTCACTTGCAAGTCGGCGGTGCTTCTGCTGATGAGATATGAGCTTTTCATCATCAGTTATTTTCTTTTGTGATATTTCATCACGTCTTTGCTTTCCATCCGCATCTGCTATGACCAAGAAACCATGTATCTTAGCACGAACCACTCTCAGATGATCAAGAGACATACCATGTATCAACTTTCCAGCATCTCTGAAAGGTTGATTCAGCTGAGCATGAACATCCTGTTGATAGGGGATTTTTGTTCAAGGCTAAAATTGTAAAGGCCAAATTTAATATGCTGACATCCTATTATGTCAGCCTGGACAAGAGCGAGCCTGGGACATCTTCAAATCTACTGGAGCCGACACCTCAAGGGAGCAGCCTCAAGAAGATAGCGATGTACGCATCATCATGACGAGGAAGAATCCGCAGCTTGGGCGAATCACTCTGTCAGACTTAAGAGGAATGCTTCAGTGAAACAGCGAACACCCAAATGATTATGTCGAGAGGTCCCGGATTCAGGCACTGGAGGGTCACGATCCGAATGTGACTTAACAAAAAGTGGTGTAATTATGCATCAATAGGATGGTACCTGTCAATCGTGCTTTTTCAAAGAACCCGCGCTTTTAGACATCCGTGAAGCTGCTAAATCAGTTGCGACCTGCCCTGCTAGAAAGAACAAGCCTGTCAGTAATGAAGGGCCTCATGATGTTCTTGGAAGCATGCATATCACCAACAGGAAATACAACCTTCGGCCTTCTGTAAGCAGTTTCGCTGAAGCAGCAAGAGGAAAACCACCGAGATACAACATCCTGCGCGCCCAAAATCGCCGACTCCAACTCCAGTACCACATGCATGACTGCCACAATGATGAAATAACGTCCAAGATGTTCCATGTCTGGCTCAACGGCAGCAACACCAATAAGAGACGCTTTCAGAATTTCATCTCTCGTAGAAGAAGTAGATGCATTACCAAAGGAGATTGCACCTGGGTCTTAAGAGGTACATACAGATTCTCCATGTCAAGAGATTCATCATTAGTTAAGTCATTCGTAAGAAGGAACTTCCCTACTCCTCAAAGACACGATCCAAAGATGATAATGGCAAAGGAGTATGACTGGGGACTGCTTAGCACTTCCCATCTCAAAGATGGTGAATTTAGAGAGATGCAAGCATGTTATCATTCTAAGATGTCCAAAGACGAGGATATACTCAAGAGAGCAGACGTATTGTCAAAGTCCAGTGATATTCCTGGACGTCTATGAAACGCAACGCAGACGTAAAGACGGCCTCATGAACCCAGTGTGACAACATCTATCAAGTCGAAGGCTCGGTGGATACTCGTGGGCAGGGGACCGTCTCCCTCTTTTTCATTCCTCGAGGCAACATCAAGAAGCTATCGGTTCCATCATTAGCTTCTCGTCTGATAACGAGACAAGCTTTACCACTTTATAAAGACCGCCAAGTTCGTGCCCGTAGCTGTCACGCCTCTTTCTGCCAGCCTCTTCTGATCACAACTGCAACTAAGAACCGTTGTTCATTTTTTGATACCAGTGCCCGAGCTTCACCATAGCAACAACCACTACGGATAGAGGTAATCCGAACTTCTGCATATTTTATTTTCCCACGGAGAAGTAATAGAGTCACGGAAGATAAATGGTGATATATTTATTATGGTAAACCCACCGACCATACAAGACAGACCATATAAATCACGCTTGGGGACTGAGGCTCAGCATGAAATCCTTCGCCGTCAGTCAAGGACTTCTTCAGCACAAGAGAGAGGGTCAATCAAGGAGCATGTAATACGCAAGGGAAAATTGAACTTCAGATGAAGCCGCTTCAAATCTCTCTTCATAAGCCGCTTCAACACTCTCTTCAGGATCCGCCTCGATGTTCGCTTCAGAAGCCTCTCCAACGCTCTCTTAAGGAGCCGCCTCGACGTTCGCTTCAGAAGTCGCTTCAACGCTCTCTTCAGGAGCCGCCTCGATGTTCGCTTCAGAAGACGCTTCAACGCTCTCTTCAAGAGCCGCCTCGACGTTCGCTTCAGAAGCCGCTTCAACGCTCTCTTCAGGAGACGCCTCGATGTTCGCTTCAGAAGCCGCTTCAACGCTCTCTTCAGGAGCCGCCTCGACGCTCGCTTCTGAAGTTGCTTCAACACGCTTTCTGGAAGCTACATCAATGTTCTCTTTGGGAGCTGCTTCAACATCTTTTTCAGAAATTGCTTCAGCATCCTTTTAAGGATATTCCTCATGATAGGGCTCGTCCACATCAGAGTCGAGGATTATGGCATAAACCGACATCATGCTAGGGAAACGCTCACCTGGACGCCTCTTGAACGTGACATGCTCCAAGGGCAGGACGACCCATCTCTCCTGGTAACATCTAGCTTTGTCTCATAAGTTTTATCTTTATTTGTCACCATCTCTTGCCTACCTCACAATAATGCAACCATTATGTGCTAGGCAGGGGACTTAATGTCGATGGTGGATTTTTGTTCAAGGCTAAAATTGTAAAAGCCAAATTTAATACGTTGACATCCTGCAGAGGATAAGGCTACTTGATAAGTGATGAATACTTCTTCGCTTTATTAATTCACCTAGAATGGAGCATGTGGCAACAATCCCAAATATTTTGTGAATTAAATACACAAAATTCACCTAGAATGGAGCATGTAGCAACAATCCCAAATATTCTGTGAATTTTTAGCATTATTTATAATGCATGATTTGCCTAGTATTTCCTGTGTTGTTCCCGCAGAACTCTCATTATTGGTGCGGCATGACGACTGAGCGTTGCTCTTAGCAGAGTAACACGAATCTCCAAGTGTCAATGGTGAGGCATGCACGAAATACTCGTACAGGCTACATCTCTCGGTGTGTTATATTAGCCCGATTGAGCATATTTAATTTCCTAAGGGAAATCTAGACTGTCCATATCAGTCTCAGAAACAATCACGGCCACGCAGGTTGACCGCATGATTTAACCAGCCTAGACGAACCCTAGCAGGAGCAGGCTATCACCTTGATGATCACCAGCGGGCCTATTTATGCCCTAGCCGGTCGAACATTACACTTTACTTCCCAGCATGCCAAAACGCCAGCCCTAAAGTAGGGTGGCCGCGCTGCTTTAGAAGAAGCTCGAGTGAGCAAGACTGCTTAAGACAGTCTCAAAACGATCGTGACCGTCCAACTTCTCTAGCCTGATTGGAAGGCTTAGATCGCACCATGAAAGATGGAGGAGGTGCCAACACGCACATTGGAAGGGCCACTCTATCCCTGCCCGATCGGTTTTCTCACGACAAAGCCTTGGAGCAATAAACGTTTGCTCAAAACATGGCTGGCGTGATGCTTTAAAGGTCGCGGAAATCCCACTAGTGTCTTAAATCGATCACAACCATCCAACTTCGCCAGCATGTTTGGATGGCTTAGATCACACCTAGGACCATCAGACATGTACGGATATGTTCACCGTCGGCCCAACGTGGGCCCCACATGATCGGTCTCCCCAAAGGAGGAGCATAGCCTGCCAAACCTCTCGGCTAAAGTTGCACGTGCGTGACTGGCCCAAAACCCTAATTAGGGTTTGCGGCATGGTATATGTGTCGCAGATTGATCACGACCATCCATCTTCGCCAGCTCAGATGGAGGGTGAAGATATAGACCAAGGAGGTCCAGGGAGCATCAACGTGATCACTGCGGGCCCACCTGTGTGTGTGACCGACCGGCCGAATTAGAGCAGGACCAGATGCCTCGAAATATGTGCCCCAAAGGTGGCATGCCGTGGCCCCCTAAAGTCCTTTGCGGCATATGATTCCTGTCGCAAATCGATCACGGCCACTCATCTTTGTCGGTCAAATTAAGTGGCCTAGATCGCATCTCTATGGGACAAAATGGTATGGACATGTACGCCGGCAAGCCGTCTACAGGCATGCCCGTTCGGTCCCACCAAAAACATCGTCCATGCTTGATTTCGGTCAAGCTGTAGAGTGATGCTTGCGCACCTCTTTAAAACCCTAAAATTCCATCGAACGGTCGCAAATAAGCGTCATAAACCATCTCGTCGGTCCAACTTTGCTAGCTTGGTCGGACAGCCTAGGTTAAAAGCTAGACGACCAATGAAGCATCCCGATGATCACCGTCCGCCACTCTTCCACAGGGAGTGATCGACCAAAGCATGGCTCACCCACGCAGCCTCCAAACGATCACTCGAAGATGGTTGGACGTGATGTTGTTTTAAGATGCTCGATCCGCGACTTATTCGGTCAAGCTTTAAAACATCGATGCTTCACACATGTTGATTGTTTGCAATGCATAGCGTGCATCAAGCATGCACGATATTTCATGAATATCAATTCTTTAAGTAACTTAGCATTGTATGCTATTTCCTGCAGTGGGTCCCACGATCTACTCATTCGAGACATCAAGCATGTCACTAACTGGGGTATTGGTCTGGCGGTTTACATCGTGCAACGTGCAACGCGTCATTACAAGAACGTGTCAGGAGGCATGGACGGTTAGAGATGATGGGAAAAGTGGGCAAAGACGTGGTCGTGTGACACGACCCCACTACTCCACTTCCTACGAGACGAAGGTTGTGCTCAATGACTTGTATAAATAGGTTCTCCTACCTATTTTCAAACAACACAGACAAGCACAAAAAAACCAAGTGTTGTCACAGTATCCAGAAAACACAAGAACTGATAGCTTACATTGTGCAAGGCAGTTCAATATTCTGATACAAGTCATAAACAGCCAACACCTTCACAATCTCAACACCTTCTTCGCTTCCCCCCCCTAAGATCAACCCCATCTCCTTCACTTTGTGACCAAAGCAAGTCTGGAACGACCATTTCTTGGTTTAGGCCAAAATTTCACAGATTGATCTCTCGAATAAAAAAAAAACTCCCGTGTAGTGCATTTGTTTAGGGTTTAGATTCATTTATCATCCACACACCCCAAATTACCAAAACCAGCAGAAATAGTTTTCACCCACAAACACATCCGCAAAAGCCTTCATCTTTAACTTGATATTTCCGGAGCATTCCCCGGAAGAGCCAGAAGGGTGGTTGTAACTGGAAGTCACCGTTATCTGAGGCGAAATACATGGAGTCATGGATATACCAATAACAAATACGCAACAAAAATGGTAACACTCCAACTCTTACTTGTTTACAATTTCGCTAACAGTAGTGAATTTTGAACAAAAGTTTTAAGAACTTGCCCGTTTTTTCAAACCTGCAAAGACGGGCAAAGTCCATTATTCAAAAATCATAAATTGATTTTCATAAAAACGTGAACAACCCACGTAAATTTATACTCTGTTAACATCCACTGATTTTTATTCAAAAATTGGACAGACGTCCATTCTACAATTGTGAAAACTCACTACAGACATTATTTCACCATGTATAATTGTCTACTTTCAAAAGTTGTTCAAAATCAAAGCATTGATTTTACAAAAAAAAATATTTTAACGTGAAACTCACGTAAAATTTGAAAAAAAAAAAATATATATATATATATATATATATATATATATATATCTTTGCTCCCTCGCGCGAGCATACGTCTTTGAAATAAGAGTATATTTTCAAAAATTTGTTAAAGCTCACATATCAAAAATAAATTTTTTCATGAAAGCTCATAGAATTTTTTTTTTTACTAATAGACGCACGTCTATTCAGAAAAAAAAAAAACTTTTCTCTCGTACGAGCATCCACCACTGAAAATAGAGTTTATTCCATCTTGAAATCTCACACATTTAAAAAATAAAATTTTGGTTTTCGTGAAAGCTCATAGACAAAAATTTTATCATTAGACGCATGTCTACTTAAAAAAAAAATCTCTTATGCTAGGGATCATTGTTTGTTTCTTAAACTAACGAACGAATGAACGTCTGTTCCTAAAACAATGATTTCCTTTTTTGGGCCCGGGCCCATAAACGGTAAACCGACCAAAACTGGGCGTCCGGCCGCCCGAATCAGCAGTGCCTCACCTCTCCGTGCTCACGGATGACACTCTATTATACTGCCGGAGTCCTTATCCAAGCATTTGCTTGTACATGACATCATTGAAGCAAATCGGGGATTCTTAAAATGCCTTTGTACGACTAAGTTCAACTACTTATCTCGTTTACTGGAAAATCACCATCAAGTGTTTACTGCGGAACATGATTGTCCCTCACTAAACAGGGGACTTGATGTTGATGGTGGATTTTCGACAAAGGCTAAAATCGTAAAATCATGATACTGCATGTTTCTGGCCCGGCTTCAATAATGTATGTGACAATTCATATTTTATGATCCGTGAACCATTTCACGATCTCTGACTGAGCGAACTTCCTCTCAGAGCTATGATGAATACGTTTCTCGAAAGGCATCTCAGCTAAGCTTTCGATGCTTCACACATTTTATCATCACCTCTACATAGAATCAAAAAGATTGGGCGGCTCCTAGACATATTGCATGCTAGTATAGAGCCTAACGCCTTCAGGATGTCACGCTGCCCGTTGTTCCCTGACTACGTAGAGAGACCGTGTATAAAATCTCTTAATGATTGGGCGACTCCTAGACATATTGTATGCTAGTATAGAGCCTAATGCCTTTAGGACTTCACGCTATTCATTGTTCCCTGACTATACACACCCTCAGAACGAGTATGATGCTTCAATTATCTCATATCTCAATTCTGCAAATAGGTAAATTCTAGCGTGTCATTCATCAACGGAATTCCTAGAAAACAATCTATTCTATCTCATTACTCTGTTTCACGGCTGATCCTCACCTGGATTTCATGGATTAGTAATAGATACTCAACTCATTTTATTACTCCGTTTCATGAATTATTCTCAGCTGAATTTCATGAATTAGTAATAAATACTCAAATAATTTTTATTACTCCGTTTCATGATTCTTAGCTGAATTTTATGAATTAATAATAAATATTCACTAATCGGGATCTGGGCCACCACCGAGTAAGCCCCGAGAAAATGGTGCGAGTGTATTTAGCAATAATGCACAAACGAGCACCCGAATACACGAACGAGTATTCAAAAATATGGACAAACGAGGAAAACTATGCAAAATAGGGAGGAAAAATAATATCAATAAAATAATAAAGAGGCGCCTAAGGGGACCGGGCCCACCGGACGATCGGTCATGCCGTCGTGGCTGCACCTCTTTCCATTATTTTATATTATTTTGTTATTTTTCTTCATCTCATGAAGACTCCTTCATTTGAGCCAACTCCCTCGTTTGTGCAAAACTCTTAGTTTCTCCATATTTTCCTTCAAATGATGAAAAAATAGTAAAAAATAGGAAAAGGTATCACGGGACCGGGCCACCTAGCCGGACGGCCATGCCCTAGCCGTGACCGGTCCCACACCTTACAATTCCTTATTTTCTCATATTATTATTTCCTTCATCTCATGAAACTCCTTCGTTTGAGCGAAAACCCTAGTTTTTTAATATTTTCTCAAAAATTCTCAAACCATGAAAAAGCAAAAAAGTCAAATGGTCACATGACCGACTAGGCTTCTCACGTCAAAAAATAAAATATTATTATTTTAATATGCTCAAAATATTGGTCGCACGAGCAAAGTTCTACTTGCTCATTCGAGCAAAATTGAGAGTTTCAATCAAGATTAAACTCTTCTGAAAATCCAAAATATTGCTCAAACGCGCACCAGAAAATACTAAAACTCTCAGGACCGAGATACGGGAAGTATGGTGACACGGGAATACCACCTTGACCGACCAAGGTCGGCACTTAGGCTTGCAAGGATCCGGTCCCACACTCTTTCACAATTTTGACCTAATTAGCTCTCAACAGTTTATATTGGGTTCAAACTTTCGCCAACCAACTTGGAATTTGCTCAATCGACCACCAACTGGTCCCATGACCACCAAGGGCCGGTTACATCACCCCTTGTCCGGTCCTCATCTCTCCATAATTAGGTTTTATTACCTAACGCTCAGACGAGCACTATTTTAATAAATGATTAAATAGCATTTAATCATCCTTTCACCAACTGGTCAACAAAGGACTTTGGTGCATGCTCACTCGAGCACCTTGGCGCTACATGGTAGTCCATCATCCCATGTAGCCGGTCCCTCCTTCACCCAGTGGCTTATTTTTAGTAAATCATCAATTGATCGACAATCGATCAAAATTAGGGTTTCGAACTGAATGATCTGCAAATCATAATTCTGAGCAAGTTCAAACACTAATAATTTTATGTTGATCTAGCAATCAACATCTCGATTAATTATATAATATTTGGTCTAGCTACCAATATTTTAATTAATATTTTATTTGGTCATGCTACCAATAATTCATCAAATGAGCAATATTTACTCAGACGAGCAACAATTGCTCATACGAGGAATATTGATTCAACTATCAATATTCAGTAATTTATCAAATGAGCAATGTTTGCTCAGACGAGGAATATTGATTCAACTATCAATATTTTGTAATTCATCAAATGAGCAATGTTTGCTCAGACAAGCAATATTTGCTCAGACGAGGAATATTGATTCAACTATCAATATTCAGTAATTCATCAAATGATCAATATTTGCTCGAATAATATTTGCTCGAATATTGATTCAACTATCAATATTCAGTAATTCCTCAAATGAGAAATATTTGCTTAAACGAGGAATATTGATTCAACTATCAATATTCAGTAATTCAACAATTCATCAGACGAGCAATAGTTGCTCAGACTATCAATATTCATCATGTTGATCATGTTATCAACATTTATTCGAGAACTATACGTCCCAGCAGACATGTTCAATTCATGAATTAGAGCATTCAACAATCATGCTCGACTGAACAATACTTAGACTCATCGTCTAATCAAGTCAACGACTGACTAATCAAATACATGTATGCCTTGCGGACTCCACGTTCATGAGACATCAATCACGTCACATGGGGGATATTAATTAGGGTTTTGATATGGCGCCCTACGGCACGTGTGTTCATCCATGATGAGAAATGTGAGTAAGTCGTGAAAGCAGTTGAGGAAGTTAGAAAAGTAGTGGGTGGACAATCAACCAAGTCTCCGCACGACCTGGAACTGGTTAAACCACTCTTTAACTCGAGCAACTGTCACACTTACTGGAGATTAATGTGTCTACATTCTAGCAATATAAATAAGTTTCTGAATTCACGATTGAGAACAACACAAGATTGGCCGGACAAACAACATCCATCGTCTAACCAAGAATCATTGTTTGAGCAACAATCTCTCTCAATTGAGCATTATTCAAACTTATTCTTCATTTGCAGAAACCCACAACACATTCACAATCCTTGATCACCATTGATCTCACATACTTCTCAGCTTCCCTCCTACATATCAACCTTTTTCCCTCTTTGTGACCGAATTAACTCTAGTATGGCCATTTCTGGTTTAGGCCAGAGTCCTACAGATTGATCTCTCGAACTCTAAGCACTTCCGTGCAGTGCATCTGTCTGAGGTTATGCAGTTTGATCGGTTGAGGAGTCTCCGTCCGCATGGTCATCTCTCCAATTCCTGAGAAACCAGCAAATCGTTTTTCCCCATAAACAGATTACCATGGCGATAAAACTGGATACGGGAATAACACTTCATATTGGAAACCTATTTTTAGGGACTATGTACTCAACCGTAGATAATTTGTACAGGATATCACATTTTCAAATGGTAACAAAAGAACGGATACCTGGGTGAACGTGTGCTTCCTCCAGGCGTGGCTATGGAAACACTTTGAGAAATACCCCCCCTAATCCCTCGTTCACTGAAGACTAGTGATCCTCCGATAGCCAGGATTTGTCGTTGGTGCAATAAATATCCGATTCAGCAACCCTTGTCTGTATTGATGGATGATTAAAAATCTGCCACTTTTCGTCCCTAGACACAAATTCCTGAGGGTGTGGCTCAGTTGCATTCGTTTTCCTTAATAAAGGATGCCATATTACTTCCCGAAGGCCGTGATCACTTATCTGAGGCAGAAGCTACATATATATTTAGCAGTTCTCCGGGTCGTGTCTTGAGTTTGAATAGCCATGGTGACTTCAGTATACAACCTTATAACATTGACAGAGCTGCTTGTCAGATGGGATTCGATCAGGATATCCCTTTTCGCAAAGGACCTTCCACATTTTCTAGGATCCATCGGAATCTCGGCAATGTAAGAAGTTTGAAAAAAAACTTTCCCTTCTTCCATGCCCAAAGGGCCGGCCGTGTATCTCCAAAAGCTCGAACTTACTGGATGGAACAACTTGTGAGCATTAGTAATTTTATACAAGATATTCCGGAAGAGGATGTAATTTTCGCGTCCCTTGAACTAAGTCCTAAACATTCATCTCCCTGCATAAACCAAGTAAGTATTTCTCTGTTTAACAATTTCATGACTTAATCATGTCCCTTTAGAATTTAACTGAATGAGCTTTTTAGACTGGACGTTCCGTCCGTGCTCGAAAATAAACTAATTCCCAAGTGGATGACATGGAAGCTGATATAGATCGTCTTGAACCTATCGTGACGGAAAACCATTCTCCTCCTTCTTTAGGGATACCACCGGTAAGAACCGTTCTCCTTTTACTCATACAAGTATTCTCATTCATGGTTGGTATAAAGGTGGTCATACCCTAGGAATATCCCTTTATTTGAGTACTCGTCAGAAATTTTCAGATCCAATAGACTTGCATATAATGGATTGTAGAATATTCATACAATGTCGGATTTAAGCTCCCGACCCAAATTTGAAAATATAAAATAATTATATATCCAACACAAAAAGAATGACCTAATTCCGAGTTGTGTCGGTCAGTCAACCAGCCACGTACTTTTGTCATCAGGAATCCCGTATAAAATTTTAGAGTGTTTTAGATTGCACTTACTTCGGTGTTGGGACCATATTTACTAGCTCGTTTTTCCGTTTGATGCACCCTTTGGATATGTTGTAGCAGAGACATAGAAAAACATATTTTCTCAAGATAGTACCCCAAAATTCCTTACGAATTTTCGTCAGTTAGCGCATTTTCCCATGGCAGTGTACATCAATCCTAATTGTAAGAGGATTCCCATATTCCTTGATCCTTTGCATGTTGTGAAGCCTTGAGTATGACTCCTGGGATATTATGACTTTATTAACTTCCCTTATATTAGTATAAGACGTAGCTTTGGTCTCTGTGAACCCTGATCCCACCTATGAAACAAATTCAGTCGCCAAACCTAAATTTGCCTTTTATACTTTCATATCTCGATGTACCTTGTTTGATTCCATCTTCTTTTGTATACTCATGACGTGGGAATAACTCAAGATGTACTTACTGGAAATATAATAGAAATATCCTCTCTTGACGATGCTTCAGCCACCCATCAGTCACCAGCTTTCAATGATTCTCGCGTCGAAGAAACCTGAAGAGACGAAGCACAACCATCGAATATCGTTGAATATCCTACCACAGGTCTTAATTTTGTTGGCCCTTGTGCAATCCTGGATTCAAATGAAATACTCATATGGGGATTCAGTGATGATACCAAATATGTCGAACTGTACAGGTCGATTTGGCAAAGATATGGCCATATTGCTACAATGGAGATAATAATTTATGTTGTTCATCCTATGATCAAAATAGTTAACGAATTGTTGGAGACCCTTGTGTTTATGGGTGAAAACTATTTGCCATCTCTGATTGTCTGAAGGTGTATTTCTTCTCTTGATTCAACCACAGACCTAACAATTCCTCCCGAGCTTTAGTCTCTTCGAACTTCACCATCTCTTCCAAATCAACCTATTTAATTCCGGATTTGGTAATTTGGGGTGTGTGGATGAGGAATGAATCTAAACCCTAAATAAATGCACTGCGCGGTGAGTGCTTGTGATTCGAGAAATCAATTTGTACAACTCCCTTAACCGGCCTAAAAACAAGAAATGGCCTTTTTGTTTCCAGACTTGCTTCGGTCACAAAGTGAAGGAGATGGGGTTGATCTTAGGGAGGGAAGCGAAGAAGGTGTTGAGATTGTGAAGGTGTAGGCTTGTTTATGACTTGTAGTAAAGGTGAGCAGGCTTACGATTGATGCAAGCAAGGCTTTGAGTGTTTGAATACGTTTTGTATTAACACTTGGTTTCTGTCTTGTCTTGACTTGTTCTGTTATTTGGAAATAGGGAGGAGAACCTATTTATACAAGTCATTTGAGCCTTATTCACGTCTCTCGTGGGAAGTGGAGGAAGTGGAGTGATGGAGTAGTGGAGTTGTGTGTTGGTGTTACACGACCAGTCTTGCCCACTTCTCCTGTCATCTCTAACCGTCCATGACTTCCTAACACGTTCTTGTGATGGCGCGTTACACGCTGCACGCTGTAAACCGCCAGACCAATACCCCAGTATGTATCCCCCAGTTTGTGACATGATTGATGTCTCGAGTGTGTGGATCGTGGGACCCACAGAAAATAGCATGTAATGCTAGACTAAATAACTAAATTATTTAGGAAGTCGATACTTGTGAAGTATCGTGTGTATTCTACGCAGGTACTGCATCGAGTATATTCAGCATGTATGAAGCATCGCTGTTTTTAAGTCTTACCGGAGTAAGTCATGAATTTAAGCGTCTTAAAATAGCATCATGTCCAGCCATCTTTGAGTGATCGTTTGGAGGCTATACAGGTAAGCCCTGACTAGACCGATCACTCCATGTGGAAGAGTGGTGGACGGTGATTGTGGTGACGCCTCATTGATAGCCTAACTCATGTCTTAGGCTGTCCGTCCAAGCTGGTAAAGTTGGACAAACGAGATGACTTGCAACCCTCATCTGCGACCGTCGGATTGGGGTTTAGAGGTACGCAAGTTCCTTCTTTCAGCTTGGTCGAATCCAAGCATGGGAAGTGTTTTATAGAGGACCGATCATGCATGTGTGTAGACGACATGCTGGTGTCCATGTTTATACTTCACTATCCACGAAGGTGCGATCTAGGCCACTCAAGTTTACCGGTAAAGAAGAGCGGTTGAGATCGATTTGCAACAGAAATCCCATGCTGCAAAGAAGTTGGAAACCGCGCACCATGCTTACTTCGGGCGCGCGTTTCGAGACCTCCGACCATGGTTGGCCTTGGTCGACCGGTCATGTGTGTAGGTGGTCCCACGATGATCATGTTGACATGCTCAGGACCTTTTAAGTCTACATCTACACCCTTCGTCCAAGCTTGCGAAGATGGACGCTCGTGATCGATTAGCGACACATGTAACATGCCGCAAACCCTAATTAGGGTTTTGGATCGGTCGTGTGTACACGATTCCAACCTAACGGTTTGGAAAGCTATGCTCCTCCTTTGGGGAGGCCGACCATGTGGGGCCCACATTGGGCCGGTGGTGATCACGCCAATACGTGTCTGACGGCTTGGGATCTGATCTAAGCCATCCAAACATGCCGGTGAAGTTGGATGGTCGGGATCGATTTAAGACCCTTAGTGGAATTTCCTACGACCCTTAAAGCATCACGCCAAACAAACTTTGGGTAGCGTTTGCTCCTTCCCGGCTAGGTCGTGAGATGGTCGGCTATGTAGGTAGAAAGGGGGCCCGCCGGTGTTCATAACGGTGCTTGTACGACCGGGAATGGGGCGATCCGCGCCGTCAAATTGCGCTGGAGAAGATGAACGGACGTGACTTGGTGGTTGGTGGTTGTTTGGAGGGCGTGACTTGTACTTGACCGGCCATGGCACTAAGGGGCCCGCTAGTGGTCATTGTTGTGGCTGCCTGCTCCTGCTAGGGTTTGTCCAGGCTGGTTAAATCATGCGGACAACTTGCGTGGTCATGATTGTTTCTAAGACTGATATGGACAGTCCAGAATCAAAATATGCTCAATCGGGCTAGTATAACACGCCGAGAGTTGTAGCCTGTATGGGTATTTCGTACATGCTTCATTATTAATGCTTGGAGATTCGTGTTGCTCTGCTGAGAACAACACTCAGTCGTCATGCCGCACCGGTAATGAGTACAGGAAATACGAGGCTGGTCATGCATTAATTAATAATGCTGTAAATTCACAGGGTATATGGGATTGTTGCTACGTGCTCCAACCTGGATGAATTTGTGTATTTAATTCACAGAATACTGGGATTGTTGCCACATGCTCTATTCTAGGTGAATTAGTAAAGTGAAGAAGTATTCATCACTTATTAATGGCTTGGTCTTTTGCAAGATGTTAGCGCATAATTTTGGCCTTTACAATTTTAGCCTTAAATGAAAATCCACCATCAACACCTTGATGCCATACGAGACTTGACTCTGAACAACATCCCTTCTGGTTACTTCATAGATCTTGAAAAGCTCGTGACCACTTCTGAAAATCTTCGCTTCAACGTGAAATCGATTCGAGAATGGCTCAACAATATCCAAGCCAAATTTGAAAAGTTGTTACACTCTAGCCCTCTCTTTTCAAGAGATGCTCTTACCCTTGAGGAGAAACTAGTATCCAAGGAGGTGGAGCGTGCAAACAAAATGATGCGAGATGCAGAAATCAAGGTGCATGAACTGAACAGGAAGAAGGAAATCTTTTCCCAAGGAGAAAAGCTGGTTTTGGACGGTTTTCTTTAGGTTGGCTAGTTTTTTGTTGAGTGATTTGAGAGATAAGTTTTCTAATAGTGGTTTGGCTTTGTTATTGTTATTTCTTTAGGTTTTGAATTTTGGATATAAGATTTTCTAAAAGATTTGAGTGCACGGTGTTTGGCACATAATTTATTAATTGAAAGAAAGAAATACACATCGAAAGTAAATCTAACCAACCACTAATTGAAATACAATGCCTAACAAAACGCGTCCTACTAGATAGTTCGTAGACTCATTTCCCAAGCCCGAATTTCGTTCAGTCCCCAGTCGGGACGTTTCATCTATGGAGTTTAATAAATCTCATCTTCCGAGTTGAACAACTTGACTATTTCCAAAAGAGAGACTCACCATCCGACTTGGTATAGTAACGACGTAAGTAAAGAATCCTTCCCTTATGATCATATTCCTGCGTGAAGCTGCCATTCTTGTAACTTGAATGACTCAAAGTTCCAGTAACCGGAGCATTGATCCTCTTCAACGAAACCAAACCATTTTCTTCTGAATCTTAAAAACTTCTTTGAGAGGCATCGGGGACAAAAGACGATCAACTTCTTGAATAGATTCCCACGTAGGGAGAGGAGTGATGTAAATTAGACTAGGGGGGTCTGAGATCCTATTATGGATAATTATCTCACTAGCCAGAACATAAGGCGAAGGTGATGCCGCAATCCGAACAATATTTCCTTCATGAACTGCCTTGATGCGTTGATGATAGGTTGAGGGTATCACCTAGTTTTCATGAAGCCAGGGACATCCCAGAATCATGTGGTAACCCGGAGTCTTTTCGATAACATAGAATTTCACCTTGGCCTGGATCGACCCAACTTGGAGATCGAGTACAACATGTCCATAGGTATTACTAGTATTCCCCTCAAAGTCATTAATCACATTTGAGCGGGGATCAATCAGATTCCAAGGGATTCCATCCTCCTGCAATATTTGTAAAGGGATGATATTAGCTGAGGCTCCAGTGTCTATCAGAGCACATTTAAATTCTTTTCCTCCAAGAAATGCTAGGACATAAAGAGCACGGTTATGCCCTTCCTCCATCACCATGTCCTTGGCCATGAAAGTAATGTCTTGTACAACAGCTGTCATTGCAAATGAAACTTGAACATCTTCGGGAGGTGAAGCAAGAGTCCCCAGTGAAATACGACTCACAGCATCGAAAACTTCCTTTCGTTGTTTATTGGAGAAATGGAGGAGTTCGCGTAGACCATGTATTAGTGAGGCCGCTACTTCTTCAACTGGTTTCTCATCAGCAGATATGCTTCTAATTTTGTGTTGAGGTAGAGGATTCTTATGTACGCCCTCTCTGTCATCCTGTATAAGCTCTTCTGTCTCGATCTTTTCTTTGAAAATCCATTTCAAGGCTTTGCACTCTCTAGTTGGATGACCTAGTAACCTATGAAAGTGATAATACTTCGGATTGGCTATAGCTTCAGCCGTTAGCTCTCTTCATATAGAGGGAAGTTTGATTGTTTCATCCCAGATCCACGCATCCAACAACTCTATCACTTACTCATACTTCCATGAAAAGTCTGGAGGGCCCTTGATGTTGTTGTGATCATAAGCTGGGCGTTTCGAAGGACTGAGGACCTGGTTCTGTCCCTTTCTTTTACTTACTTTAGTGACCACAACTGAGTGATGCAAATTGAAGCGTTTCTCAGACGAACGCTTTCCCCTCCTGGGTCGACTTGATGTTCATCCTCCGTTTTGGTCACTTTTGGTTTCTCCAATAGTGTGGGTACTGACGAAGCAGATCGCTTTGCAGCATCATGGAGTTTCGAAAAGGTCTGTAAACCGAGGTTCTCGAGGAGGGCTCGATACACAGGAAGCAAGTTATTGATGCATACTTCGACAAGATGAGATTCTGTTGCATTCGGATCATGTCAATCCAAAGCCTGAGATCTAAATCTTAACATAAAATCATTGGGATGCTCATTAGCTCTCTGAACTATTCTTTCCGGATCAGACAGGGTAGTATGCTCAGAGACAAAAGTGTACTTCTTGTAAAAGATATCCACCATCTAATTTCAGTTAGCAACACTATCAGGTGCTAAATTGTTGTACCACGTATAAGCTCTTCCAGTTAGAGACTTGGAAAATTCTTTTATCCGTACAACATGATTTATCTCGTGTTCTCCTGGTGCTTCAATAAATCGAGACACATGCTCATGAGCGTTTCCAACTCCATTGTATAGTGTGAACGACGGAGATGTATATCCCCTGGGAATAGGGATACGTTGTATTTTGGGTGGGTAAGGAGGATGATGACTATGTAGCATATCAGCATTCTCTTTGTATCTTTCTCAAGCATTCACCTCTCCAAATCTACCAGGGTCAAATATTCAGGCGACTGTTTGTCTTTCTGGGGATCACGAGTATCACTAGTACGGTAGTTGACGTGGTCACAAATAGGGATTGGTGTACATGGGATTTCGCTATCATTATTTCTGGAAGACTCGGGTTCTCTGCGCGGTTAAGGACGGAACTACCCTCACGAAGAATCAAGGATCGTTGACTTCTCGATCAGAGTTTTCAAACTATCTAATATTGTGATTTGAGGTTCTCCCATATTCTTCTGAGCTTCATAAAGTTGTTCTTGATTTGTAGCGAGGCTGTCCAGAGTCGTTAGATCTGACTGGGTGGTTTCAACATGGCGCTCGATGTTGGTAACAGGACGCTTAGTGCTTGCATTAGTCATATTAGGATTACCAGGACACTTGCTACCAATATCAATACCAGTAGTACCAATATTAGGACGTTCATTAGCAACAGGACGTTCAGTAACAACAGGACGTTCAGTAACAACAGGACCAACATTAGGATGTTCTGTAACAACATGACGCTCAACAGGTCGTTCAGTGTTCGTGTTAGTCCCAACAGTGCTGGAAATAACATCGTTCTTCTTTAAAGTCTAGACTTCTTTTCCCATGGTAGTGACCATGACTAAGATTGATGAATAGGATATTGGATTAATTTGTAACTGTGACTGAGAGGACAACCTCCCACTGTGGTCGCCAAAATGTAGTTACCTAAAATCTGAGAGAGGCTAGAAGTGGGATTCTAGGGTTTCTGAAAGTGAGTTTCGGGAGTTTGAACACGAACAGTCTTCGCCTAAACCACGCACAGTGGCCGTTCATAGGATGCTTCAGTCATGGGGAAGAGATTTAGGGCTGGTCTTAGGGAGGGAAGCAGATGAAGAGAGAGAGAGATCAAAGAATTCTAGGGTTTGAAGAAAAATTGCTCTAAGAGGTTATGAGAAAGTTGATCGTAGCTTGGAGAAATAGATGGCCTATTTATAGCTGAATTCTCTAATCTCAGGTCGGTGAAGATAAGGATTACTTCCCGTGCCGTGCGGAGCAATTCTCCCGTCTCTTCAGGATTAGGGATAAACTAGGTTGAGTTTATCTCATTATTCCACAACCTTTACTCTCTTCTAAGAGGTTATGAGAAAGTTGATCGGTGAGAAATAAGGTCGGTGAAGATATTTCTCATACGTGCGTGTCGTAATTCTCCGACAAGCAAGTTGACCAAAACCCTAATTGTTATCCCCCTAAGTGTGTGAAGCTGGGTCAGCCTTTGTGATGGCGTGTTATGAGAGAGAAATATTCTCTTTAGCCGAGTAAGCCAAGATAGAGAGATATTCTCCGATTTGTAAGAATGACTAGGATGAGTCACGTGAAAAAGCATGGGATGCCTCAGAATTCGTGTGGAGAGTCTGAAAAGGAGATTTGATTCCTACATGAGGCTCATGCTACCATGGGGAATATTCAGCCTAGTCTGAGATTTCCGGAGAGATTTGAATCTCTCCGAGATTTTGCAGAGAGATTTGAATCTCTCCGAGATTTTGCAAAGAAATTTGAATCTCTCCGAGATTTTGCAGAGGGATTTGAATCTCTCCGAGATTTGATTGACGGATCGGAATCTCTCTGTGGTCAGCTGGGACTCGTTTTGAAGAGAGAAAAAGAGCTTTGTATGCCCGATTAATGTCTCTGCGAGACTTCGGCTCACTTGTATTTGACCAGCGTATCTTACGGAGATGTGCTAGGAATCAACTGTGTGTCCATATGACGGGCCAACAAGACCAGCGTATCCCGAAGGGATGTTCTAGGAGTCTGTCGAAAGGGCCCGGAGGGAAAATAACCAGTGTATCTCGCTGATGTGGTTTTTAAAGTTGTAGAAAGTGGTAGTAAAAGATGTCGTTCACTCAGACTTGTGAAGATTCAATTTTAGGTTTAAACTCAATAGAAAACTTAAGAAGTTGTTATCAAGATTATAAAAAGCACCGAGACTCAGGATTCCACCATTGACCAATTAAGTGATTCAATCTAATCAATATTCATGCAATTCTTTGCGTTCGAAGTGATTCTAAATTATTGCCTCTAGTAGATTTTTGAAGTAACAATTGTATCCATCAAGCATGAAACATCAAAAGTCTTAAACTAAGCATGCTCCATCAAAACGAATCACAATCATTCAATAAAAATCAATTTTCCAATATTAGTTCCATGCAAATAATCATAAAAGAAGTTGCAAATAAATAATTAAAATAGAAACATACCACTTTTCATGGAACAATGGCTTCCTCCGTCGCCTCGGCTAAGGGGTTTAGCTCCTCATATTAATCACGTGCTCGAAATAGGTGTTCATAGCTCAAAAGTGTGAAAAATAAGAGAAAAACTAATAAAGCAAATGAGTTTGTAACGAGATATAATTGTTACTGTAACTCACCATTCTGAAAAAATGTGCGAATCTGTTGCGAATCCAATATAATTGTTGGAAAAATTGTTACAAAGTTATGGAATTCAAAAGTAAAGGTCACGGTTTCTCGCGATCGCTCTAAGGTGTTGTTCTTCTTCTTCTTCTCCGTGTCGCCTTTGCAACTATTGTTCTTCACTCTAACCCTCCCGTTCTTCTTCTAACAACCCGATGAATTATTCCCCAAGGTCTCGACTTCCACCTTGTGATACTAACAGTAACTTTATATATCATCCGTCTCCATATAACTCGATTAAATCCGAGTTTATCTATCTTTTCCTTCTCCTCAAGTCTCGATCTTTCCTACCTTTTCTGTTCTCTTCTTTCCGCGTATGAATATCTCCAAATATGTGATCAAATCTAGCAGAGTATATTTCCTCCACGTACTTTCCAGTTTTGAACCAAAACATCCCCGAGAAAGAACTCTTCCCCTGTTTTGCTCCAAACCAATAATATAACCTAATTCTATCGAGTCCGATGGACCTACCAACTCTGTTTTGTTGTATCGAGCCCAACCAATCCATATCCAATACCAAGTTCACCAAAAGTTTAGTCCAAATCCGATCCAGAAGAGTACGCTGGTGAATAGCTTTCAAACGCGACTTTCCCGCCAATTTTTTTTGTTCATGCGAGGAAGAAGGTGGAGTCCCCCTATCCTCGGCTGAGGTGTAAATAGCAGTTATCTAGTTGGTGCCCTGGGGTCACCCCTTATCCATTTGAGGGGTTCGAATAGTAATTTTCTCCCACGAGCGCAAAAACCACTTTTCGAGCCAATTTTGCCGCAAAAGCTTATTTTTCCAAAAACACCTACAAAGACATAAAACACCAAAAATAAGTACAAAAATGGGTACTAATAATATAGAAAATCGAGATCAAAATAGACACATAAATGCGTCTATCAAATACCCCCAAACTTATTATTTGCTAGTCCTCGAGCAAATCAAATTTAGAAAATAAAATCCTAACTCACTTGTCAGCAGTGCATCGTCGATTGCATTTAGCGTATGCAATAAGCCTTTAAACCCCTAGGTGGCCCTAGTGGCCGAGTTATAGTCTCGGGAGGGTTTACCGAGGTGTACCCACAAAACCTTTACTCCAGACCCTAACTATCTACGCAGAACCTTGGAAGGCACTAAAGAATCTCCTTGGTTGGCATACTTATTGATTACAGGAGGAAGTACCCTGATGCGAAATTCCAATTGATGTACACGAGTTTGCACTCAAGCATACTAAAATTCATATATAAGTGACAGAGCTCTACTCAGATAGTTTCTGGACATCATAACCGGAGTCAAACTAATCACATGGATAGATAAAGAAATGGATATAGAAAAACATAGATGGTTTTGATGTTGACTAAAGTGAACGGTGTTTCTCATATCTGTCTGAAGGCCACTGCCAAAATGAACCTATCCTAATGGACTGAGATATTGGTCTGGACTAATATCAACACACTGGCATATACAAGGGAACCAGTGGTCGATAATCCTAACTCTAGGTCAACACAACTGGCATATACAAGGGTTCCAGTGGTCGACTTTCTTGAATTTATTCCGATTGGTCAGATGGTCTGGTCTCAATTTTTTTTTTTTTTTTTTTTTTTGGTATATCAATCACTCTAGTTCACCCTAGCAGTGGTAACAACTTGAATCGTGAGCCCCACCTAATCACTTAGACAAACATATTTTAAAGAAAACAAAATAAAAATAGAAGTGAAAAGGATTCAACGAGATATGGCGAAACTACCATGTTTTTCTTTAATTCTAACACCCGAGCTCGTGCTTTTATGAATAGACTCTTTAGATGTTTCCATATAATCAGATTGGTTCCTCAACTCCTACAACCAAAATGCTTCCATCCACTTAGATTGGTTAGTGCCATCCTTAATAAGCATAAATTTCTAGGCTCTGGGGTTTATCAATGCAACTAAAAAGTTTCTCCTATACCCCCAAACTTAAATCTAACATTGTCCTCAATGTTCTAAAGATAAAATTAAAAGCATGAACAAGGAGAAACTGTTACCATTTGAAGTAAAAGAGATAAGGAAAGATATTACCGTGTCGCATGAATGTTGGGTTACCTCCCAAGAAGTGCTAAGTTTAAAGTCTTCAGCCAGACGTTAAATACCACAAATGGCTAATTACCTTTTAAAATCATATATCAATAGTCGAAACAATTGTGGGTCAACCAAATCAAATAAAACTGCCACAATTATGAGACAACTGCACCAAATCAGAAAAATGAACAAACATAGCACATCCTCATCCAAGGTTTCCTGCAAGACAACTGGGTTTTTCCGTGGTGCCCACTTGGGCTTCATATGAGTGTCTTGAGAAACAGATTCATCCGAATAACGGTTTTCTAATAGCTTTATTTCCTCTTGGATAGTATCAGGAGGGTCGGGTTGTGGAGTCGGAAGAGACTCAGGTAATACCTCAGACACACTGGGCTCGAGTCCCAAGTTAGGGACTTCCAATGAGGATACTTGACGATCACTACCCCCAAACTTAGGGTAATCACTACTCTCCGTAAGACCTTTAACTATAGCTTGAATTTCCGGATCCTCAGAGTATTTAAAATACTCAAAAGCTTCTTCTAATTCTCTACCCCCAAACTTAGGATCATCATAACTCTCAGAAAGACCTAACACTATTGCCTGAATTTCTGGGTCTATAGAGTCCTTAAAATGTTCGAGAGCTTCTTCTAGGTCTAAAGTCTGTCCATCTATCTGACCTAAGAGAATTGTCTCATCAAATTCATCCAAAGAATCACCAAACAAATTGTCATCCCAATTGCCCTGAACTAGATCATGAACTAAAGTGCCAATCATATTCACTTCCTCTAAATCATCAGAAGGTTGTCTAGTAAAATTAAAGATATTTAGTTCAGTGGTCATATTACCAAAGGATAAGTTCATAAGTCCTGTCCTACAGTTGATAACAACATTAGACGTGGCTAAAAATGGGCGACCTAAAATTACCGGTATTTGATTCTCTCGGGTCGGGGACAAAGTTGTGTATCTAGGACTACGAAATCCACAGGATAAATAAACTTGTCGACCTCAATAAGAACATCCTCTATCACACCACGAGGAATTTTAACAGACCTATCAGCTAACTGCAGTGTTATCTTGGTAGGTTTCAATTCACCAAGTCCTAGCTCAAGTACACATGGTACAGAGAGTAAGTTCACACTAGCTCCTAAGTCAAGTAAAGCTTTCTCGACCCTGTGTTTTCCTATCGTGCAAGCAATCGTAGGGGCACCTGGGTCTTTATACTTAGGAGTAGTGTTGTTCTGAATGATTGAACTTACATGACTAGCTAAAAAGGCTTTTTAGGGACACTAAGCTTTCGCTTTCGCATACACATATCTTTAAGGAATTTGGCATAAGCCGGAAGTTGCCTAATTGCTTCTAGTAACGGAAGGTTTATGGTAACTTTCTTAAAAACCTCCATTATGTCATTAAAGTTGGATTCACTCTTTGTTGGTACTAATAGATGTGGAAATGGGGATCTAGGCATAAAATAGGGCCTCTCAGGAACCAAATTGGCATCATCAGAGATTTTATCAGTCCCCTCAGCTATGGATGGTCCTGAGGGGTGTACTACAGTATGCTCACTATCGGGCATGGTTACCTGATTGTCTACTACTCTACCACTCCTAAGGGTTCTAATTGAATTCAACTGATGAGATGGTTTTTCACCTACTTCATGAACTCCTCTAGGGTTGGGTTGTGTTTGACTAGGAAACTTACCTTTTTCTCTCAAAAATTCATTTATCAGACCAACCTGGGTTTTTAACTCGGAAATAGCCTGACTATTTTCTTGTCCTATCCTGTTACTAGATTGTAGACTTTGTTCTACTGATAGCTGAAATTTTGTAGTTTGCTGAGTTAACAAGTTGAGAGACTCCTCTAAATTTAGGATTTTCTTATCTGACTGATTCTGAAACTGAGTTGGTCCTGAAGGATTCTTAGTATAGCCAAAACCTGGGGGAATATTCGAATTACTAAACTGACTTTGATTCTGGTCCTTAGACCATGAGAGGTTCGGATGGTTTCTCCAACCAGGATTATAGGTTTCTGAATATGGGTCAAATTTCTGACGGTTGTCGAATCTAGTGTTATTATATAGAGCATTGGCTTGCTCTTCATTATTCTGGCCTTCCCAAAAAGGCTCCATTCTACCACTAGTGTGACCCAATTCTATAGCTTCTAACCTTTTAGCTATTGCTGCAATTTTGGCATCTGATTCATAGCCTCCTTCTACCCTATTAACGTTTCCTCTGCCTAGAAGAATTGTTTTCTGGGGTACCCTACTATTTTCCCATTGTTCGGTCTTTTAGGCGATTTCATTCAAGAATGTCATCGCCGCATCAACTGTTTGGTTTTCAAACCCACTTGTACACATAGCTTCCACTATGGTTGTAGTGGAATAATCTAAACCCTCATAAAGGATCTGAACTAACCTAACCTTTTCTAAACCATGATGAGGACATTGGGATAATAGATCATTGAACCTTTCCAAATACCTATACAAAGATTCTCCCTCCTGTTGAGAAAACGTGCAGATTTGCGTCCTAATATACGATGTTTTGTGCCTATGGAAAAACTTGTTCAAAAGGCAGATGTAAGTTGTTCATATGTTTCGATTGACCCGGAAGCCAAACTATATAGCCACGATTTGGCTTTATCTTTTAGGGAAAAGGGGAATAACCTAAGTTTCAGAGCATCATCATCAAGATCTCTAATTTTTAGGGTACTACAAATTTCTTCAAAATCCCTAAGATGGAAATAGGGGTTTTCATTTTCTTTCCCTAAGAAGATTGGGAGCAGGTTGTAAGGTCCCGAGGTTTAAGTTCATAAGTTGCTTCCGTTTCAGCTAAACTGATACACGAGGGACGAGTAGTCCTAGTCGGGTTCAATAAAGCTTTCAAAGTTGCCATTTCTGGCACTATCGGAATATCAGGGATTGTCTCCTCAAACGGACGTTCAAAAATGGACTCTTCAAAAATCGGACTTTCTAAATTGAGGTAATCGAGACGCTTAGAACTACTAGGTTTCTCTTTAACAAATCTACCTAGGCGTCTCTTTTACGTTCCGGCATGCAAACGAATAAGGAAGGGGATTCTATGCAATCACAAAACAAGGCTGACTCAACCAAATCAAACCTACTGATATCTAGCAAACAAAAAGCATGATGGCTCCACTTAGATTGTTTTTAGACCAGCTTCTAATCCTTCGAAAGGGAATTCGTTACAATTTAAGCAAACCCCTCTGGAATCAATCCGAGTCAAAGTAAGTTGAATAGAGGCGAGGGAAGCTCAGTGGAGCTTTGATACCCAAGGCCTCACCGGAATTACAATGCGGCGCAGTCACGCATTCAACTCACAAACCATCATGAACTTTGAAGTATGCTTAAAAGAGTAACCAATATTTTTCGAATGACTTTCCTATTAAGCTCGTTACCCTATCGGTCTTGTTCTAGTCAAAATTTTAAGGCTTAGGTTTGCGTAAGTTACGTGTTCCTAAGGCAGGCAAGAAGAGAACGGTGATGAAATCCGAACCCTTATCTTGTATGGCCAGGCCTTGCCCTTTACTAGAAAATTAAAGCAGCCGTATTCAAGTCCTCAGCATATATGCAAACGAAGGAGTCCAGTAACTCGCTGAAAGGGGATTCGCGAGTGTTTATAATCTTACCTCCCGTTCCAGACGGGGGATGAATCGGTTGTAGTCGACTCGGGCCACTGACTCCTATGTCAGTGTACGAACCCAAGGTGCAGAGACAATATCGTAATTGTCCTCCTTCTCTGCAAACAATTTATATTTAAGACTACCCTTATGTAGGGTTTAAAAATAATGTCCAAAGTCCCAAAAATGTCCAAAAAGTCCAAAAATAAAAGAAAAATTACAAAAATAATTATAAACCCTAATACAGTTTTCGAAAAAAAAAACTAAAAAAAACTAAATAAATAAAAATAAAATTCTTTGTCTCTTCCTCGTTTCTTTTCGCTTTGTCTTTGACTCCAAGTCTTTAGTTAATCACCAATATCTTTGGCTCAGCTTTCTTTTCGATCCAATATCCAAACCTGTAATCAAAACACAAATACCCAAGAAAACGTAAAATAGAACAAAAGAATAAAAATCACTAAAAACCTAAAAAAAAAAATCTAAAAACAAGTCCGCGTCGGCGGCGCCAAAAATTGATGTGGTTTTTAAAGTTGTAGAAAGTGGTAGTAAAAGATGTCGTTCACTCAGACTTGTGAAGATTCAATTTTAGGTTTAAACTCAATAGAAAACTTAAGAAGTTGTTATCAAGATTATAAAAAGCACCGAGACTCAGGATTCCACCATTGACCAATTAAGTGATTCAATCTAATCAATATTCATGCAATTCTTTGCGTTCGAAGTGATTCTAAATTATTGCCTCTAGTAGATTTTTGAAGTAACAATTGTATCCATCAAGCATGAAAAATCAAAAGTCTTAAACTAAGCATGCTCCATCAAAACGAATCACAATCATTCAATAAAAATCAATTTTCCAATATTAGTTCCATGCAAATAATCATAAAAGAAATTGCAAATAAATAATTAAAATAGAAACATACCACTTTTCATGGAACAATGGCTTCCTCCGTCGCCTCGGCTAAGGGGTTTAGCTCCTCATATTAATCACATGCTCGAAATAGGTGTTCATAGCTCAAAAGTGTGAAAAATAAGAGAAAAACTAATAAAGCAGCGAGTTTGTAACAGATATAATTGTTACTGAGAACTCACTGTTCTGAAGAAATCTGTTGCGAAGCTGTTGCGAATCCAATATAATTGTTGGAAAAATTGTTACAAAGTTATGGAATTCAAAAGTAAAGGTCACGGTTTCTGCGACTTCTCTAAGGTGATGTTCTTCTTATTCTTCTCCGGTACTCGCCTGCAACTATTGTTCTTCACTCTGAAACCTCCCGTTCTTCTTCTAACAACCCAGTAATTATTCCCCAAGGTCTCGACTTCCACCTTGTGATACTAACAGCGCTTTATATATCATCCCGTCTCCATATAACTCGATTAAATCCGAGTTTATCTATCTTTTCCTTCTCCTCAAGTCTCGGTCTTTCCTCCCTTTTCTGCTCTTCTTTCCGCGTATGAATATCTCCAAATATGTGATCAAATCCAGCAGAGTATATTTCCTCCACGTACTTTCCAGTTTTGAACCAAAACATCCCCGAGAAAGAACTATTCCCATGTTTTGCTCCGAACCAATAATATAACCTATTTCGATCGAGTCCGATGGACCTACCAACTCTGTTTTGCTGTATCAAGCCCAACCAATCCATATCCAATACCAAGTTCACCAAAAGTTTAGTCCAAATCCGATCCAGAAGAGTACGCTGGTGAATAGCTTTCAAACGCGACTTTCCCGCCAAATTTTTTTGTTCATGCGAGGAAGAAGGTGGAGTCCCCCTATCCTCGGCTGAGGTGTAAATAGCAGTTGTCTAGTTGGTGCCCTGGGGTCACCCCTTATCGACTGGGTGCCCCTTATCCATTTGAGGGGTGCGAATAGTAATTTTCTCCCACGAGCGCAAAAACCACTTTTCGAGCCAATTTTGCCGCAAAAGCTTATTTCTCCAAAAACACCTACAAAGACATAAAACACCAAAATAAGTACAAAAATGGGTACTAATAATATAGAAAATCGAGATCAGAATAGACACATAAATGCGTCTATCACTCGCGGGGATGTCCTAGGAGTTATTCGGGATCCTCAGTAAGTCGAGTTCGAGCCTAGAGTAGACATGACCAGTGTATCTTGCGATGATGTACTAGGAATCAGTCATCGATCTCAAATAGGGTGAGTCGTGCTTACAGGAGATATGCGTATCTCCGCTCTGGGTCATAAGTCTGTTGGGGACGTATTTACGCATCTACAGAGCCTACATGACCAGTAGTATCTCGTCGAGGATGTATACTAGGAATCATGGCATCACAATCAGATGCGTCTCGCGAAGGCATGCTGGAATTGTGGCTGTTCTGGTTCATAAGTCTGTCGGGGAAGTTTTACGCTATACAGAACCTACGTGACCAGCAGTATCTCGTTGAGGATGTGTGCTAGGAATCACGACATCACGACCAGCAGTGTCTCGTGGGGACGTATACTAGAAATCGTGGCTATGAGTGCCTTGAGGACCAAGGGCTTAATCTCTCTTATGAGAGTTGAATTTTATTTATGATCTTGAAATAACATTTTTGCCCCTTATCCGAATTTCACCATCTACAATTACTATTTTTAGCTAAAAACCAAAAACAAAAAAAAAAATCTTATTCTCATCCTATCTTTCCAAATTCCATAAACCCTAATAAAAAAAAATGATCTTCACGTCCAACGATCTCCAATCCAACAAAGATAAGGTAAATCTACATCAACTCGTTCTATAATTAGCATTTACTCATTGGCTTACACGTTTAAAACCCCAATTTTGATAAGGTAAATCTCTATCGTATCAACCGATTCTGGATTTCGTTCTTCGTTCCATGAAGAGCATGCAGAGGAATCGGTTTATAGGATGATTAACATCGACCGATTTTGGATAGAAATCAGAATATGTAAAGACATTACCAGAATCGGTTTATGAGTGCATGAACACAAACCGATTCTGAGTATTGATTTTTTTTTTAACTATTGGCTCCTATAATCAGTTTTTATGTACATGGTTCATGTAAAAATTGTGGAAATTGTATGTTCAGATTCCATATCACAATCGGTTAATACATTTGAAAACGCAGGGGTACCAAAATACACCACCAACTTTTTCTTAAGCAACCTGTATGGACAAACTTAAATACAATTTCGAGAATTCAACTGAATGAATCTCAATCAAGGAATAATATTTAGAGTTATATCTCTTTCTCTCACAATCAGAAAGTTTACAGAGACTAGTCCGTGAACCTAATTTACGTGTGAGAGTTCTTGGACGATTCCAAAAATCAATATCTACGAATCAATCAAGTCGTATCCAACAAACAAGGATGGATGTATCTACTTTGATTGATTAACGTACAACTTGTGATATTTCAATTATAAAGATAAACAATATAATGCGGAAAGAAAAATAACACAAACACCAGAAATTTTATTAACGAGGACATCGCAAATGCGGAGAAACCCCGGGACCTAGCCCAGACTGAACACGAAACTGTATTAAACCACTACAGACACTAGCCTACAATAAATAACTTCGTACTGGAATGTAGTTGAGACCGAATTAAACCCTCACAGCAATTCAGTTACGGTCGCGCTCTGTACGCCTCTCGAATCCCAAGAGGACTCCGTGCAATTGATTCCCTTAGTTGACGTCCTTTACAGCCTAAGAGTTCCTTCAACTCAATTGAAGACTTTAAACCAATATGCCTCCTACAGATAAGCATATATATGATTTTCTTTTTGATTGTAAATCAGTGTGAGACTGAAAATCGATAGCAATAGACAAAGTATAGCTAACCTCAAAATCCGGACTTATGCTTCCCAAAGAGCATCCTAGATTATTATTCACCTCACAAGTATTAAACCTATGGAATTAGAAAGTCTTAGACGAAGAGAACTTTGCGATTTCTATCTATATTGTTTAAGTGAGCATCTCAATCAAAACAAAATAAAATCAGGATACTCGAACTATCAAGATAAAATATAGTTGGACCTGGCTTCACGAATCCCTAGGTGAAGTCTTTTTAGTCGCTAAACCCTAGAAGGGTTTTAGGGAGAGGACGACTCTAGTTTACAACTAGGAGAGACAAACATAGTGTCAGGGATTCAAAGATCCCAGTTGCTTGAGGTTCTCCCTTATATAGACTTTCGAAGTATAAGATGCTTTAGGTTTAAGCTAAGATAGCTTTGGAACCAAGCAAACAATATCCACTGTTAGATGAATCCTTGGAATGAGATTAACATACCAAAATATACACTCTGGTTAGGATGAACCGTAACAAAACCGTGTACAAATATATTGTTCATAGAAGGTTAGCCGAAACTAGCCAATTGAACCATAAGCTTAATCATTTTCATTAGCACTTAAGACTTTAAGCTTGAATCACAACCATAGGTTATAATGTGATCAATCATGTCTATATAGTGTTTTTTGATATTTATTCAAATGATAATTATCTCACAGAAATAATTTTTGTGTCTCTGAAAATATTTGACAGGGAAAGTACATGTACCAGGTACGTGTATTCTTCCTTGTTCGTGACTATTTTTGTCATGGTACTTGTACTGGGTATGTGTACTCTTAAGAAAAAACGTGTTCAGGAACTCACAGAACTTTTCCGGTTTGCATACCGGGTATGGATACCACACCGGTTTCAAAACCAACAGTTCCTTCACGGTATGTGAAAACGCGGGGGTCTAACAACCACACCCAATATTTCGCTTAGCAATCTGTATGGACAAAGTCCAATATACTTTCTAGAGAATCAACTAGACGGTCAGACTCAATCTAGATAAAAAGTATATCAAAGAGTTTATATCTCAATCTCTCGATTTGATCTTTACTCAAGCAAACAGAAATCTGCGAGTCTTTATCAAAGAGAGATAACTTGGAAGGTACCAAAGACCAATATCCAAGTGTCAATCAATTTAAATCAACAACCAAAAAGGTCGGATATTCTAATTGATTGAACAACGCACAACCTGTGATATCTCAATTATATAAACAAATATAATGCGGAATAGAAATAACACAGACACCAGAATTTTGTTAACGACGAAACCGCAAATGCGAGAAAAACCCGGGACCTAGTCCAGTTGAACACACACTGTATTAAGCCGCTACAGACTCTAGCCTACTCCAAATTAACTTCGGTCTGGACTGTAGTTGAACCTCAATAAATCTCACACTGATCCAAGGTACAGTTATGCTCCTATGCTTCTGATCCCAACAGGATGCTACGTACTTGATTTCCTTAGATGATCTCACCCACAATTAAGAGTTGCTATGACCCAAAGTCGAAGACTTTAATAAACAAATTTGTATCACACAGAAAAGTCTACAGAATAGATAAATCTGTCTCCCACGAATAAACCTATGATTTTTGTTCCGTCTTTTGATAAATCAAGGTGAACATGAACCAATCAATAACCCGGACTTATATTCCCGAAGAACAACACTTCACAATAATCTTAATCGACGCAGCGAAAAAAAGATATTGCGGAATCATAAACGATGAGACGAAGTGTTTGTGATTTCTTTTCTATCTTGCCTATCGGAGATATAAATCTCAAGCCAATTATTACAATTGTACTCAAATGCGATAGAAACAAAGAAGATCGAGATCACACAACTACAAGAAAAGTAGTATCGGTCTGGCTTCACAATCCCAATGAAGTCTTTAAGTCGTTAACCTGGTTTTAGAAGAAGAAAACCAAAGGTTAAAGGAGAATCGACTCTAGCTTAGCAAACTAGTATCACACGTAAAGTGTGGGGATTAGGTTTCTCAGTTGTTATAGCTCTCCCTTATATAGTCTTTCAAATCAGGGTTTGCAATCAATGTTAGGCTAGTAACAAAGCATTCAATATTCACCGTTAGATGAAAACCTGATTAGATTCAAGCTAATATTTCTCAACCGTTAGATCGAAAACTTAGCTTGTTACACACAAGTGAAATGTTCAATTTTGGGTTTATGAACCGTACCCAAACATTAACATTTGTTGGTTCAACAATAGTCAACCAAATGGTTAGCCATATGATCACTCTCATATCAACCATATTCTTCTTCACCATAACTAGTTCAAATGACTCAAATGAACTAGTTAGAGAGTTGTTCAATTTCTTAGATCTTATGGAACTACACAAGACACAATCGAAGCAAAAACGGGTTGATTCACTCGAATCGGTTCATGAAATTTATAGCCACGGTTTGCAAAAGCATTCTTTAGTTTAAATAAACATTAGTTCAAGAACAACCAGTTTTACATATAACCTACTCAAGTTCGCGGACTGGGTTCGCGGACTTAAGCTCATGGAAGGAGTACACAAACTCCAGCAGAAATTCTCGGGTCGAGAACTTCTGTCAGTTCGCGGATTGAGTTCGCGGACTTGGCTTGCGCCACTTCCATTTCTCTTGATCAACAAAGTTCGCAAACTTTGGTTCAAGGAATAAGGACTTATACATATATGTGTTTCCACAACAATGCTTATATCCTACCAATGGTTATGTAATCTAAACTCTCATTTCAATCATTGAAACATTCTCGAGAACGTTATATAGCCGTTATTCATGAGACCATTTTTCGTCGGAGTAATTTCCAAAGTGATTGAAATATATCATGACTTTCGTCACTAGGTAAAGATGAATTCGGTTAAAGCGAAAGCTTACCAACACATATTTCGAGAAATAGATAGGCGAGTTAAACTCGGCTCGAAATAGCAAATGTGTATAATGAAAATCTATACGTCTAAACGAGTTTTGTCTCAAGAGTAGGAGATAGATTAAATAGACTTTTGAGTGACAGGTAAGTTCAAGTCTCCACATACCTTTTAGTCGATAAAGTTCCACCGGTTCCTCGAGTAGTCCTTCGTCGTGTATGATGATTGCCATGGAGTTCTTGAGCTCAACTACACTTTCTATCCTAGTCCGAGACCTTTAGCTACATAGGCTAGAAATCAAGACTTATAGTTTTGATCACTAACATTGACAAACATGCTTGAGATAGCAACGCATGCGAGTTCTACCGAGCAATGCTCTAACAATATGCGTACAGGGCATGCGTACCATTCCTGGTTCACGAGAAACAGACTTTTTATGGTATGGATACCGGGTATGCGTACTAAAAAGTTGTTGTCGACCTGTAGCGATGCATGTTAGTGTACTGGGTACATGTACTGCGGCTCCGGACCCATAACAGTTTTCTCAGAATATAAACTGGTATGCATACTGTCATGTATCCAGATTTACAGTAGTTCTATATTTCACTCTAAATCGAAACATTCCCAAATAACATCAATTACACATATCATTATTCCAGGCTATTTTCGAATCATAATCTTGAATCATGATTTAGATTATGAACAATAAATTGTTCTTAACCGAAATTCATCAAGTATGAACAAATGTTCATTAAGCTTAGTCATATATATTTCGAGAATTAATTACCAAGATAAACTTGACTCGAAATTCATATATGCTTGCAATAGTCTAATCTTTCATGCGACATCGTCTCATAGATAGAATGATGAATATAACTTGAAAAATAGGTGGTTCAGTCTTCACTTACCTTTTGTTGAAGAAGTTCTCCAAAATCTTTGGTTGATCTCTGCCTTCAAACGGTAGAATGATGTGATGTCTGATTCTCAACTATATACTTCTATCCTAATCCAAGACTTGACTAAATGTAGACTAGAAACCAAGATATAGTTTTGATCGACTAATTTTGACAAAAAACTTGATATAGCAACACTTATGGGTTCGCCCGAGAAATGCTCTAATACTCCCCCTTGTCAATTTTTGTGACAAAACTATCAATACATATGGATTAAAAAATAAATCTTCAAAAATTCCTTGAATCCATCATGCTTGGTTTCTTCAATTCCTTGAATTATTCGTTACTTCAGCTGCAATGATTCTGAACATATTCAACTCAGCATCGTTGTTGTTGAAGATCTGTAGCAATAACAACTTTGAAAACAAATATTCTCAATCGTCGTTATACAGAAACTTAGTATTATTATCTTCTCCAAAGTTCAATTGTATCACAACTTTGAAGTAATACTACGGTGATATGTTTCTCCCCCTTAATCAATACTTACATCTTTTGCATAATAGGTGAAACCTATAGATATTGATTCACTCCCCCTTACATAATGATTCTTAAACCATATGTATGTAGTGTGAAACTACTAACTAATTTTTCCCCCTTTTTGTCAATAAAAATTGGCAAAGGGTACGAAAACTATAGGATCGTAATGAAATCAACCAAAAGATACTTCAAGATTTAAAATAATTACATATCAACTTTATTTTAGATGATATGAGTATGAAATACTTAGCGCTCATATAGGATATTTAAGATACAAGCATCCCCTTTAAATTCCACAGCCACACATCCCACAAAGATATAACAGTTAAGCACAAGTTCGTTTAAGAACTCTCCCCCATTTGATGTCATTCCCAAGAGTGACCTTATTTTTGTAAATGAAAGGATTTTGTCGGACATTAACAAATCACATGGATTTGTATCCTAAACAGCGGATTGAATTAATCTCTGTAGGATCAGAATATCGCAACACCAAGATTCTCGCGAAATCCATAAACGACACACTGCGAAAATATCGCGGGCTGGAAGTAAAAACGACGTAATGGATGACGACAGCCAAAACACGAGAAAGATGTGAAGATGTAGCGAGATCGAGGAGTGTCGCGAGATTTTACATTTGTACATTTGCGATACTTCGCAAGTCATACCCGAAAATAAAGGACAACTTAGCTGTCATCCACTATGTAATGTCCTATATAAAGAGCCGAATAGGCTTAAGGAGAGGGAGAGCTTTTTCGAGTGTTGAGCAAGTCATTAAGAGAGAGAAAATTTAGAGTGGTTGTAATTCTTTAGTTTATCTCCTTTTCATCTTGTAATATTTCTGGAGTTTGATCAATAAAAATTATAATTGTTCATCTTAAAATGATTTGATTGTGTGGATTCTTGTAAGGGGTGTAGTGTGGGATTTCCTGCAACTACATAATGGCGCTAGAAACAGGGATTGATTGAAGGAAAAGATTAAAGATTGTTATCAAGGTTGTTCAAATCAAGAAAATGATAAAACAAGTGGATAAATCAGTAAAAATAGAGAAAACTAGAATCAGGAAATTTAACAAAAGGTTGGAGTGTAATTCGATCACAAAAACAATGATGAGTGAATTCCATGAGAACGTCAGAGGGAGAATACATAAACGAGACATTGAAGGAAAGAAAATTGTAGCAGTTGAGAAGACATCACCTTTGAGAGATTGGGAAAAACAGAAAATTACGTTCACAAAGAGCGAGAAATACCAAAAGAAAATTTGGGACACACATCTCCTTTGGTAATCACAGTAACCACACAGAAAGAAAAGGTGAACATGGCAAAAATTATGGAAGAATGGACAATAAACGGAACTTTGGTGGATACAGGGAGTTCGGTTGATATAATGTTCTACCATACATACAAAGAAATGGGGTACAAAAATGAAGAAATGTCTCCTTCAACTTATCATATTCATGGCTTTGGCAAATCTGTAATAAAACCAAAAGGAGAAATAGAGTTGCGAATTTTACTAGGAGAAATCGAAACACGAGTAATATTATGTGTGGTGGATATGGAATCACCATACAACATGTTGTTGGGAAGACCATGGATACATGCGATTAAAGCAGTAGCGTCGACATTACATCAATGCATTAAATTTCCTATACCAAGTGGGATCGGTGAAATTAGAGGAGATGTGGATAAAGTGAGATTATGTTATCAAATTGAAGTGAAGCAATACGAAGGACGTGCAGAGAAGCGGAAAAATCGCAGGAAAATGGCGAAGGAAGCAAAGAAAGAAGAAGAATTTAGAATTTACATGATAAAAGCAGAGGAAGGAAAAGGCATACCTGGCGAAATTTCGGAAGAAGGGAATGGACCAGCGAAGGAGATAAAAGAACCGACACCTATGCGAGAACCCGAGGCCGTTACACTGCGGCGAGAATCAACAAAGGAAGTGAATGTTGGGACCAAAGAAGCACCCAAAATACTAAAAATTGGAACTAAGATGGAGGAGGATGAGGAAGAAAGAATCTGTTAATCTGCTGCGAGAATATAAAGACATTTTCGCATGGGATATGGATGAGATACCGGGAATAGATCCGTCTGTGGCATGTCATAAATTGGAGATTGATAAAAATGTTAGACCATTCAAACAAAGAATCGGAAAGATTGCAACAACGTATCATCCCCAAATAGAAGAAGAACTGAAGAAGATGCTTGATGCAGGAATTATAAGACAAGCTAAATATCCGGAGTGGATAGCAAACATGGTAGTAGTTCCAAAGAAGAATAAAGGGATAAGAATCTGTATAGATTTCACTGATCTAAATAAAGCTTGTCCAAAAGATATTTTTCCACTACCAGATATCCCACAATTGGTAGAATCGGCGCGAAATGATAGAATATCTTCTCTAGATGGATACAAAGGATATAATCAAATCCCTCTCGCTGAAGAAGATCAAGAACACACTGCTTTTTTCGCCCCAAGAGGATTATATTGTTATACAAAAATGCCATTTGGTTTGCGAAATGCTGGAGCAACATACCAAGAATAGTAGAGAAAGTGTTTGCGAATTGGATACATAAGACACTAGAGGTGTATGTGGATGACATGTTAATAAAAAGTAAAGAAGCAAAAGATCATGTCCAAGATCTGAGAGAAATTTTTGAACAAATGAGACAGTTTAACATCAAAGTAAATCCAGAGAAATGTATTTTTGGGGTTGCGTCAGGGAAATTTTTAGGCTATATGTATCAAAAGAGGGTATACAAGTTGATCCGGCGAAGGTGCAAGCAGTTCGCGACATGCCAACTCCAGCAACAATAAAAGATGTACAGAAGTTAAACGGACTCTTAGCTTCACTAGGGAGGTTTGTTTCGCGATCATCAGATAAATGCAAACACTTTTTCAACATACTCAAAAAGTTAAATGGACGGATGAATGCAAGAAAGCCCTGCAAGGAATAAAAGATTATCTGATGAATATATCTATTTTGAAAAAATCAGAACCAGGAGAAGAACTATTACTATATCTTGCGACAACATCGCACGCATTAAGTGCTGTGTTGTTGCGAGTAGATGTAGGAATTGAGAAACCAATCTACTACATCAGTAAAACTTTCAATGCCGCAGAGAAAAATTATTCAAAAATTGAAAAGTTAATATTGGCGTTAGTTTATGCAGCATTCAAACTTCGCATATATTTTCAACCACATACAATAAGGGTATTGACAAAGGTACCCATTGAATCAGTAATGAAAAATTCAAAAGATCAGCCAGAGTCGAGAGATGGAATGCACAAGTAGGACACTTCAAAATCAAGTATGAAGTACTCTCTTCACCCAAGTCACAAATTGTCGCAGATTTTTTAGCAGAATTTCCTTTAGAAGATGATGAAGCAGTGGAGGAAATGATGGATATAGAAGAAGAATATGGAAACCCAAAGGACCTATTGACAGAGCCAGATAGATGGGAAGTGTTGGTAGATGGATCATCAAATGGAGAAGGTAACGGAATTGGAATTGTTTTGATTTCGCCGGAGGGCACTAAAGTGGCTTTTTCCTTCAAACTGGAATTTACATCCACCAATAATGAAACGGAATATGAAGCTGTAATACATGCTTTGAAATTCGTAATAGAAATGCAGTTGGAAAATGTGAGAATCACTAGTGACTCGCAGCTAGTTATTCGACAAATAAAAGGAGAATACACTACAAACGAACCATCTTTAAAGAAATACAAGAAACTTGTTGGAGAATTGTCAGCGAAAATCCCAAAAATAAAATGGAGACACATATCAAGAAAAGATAATAGACTCGCAGATGCTTTTGCTTTATCTCAAGTATGATGACAGATCCAACTGCGAGATGCATAAATATACAGACACTTTTATCACCATCAATCAATAAGGAAGAAGAAGGAGAGGTAGACGTGATGATCATAGAAGATGGGGAGCAAACACCTGTTATTGAAGATTGGAGAGCCGAACTTCATGCATATTTGATGAGAGGAGAAACACCGAGAAATAGGCTGGAGGCACACAAATTAAAAGCCGTGCTACAAATTATGAACTAAGAGATGGGATATTATACCGGAGATCTTTTAATGGACCTTCACTCAGGTGTTTGACACGAGAAGAAGGAGAAGCAGTGTTAAAGATGTTGCATAGTGGGGATGCTGGCAATCACAGCGGCGGAAGATCTTTGGCATACATAGCGAAAATACAAGGCAATTACTGGCCGTATATGCATGAAGATGAGAAACGTGTATCAAGACGTTGCGAAGATTGCCAAAGGCATGGAAAGAAAATACATGCACCTGGAGCACTATTAACATCTTCAACAAATGTGTGGCCCTTTGGAAAATGGGGTTTAGATATTGTTGGACCGTTTTTACCAGGGTCTGGACAAAGAAGATATCTGATTGTCGCTACAGACTATTTCACAAAATGGGCAGAAGTAAAGGCAGTACAACACATTCGCGACAAAGATATTTTTACATTCATATTTGAGAATATCATATGTAGATTTGGAATCCCCGCACAATTGGTATCTGATAATGGGAAGCAGTTCGAGGGACAGAATATAGAATTATTACTTAATGCATTTAAGATAAAATGTGGAAAGTCAACTCCATTATACCCTCAGGCAAATGGGCAGGCAGAAGCAACAAATAAGACAATCGCAGATATATTGAAGAAGAAATTAGAAGGGTACAATAAAGCATGGTGCGAACAGGTACATAAGAGAAGCCACGGGAATGTCACCTTTCTGTTTAACATATGGGGTTGAGGCTGTGCTACCAACAAAAGTTATTATCCCAACAACAAAGAGAGAAGCTTGGGAGAAAAATCTTAGTGCGGGTATTATTCTAACTAAATTGGATGAATTAGAAGAAAAAAGAGAAAGGGCTTTGCATCATATGGAAAATTACCAGCGAAGATTATCCCGAGAATATAATAAACGTGTTAAAACACGCGAATTTCAACCAGGCGATTTGGTGCTGCGAGAAACACCGATATATCAGCGAGAAAGTGGTGGAAAGCTTGCGAAAAAATGGGATGGACCTTATATCATCAAGGAGATAGTTGGAACAGGGGCATATAGATTGATGGACCCTGAGGGTAGAGATGTGGGACGTAGACTTGATAGACCATGGAATAGGCTATACTTAAAGAGATATTACCCATAAAAATTATGGTGAAGAAGTAGACTGCGGAATGGTACATGATTGAGGCAAAAAGAATTAAATATTTCATTTTTATTCTCGAAAAACATGCGAATATTTCGTACAGAAAACGACAAAAAATTATCAAAGATCAGCGAAATTACAAAAGAGCTTACATATACAGAAGAATCAACAAAATAATCAGAAAGTGGTGAACTTACTATTCGCGAACACAATTTCGCAAGAGGCAAAAGAACCTAAAGTGCGTCATAGTAGGGGGTACCTATTACATATAAAGCAAAATTGACAAAATACTCAGAATGGGACGAACCTTCATAGCGTGCACCCTAGTTCGCGAATAAAATTTCGTAAGAGGCAAAGTACCTAAAGTGCGTCATGTAAGGGGGTATCTATAACGTGGCTCAGGGAAAAGGTTACACCGCCCCTGGAACCTGAGTCATGAAGATTGGGGGTAATAAAACCCATCCAGGAGAGGTACCTTGGATTTTCAATCTAAGCTAGTGACTTAGATTGGACGACCGGGGGTCTCTTCTAAGGAGTCAGCATTTGACCAAGGCGCCGAGGTACACGGTTGAGCCAAGGGTGCCTGGGGCATTTGAAGTGTCTCGGCCATTCTTGTCAAGTCTCGGCTTATGCTGCACTCGGCGCGAAGAAAACTCCACTTAGGGTGCAGTCTCATAACCATAAACCCTACAGGCAAAAGGGATAAGAGGCTGCGAAAACAACTGGTTGTTGTTAAGACTGGATGGGAGGAGCTAGCCTTGTATGGCAGAAGTACGCCTCCTTGAAGGGGCAACCAGGGGGAAGATAAGGGCGGCACCCTCCATTAGGGAGCTGATAGTGTCAAAAAAGACGTAAATGTCATGAGGCTTCTTACTCATGGGAGTATCAAGGCTTGTCGTATTTATGCAACAATCCTGAAGAGGCAAAAATACAAAAGAGTAGATAAGACGAGATCAATGGGTCATTGCATGTAAGTGTAAAGACGTCCTGCGATTTCGTCGCAAAGACGGCAATGTCATGGGGCTTTATGTTCGCAAGGATATTTAGGCCTGTCATATTGTCGCAAGAAAAATATCCTGCAGAGGCAATAATACTAAAGAAATGATAAGACAATATTAATGGGTCATTACATGAAAGTGTAAAGACGTCTTGCGATTTTGTCGCAATATTGAGAGGTAGCAAAATAAGACCTTTAACTAGGAAGGCAAAATAAGACCACACAAGAGAAATGATAAGGCAAGATCAATGGGTCATCACATGAAAATGTAAGGACGTCCTGCGATCTTGTCGCAATAAAAAAATTCACATAAACAATTTGAATGTAGATAACAGAGATCTTTCATCGCAAAAAAAATAAAAAAAATAAAAAAATAATGATAAACAAAATGGGAATTGTTAAACGTCAGAGATTGTCTTCCATGCAAGAAAGAAGAATAATAAACGAGTAAATACATCTCAAAGGTGATTGAAGTACATAAAGAAGTAACAATGCAAGAAGTAAAATTACAAGAGAAGTTCAATTCTCAATATCAATTTTTTCGCCAGAAGGAGATACTGGATGTTCTTCAACAATTTTATTAGCCTCACCAACATTCACACTTTCGCCAGTTATTGCATTCTCGCCAGACCCACCTTCAACTAAATTATTATTGACAGCTTCATTAGGTGGAATCACTTCTTCATTTGCGGAATCCTCGCCACTTTCATAATCATAATCACTATCAGGAGGATTAGGAATTTCATCATCACCTACTTCCATAGGTTCGACAGATACAGGATCAAGAGATTTGGACAACAAGACATCATTCACAAGAACTTCCGCTTTGAGATGAAATTGGCGAAGGAGTGCTTTTTGATGATTCCTACTCTCTATATCTTTAGAGTAAGCAAGATAGTCGAATCTTCTTTCTGCCCGATCGCGAGAGCGAGCAAGAGAAGCAGCAAGCAGTCCATTTTCTTTGCGAATTTTGGCATAGTCAGATTTCAAAGTGGAAATGGAGGAGTGAAGATTCTTCTCGGATTCTGCAAAATAAAGAGTAAAGAAAATCATTCAGATTTTTCTTGAATTCGCAAGGAAAATACCATAAATTCAAGAAAATAAATTGATTAAGGTAGTCAAATATCATGACTACCTTCCTTTTGCGAGATAAGATATTGAGTTAAAGCCAAACAACTATTCTCCAAATGATCCATGGCACTGTCAAAATTATCTCCAACCAAACCTTTCAGTCGAGATCGCAAGCTCTTTTCGTTAGAAACAAATAAGGCGTTTTCCTTCGCAAGAGAAGAGTAGGATTCTTCTAACTTGGAATATTGATCTTTGAGTTGGCTTGTTTTTACACTTAAAGTTATTCTACCTTGGATAAGTTTATCCCTCTCAACAGTAACTTCTTCGAGGTTACTTCTCAGCGAATAAAGAGATTGTTCTTGTTCTTTACACATTTTTTGATAGACATCAAGCTGTTGCGAGGAAATCGCCACCTTGTTTAACAGAGCTCGCTTCTCTTGAGAAAGAGTTCCATTTTCATCTGTTAAAGTTTCCAACTCCAAATTAGTTGTAGTCAAAGAGTAAGAGAGGCGAGATAATTCACTACTTAATGAGCCTTGCTTCTGAACTAAGTCAGCATTTTCTTTAGAAAGATTATCTATTTGATCAACAGAGTATGTATGAAGATTATCTAATTGGTTATATTGCTCCATCCAAACGTCTCTATCCATTCGAATTTCTTCACCAACAGATTCTAACTGGTATATCTCCATTTTTCGCTTCTGATTCAAAGCTTGAAGGGCGAACAAGGGCTTGAAGATTAAAAAAATAAAAAAATAAACAAAAAATTATTTTTTGCTATTCAAAGAGGAGTTGGAGCCCAGCTTGTCGCCAGGTTGCCAACCTAGAGCTTTGTATGTAAGTTTTACTTATATTTCTTAATATTATTTTTGAAAAAATTATTATAAATAAAAAATGAAATTTTCGAAAAAAAAAATAAGAAAATAAGAAAATAAATAATAATAATAATAATTTGAGAAAGGGGAGGGGAGTTGTACCTTTTAATTCTTCGTTCTTCTTGCGAAGATTATCACGATCCAGTGAGACATTTTGAAGTTTTTGATTCTCAAGACGGAGAGTGTCACACTTTGCAATCATGGCTTGGAGATTGTTCTTCAAAATTTTAACTTCTTGCTCTAAAGATGTTTGCGAAATTCTGTCAGAACCAAAGTACTTACTCAAAATCTCGCAGACATTAGACTTGATAGGATCGACGGAGGTCTTCTTGACGTCATTCATGATATCTGATAAAACTTTGAAAGCCGCGTCCATTCCCTCCAAATTTTCCTTAGTAAGAGGGATAGACTCGGATGAAGAGGTAGTGACGACAAAAGAGGGGAGAGTTAAATCGTCTTTCATCGCAGGAATGTCATGTGAAGATGAAATCTGATGAAGGTTAATGACTGGGGGAAAGGCAGAGGCATCGATAGTAGGAGAAGAAAATGGTTCATTCACAACAGGACTATCATGAGGAACTTCATCTATGGAAAACTCAGATATAGGAGGAAAATCAACGAATGACATTTTCGCAGGACGGCAAGGGTAGATTTATCTTGCGATGATATCGCAGGAGGAGTTGTAAGCTTAAATATAGGAAAAGAAACTGAAGTTTCAACATTTTTAGAACGACGAGATCTTTTGGGGGATCTATCGACGTTTTTGTCATCCTGCGAATCACAAGTTAAATAAGAAACAGAGGCAACAATATTGTTATTAGAAGAGTAAATGTTTCTTAATACCTTGCTATTCGCAGGATTTCTCTTGTGTGCAATGGATTTTGGTTGTGAACCCTTGGATGTTTTAGGATTTTGGACTGTGAATTTGGTAACAGGGACGTTCTTACTAAAACAGAAATAATAAGGGAATTAATCAGAGATGAACAAAATCAAATAAAGTAATCTCAGTAGAAGAGTTCAAATGGATCACATGCAGTATGATCTACAAACCTTGATGGCTCCATAAGAACAGTAGCAGAGAAGATTTATAACAAGATGAACAACATCAAAAAGTTGCAGACGATAAAGAATTCACAAAGAATGTGGAGATGAAGAAGATGAAGTAAAAGAAAAGAAAGATATCCTTGATAGATCTCTTCTTAAATAGACAAGAAAAGGGTGACCGATTAGCATTTAATGTGCCGGTAAAAAGGGGAATATGTAACACGTGTAAGCAGTTATACTGGATTTACGGAAGCTTGTCGGCAGAAAAATAAAGGAAAGAAATGAACGCCGTTTTAAAAATACTAGTTCTCATGACGTTCTCTTCTTCGCAGAGAAGACATGAGAAGAGGCAAGATGTAGGATCAGAATATCGCAACACCAAGATTCTCGCGAAATCCATAAACGACACACTGCGAAAATATCGCGGGCTGGAAGTAAAAACGACGTAACGGATGATGACAGCCAAAACACGAGAAAGATGTGAAGATGTAGCGAGATCGAGGAGTGTCGCGAGATTTGACATTTGTACATTTGCGATACTTCGCAAGTCATACCCGAAAATAAAGGACAACTTAGCTATCATCCACTATGTAATGTCCTATATAAAGAGCCGAATAGGCTTAAGGAGGGGGGAGAGCTTTTTCGAGTGTTGAGCAAGTCATTAAGAGAGAGAAAATTTAGAGTGATTGTAATTCTTTAGTTTATCTCCTTTTCATCTTGTAATATTTCTGGAGTTTGATCAATAAAAATTATAATTGTTCATCTTAAAATGATTTGATTGTGTGGATTCTTGTAAGGGGTGTAGTGTGGGATTTCTTGCAACTACAATCTCAACGCCAGTTACGAACAAAGAGATAATTTTAATCGGTATGACTCGACATAAGAAAATCTTATGGAGTGTATAAATAACACAAAAGTGTGATCACGAGTAGATACTGCGAAAAATTCTCAAAAAGTTTGTTCTATTTTTAGTTTCTAAAACATAATAGATTTAACTTCTGAGCATATATGAGATATCAGTTCAATTTACAAAAGTAAAGGACACATATATCTCATAAGACTTTGCAATATATTAAACCAATAATGATTACATGCTGCAAGTTCATCTTCCAAAAACTCTAGAATTTAAATAAATAAATCTAAAAACATGTAAGATGAAAATTATTGGAAATAGCTTGTGTAATCACAATTTATGCTATACCAAAGCCTAGTTATCCTTCTCGAATGCAAGAATAAATTCTCACAAGAAGCTTCTTATTACTTAGTTACAAAAAATCATAAGATGAAAGGGTTACTCATTATCTTCATCATCGGAATCACCCCTAGTTGAAGCTTGAATCTTATTTATTTTGTTCTTGATATGGGGAAATTTTGTAGCAAGCACACATAGTTTTTTTTGCATGACTTTTACCTTGGATTTGATCTTACAAACATCCTTGTGAACTTTTTGAAGAAGACTCAAGGTTGTTAGATCACAAAAATTGTCGAGAGGTGAAATACATGCCTTTTTTCTTTTGTTCTCGTTCGTACTCATACGGTTGAATGTACTTCCACGAACCAAAGTAGGAGTTCCAATCGGACCAATGGAGAATTCTCCACATATGCGTTCGATAAGACAAGGAAAACCCAATTTCTTGTTGGATAAGGTCATTGTTGTCATTTGTAGAATAATCCAACCACATATGTCAAGACCTTGAGTACCCATTTCAAAAAAATAAACTAACTCCATTAAGTCACGACTCCAACGAGCATCTTCTACCGTGTAAGGACAAATGTTTGGAATGCCAAACTTTCCAATGACTTTAAAAGCCATGCCGAGATCTTCGGTAGGAAACTTTCCATCTTTCCTACCAAAACTTTTTCCACAAAGGAGAAGAAAAATTGATTCACAAGACGGCTTTTATCCCTTTGGACTAGGAAAACAAAAATCACCCATAGGGAGACTAGTGATTCCCGAAATTAATTTTCGGTCTACTTCAATCTTGTCTCTTCCAATCATGGTCTTAAAACACAAGATGTAGTTATCAAAACAAGATAAACATGGTCTCAAGATAAACATCAACAATGTTAGCATAAAATACCCTTGTAAGTGTGTCAAATCCTTCACCAAAACCATTAAACATATTACCAAGATGTAGTTATCAAAACAAGATAAATCATTAGAAGGAATATAACCTTCTTCCAATTTCTTATCTAGGATATAATCGCTAGTAAAAATTCTCTTATAGGTCTTATAACAATCTTCATTAACAAAGATGATTCTAGGTTTATCTTTTTCCTTGTGATCGAGTTCATAGACCTCCTTAGACTTAGGTTTTTTACTAACACCTTTAGTTCTTCCCATACTAGTCAATTATAGTAAATTCAAGGTAGGAAAAAAAGGATGGATCTTACTTGGAGGACTCCTTTGTAGATGATTTCTCAATTAAGGCTCCTTCTTTGAAAAACCTTCTTGTTATTAAAGAAAAAAAGATAAAAAAAAATTATGAAGAAACACTCTCCAATTCAAGAGGACATCGCACCGGTTCGGAAACCCTAGATTCAACCCCAATTCCCTTTTGTCAGCGCAAGGAAGATGAAGGAGAAAGGAAGGTATGTGTACCCTTTTTTACACACCCTAATGGATGTTTTATCGATTTGGGTGCGGAACCCATGAATTGAGGAGAGAGAAAAATATATATTCCGTTTGATGTAAATAATGATACCAAATTATGATTTCCATACAAAATCTAATAATTGCCATTTAATAATATCAATATAATAAGATGATTAATCTTATTTTTAGCTCAATAAAAGAGTTTCAGAGCACAAGAGATATTGATATTCACGGGATTAGAAGTGCTGTAATTTTTTTCTGACCTTATAACACCAAGAAATTGGAGCCATCTCAACAATATGTGATGTTTTACTTTGATCAAGATTGATTACAAAGAACCTTCCTCTATCCAGAGTCAATTACCAAATTATCAGGATCTCAGAAACTTGATAGATATATCACGGAACTCAAAAATAGTACAAAAAGAAATAAACCCTTACTACTGCTTGCCCCATCTCAAGATAATTACATGATGAAATGATGCCAAGATCTTGTGAACAAGGGGTTGGATGAGCAAAATGCTCACAAACCATTCTAGCGTGACAGTTCAGTTTCTTCCTTCTTGTTGTGATCATGAGATGGTCTTCCATAATCATTAGGAGCAGTCAGTATCATTGCAGTACACGTGCAAGATTTTTTGACATGTCCTAATACTCCACACCGAAAGAAAACTTTATCAGTGTCAGAATATTTCCCGAACTTCACCTTTCTCAAAATCAATCCAAGGTGTTCCAAGATCTAAAAAGTTTTTTCAAAAGCTATATGGAGATCTTCGTCTACAAATCCTTTTTTTGTTGCATTCCTTAAAAAGACTGATTAACAATCTTTTAAGACAGCACAGCTTATTACTTTTAACATGACATTTCTTGTTTTTAACCTTGGTGAAGGATTATTTATTTTTTTTATTGATTCTTTACTATATTTGGAATCTTGAATGAATCGAGAGCATCCTGTGAGACAAAAATATTGAGGAAAATAAAAATCTGAAGAATCTTTAAGGAATTCTGGTGTACGTTACAGGTGAACAGAAAAGCTTTCCCAAAGTAGTTTGGCATAAGAATATACTTTCAGGATCAAACAAATACAAACTTATTAGGTTTTAAACGTGTTTGCCTGCTCTGATACCAATTGAAAATGCAGGGATACCAAAATACACCACCAAGGTTTTCTTAGGAAACCTGTATGGAAAAACTTAAATACAATTCCGAGAGTTCAACTTAATGAATCTCAATCAAGGAATAATATTTAGAGTTATATCTCTTTCTCTCACAACCATAAATTTTACAAATACTAGTCTGTGAACCTGATTTATGTGTGAGAGTTCTTGAACGATTCCAAAGATTAATATCCAAGAATCAACCAAGTCGTATCGAACAAACAAGGATGGATGTATCTGCTTTGATTGATTACGTATAACCTGTGATATTGCAATTATAAAGATAAATAATATAATGCGGAAAATAAATAACACAGACATCAGAAATTTTGTTAACGAGGAAACCGCAAATGCAGAAAAACAATGGGACCTATTCCAGATTGAACACCAAACTATATTAGCCTACTACAAATAACTTCAGACTGGAATGTAGTTGAAACCGAATTAAACCCTCACAACAATTCAGTTACAGTCGCGCTCCTTATGTCTCTTGAATTCCAGTAGGACTCCGCGCAATTGATTCCCTTAGCTGACGTCCTTTACATCCTAAGAGTTGCTTCAACTCAATCGAAGACTTTAAAATAATATGCCTCCCACAGATAAGCCTATATGTGATTTCATTTTGATCGTAGATCAAGGTGAAACTGCAAATCAATAGCAATAGAAAAAGTCTAGCTAACCTCAAAATCCGGACTTATGCTTCCCGAAGAGCATCCTAGATTCTTATTCATCTCACAAGTATTAAACTTGTGGAATCACAAAGTCTGAGACAAAGATAACTTTGTGATTTCTATCTATCTTGTTTGATTGAGAAGCTCAACAATCAAAACAACATCAGGATACTCGAATTATCAAGATAAAAGATATTTGGACCTGGCTTCACAAATCCCTAGGTGAAGTCTAACTAGAAGGGTTTTAGGGACAGGACGACTCTAGTTTACAACTAGGACATATAAAGATACTGTTAGGGATTCAAAGATCTCAGTTGCTTGAGTTCTCCCTTATATAGACTTTCAAAGTTCAGGTTGCTTTAGGTTTAAGCTAAGATAGCTTTGGAACCATGCAAATAATGTCCACTGTTAGATGAATCTTTGAAATGAGATTAAAATACCAAGATATACACTCTGGTTAGGATGAACTGTAACCGAACTGTGTACAAAGACATTTTTCATAGACGGTTAGCCGAAACTATCCGTTTGAACCATAAGCTTAATCATTTTCATTAACACTTAATACTTTAAACTTGAATCATAACCATAGGTTATAATGTGATCAATCATGTCTATATAGCGTTTTTATAGATTTATTCAAATGCTAATTATCTCACAAAAATAATTTTTGTGCATCTAAAAATATTCGACAGTACAAGTACGTGTACTCTTCCTTGTTCGTGACTATTTTTGTCATGGTACATGTACCGGGTATGTGTACCCTTCAGAGAAAAACGTGTTTTTATAACTCATAGAACTTTTCCGGTTTGCGTACCGGGTATAGATTTCACACCAGTTTCAAAACCAATAGTTCATTTACAATATGCATACTGGGTATGCGTACCATTCTGGTTCACGAGCAACAAACTTTTTATGGTATGGATACCATGTATGTGTAATAAAAAGTTATTGTCGACCTATAGCTACGCCGGTACGTGTACTGGGTACATGTACTGCAGCTCCTGACCTATAACATTTTCCCCTGTATGTGAACTGGTATGCATACTGTCATGTATCCATATTTACAGTAGTTCAATATTTCTCTCTAAATCAAGTCGAAACATTCCCAAATAACATCAATGACACATATCATTGTTCCAGGCTATTTTCGAATGATAATCTTGAATCACGATTTAGATTATGAACAATACATTGTTTTTAACCAAAATTTATCAAGTATGAACAAATGTTCATTAAGCTTAGTCATATATATTTCGTGAATTAATTACCAAGATAAACTTGACTCAAAATTCTTGATATGCTTGCAATAGTCTAATTAGTTATGCGATATCGTCTCATAGATAGAAGGATGAATATAACTTGAGAAATAGGTGGTTCAGTCTTCACTTACCTTTTGTTATAGAAGTTCTCCAAAAGCTTCGGTTGATCTTCTCCTTCAAACTGTAGAACGCAGTGATGTCCGATTCTCAACTACATACTTCTATCCTAATTCGAGACTTGACTAATTGTAGACTAGAAATCAAGATATAGTTTTGATTAACTAAATTTGACAACAAGATTCATATAGCAACACTTGTGAGTTCGGCCGAGAAATGCTCTAACAATAAATATGTCTTATCCACCGATTCCTGGTGTTTCATTTTCCTGTGTAGTTTTGTAGTTATAATCGGATTATGTATGTTGTCCTATGGACCAATGGTTAAACTAGATTTTTTTTAAAATTTTATAGATATGGACTTCGGTCACTTAGCCTTTTATTCTCAAGCCATCCAACAAATGTTGACAGGAAACTAGAGGTTGTTATACCTAGAAGCATGTACAAGTTCGCATATGGTAGGGAGACCAATTTGGAGCTGGCACTGGTACTGGCTGACAAGCTTGCATATCAACAGTTGATTGAGCTCATCAGGTTTGCCAAGAAAAGGAGGGATGCAATTGCAGATCGGAGGTCATATGATAGACGTATGAATAGTCCGTTTGCAGAAATAATTGAAGCAGAAGCTGATGTTGCTGTTGCCGATGGTGTTGCTGTTGATGGTGATGATGCTGCTCCTGATGCTTCTACTCCAAATACTGCAGCTCGATGATGTTGATGCTCTCTTATGATAGATATTTAACATATTATAAGTTTAAGTTTTTAAGACTTTTAGTGGTTTTTAATTGTAAGATGTTTTTGGATGATTATGGTTTCAATTTAACTACGATAAAATGGGTTTAAGAACTTAATGCACTTATAGTTTTAATTATAATTGTGGTATGTAATTTGTTTATGGTGAAACGAGTTTATGCATGCTTAAATGTATGTTTTGTAAATACAGACAAATAATCAGTATATATTATTGTACCTATAAACCGATTTTTGAGGCCTCATCAGAGAATCGGTTAATGTGGGTATCAGTATAATCCGATTCTTCATGCCTAAGAAATGTCAGGTTCCAGTATATTTTTCTTGTTAGAATCGGATTACATATGAAAATATATAAACTGATTACTGTCGGTGGAAAGTTCAAAATTTTTTTTTTTTTTTATAAGTTTCAGGCACAATCGGTTTATGTTGCCAATTATAAAGACTGATTCTCGTGGGAATCAAACAACAATCGGTTTTTATTGACATTCGAGAGGACCGGCTGTGCTAAATTATTTTACTTCTTTCGAAAAAACTAGTCGTTGGGGTCTTTCTTTGTAAAAAGGGACATCATCCCCTGACCCAATTTGCCTCAAACTTGCTACATGCAAGCATGACATCGTTTGACTCCATCGAAGATTTGGTCATCATCAAAACATGGTACGCTGAAAGTCGAGTTATGGATCTCTCTCCCGTAAGGGTAGAACCCGACACCTTTTGGGCAAAGATATATAACAAATATAGCAAGATTATGGGAATTCGAAGAGAAAAAGTCAACAAATCCACATAGGTATTAAGTTATCCAAAATGCGATAGTTGCTTTTATAGTTATCCAACAACGGATTTTGAATACTAGCCACTTTAGCTTGTCCTTTCAAAAATTTATAAGCATTTTTATGGTTTATTATACATAATCTACTTTTATCAATTTGTAACTAACAAAGTAAGTTTGTGTTGTGTTGTGTTTTCGTAGCATGAAGTCGTGAAAGCGCACTACTTGGAGAAAAAATGAGAAGCATTCACATTTGATGAAAGCTATCACTTCATGGTATCCAACATTCCGGAGTATGCCCCAGACTTAAGGTGGGTGAATTGGATTCGGATTCCTCCGGCGAAGATTGATAGTTTTAGGAGTTTTTGTGTAGATTTTGTGGGTAGATCTCTCTATAAACCCTCACTAGACTATAACTCGTCCACTAGGGTCGCCTACGAAAATGAGTAGATTTGAAATGAATGAAAGTATAAATGAATTTTTTATTCTTACGAAAATGAAACAATCGGTTTATATATGACAAACAGAAAACCCGATTATGGGAATCGGGTTTTATGTATGTATACATCAACCGATTTTGGATGTCCTTTGTGAATTCCAAAATACTAACCCATAATCGTTTACGAGTTCATGAACATAAACCGATTAAGGATGGTGTTTTCGAAAAAAAAAACAATTTTTGCAGTTGTATGATGTATTGAAGTTCATTTTACATTAGTTGATCTTACATCTAACACGGTTCTTTAACACCTAAAACGCTTAATTAACACTAATTAATCAGGGTAAAATAGGCACTAAGAAATTAGTTGGCTAAGGGGTTTTGGGAAATTACTTCATAATGTTTGTCTTTTAGTAATAAGATCCCTAGACCTCAAACTATGGAGGTCATTTTGCTGTCTAATATTCCCAACTCACACGTGTAATGTTTGTCTCTTCATTTGTTGTACGTACCATGGATTAACAATGAATCCTCCATCTTTAATCAGCAATGTAGGATAATTTTGATCTATAATTTAAACATATATTTATCCCCATCTTTGGTAAGATTAATAATATCAATGAAGTCAGTTGGCAATTATAACTTGATTAGGACATTAAAATCATATTCTTAAATACTAAATTAACCTAATCACTAAATTTAAATGGAATTGAATTTCTAAGATTCACTAATAAAGTTTAAGAAATTTACCATCTTAAACCAGAAAATTACTTCGACATTTTTCCCTTTATGCTTGTTAAGTTAATCAATGAAAATCAAAATTCAAATAGGTTTGGCCATTAATCGAGCAGAATCAAAAAATTAAATTATATACATATACGGTAGGATTTGAAAAAAATTAATTTTACAGAAAATAGATATCTTTATAATGTAAAAAGAATCCCCAAATTTTCAGAATTAAACACACTCATTATCAAGATCTTCAATAAAACAATGAAGTGTTGGCAATTATAACTTGATTAGGCATCAATTCTTAAATACTAAATTAACATTTATTTGATCATAAACATAAAAGACTTGGAAAATCAATGAAAATCAAAATTCAACGCGAATTAATTGAAAAATTCAGAAGATATCTTTATAATGTAAAAGAATCCCCAACAGTTAAACACACTCATTATCAAGATCTTCAATAAAACTTGCGAGGCATCAACCATTTATTTGATCATAAACATAAACACTGAAAACTTAACTACGAAGTTTTGATTGCTATGAACCTTATCATCTCCATCATCTAAACACATGATGATCTTCTTCCTCAGAGAATTCCCATGAAAATACTTCCAATTTCTTCCATAATTTTGGCCTTAACTTGACCTCGTTTCGGTGGAATAGTAATCATTACCTTACCATTCTGCATAGGAGCCTTATTGTTCCCTCCATTAAAACCCATTTTCATTGTGGGTTTTTCATTTTCTTCTTCTTTCATGGGAATACTGGTCAAGAATTTCCCAATTTCTTCAATGATTTTGGAAAGGATCTTACCTCTTTTAGTGGGGAAAGCCATTGTTATTCTTTTTTGTACTGGATATCTGTAACTTCCTCCGTTACTAATAGTCTCGGTTCCGTGGCGGCTCTTCCTCTTCTTCCTTCCTCTTAACAGCTTAACTGAAAACTCAACGCTATATATACTAGACAAACTATTTGTGTCACTATGTCTTGTGACGTGTTATTAGAGAAGTCAGCAAATGATGGGCTCCAGCTTTTATCGTTCACACTTCATCATTCTTGTCATCACATTGAAAGCGAACAAGCCTATAAGAACAAGCGTCGTGTTATCACGCGCGCGTCCGCCTGACAAGCAAAATGAACTCGCGATTCACAGCCGCCGGGTTCTCACGATCTTGGTATTAAGATATTTTAATAATATTTTTAATATTTTATTCATTAAGCGTCCTTTTACTTTCTACTTAAACAAAAATAAACCCTCCCTGGTATCTCCCTCTTCGTTGGAATCGCTGCCATTGTTCTCATCGTCGTATATATCGAAGATCAGTATCGATTTGAGACAGATTAAGTACTGATTTTCTATGACAATATCTTCTTTGACAATATCCTCATTGCTCGTCCGCTATCGGTGATCTTCAGAAGAAAATAATTTGAGAGACAATCAATCAAGTTAGTCATGGATTCTTCTAAGTTAAGTCGTCTCCACTCTAACTGTAGACAGGCTCAAAACCTGTTTCTAACATAGTAAAATAGTTTTGGTTTTAGTTAGTGCCTAAAAAGAAACTTTAGGGTATCTATTATTCACTTTTGGAGAAAATTCATATGAATCAGAACTGTTTCAAGATTTTTATCACAACACTAATAAGGCTTGGAGGGCTTAGTTTTGTTTAATTTAAAGTGCAAGGGTGGTTAATGAATAAAATACAAGATATATAATAAAGCATCTTAACAACAATATCTAAAATTGATGATATGCGGTTGTTAGCCGCGAGTTCATTTTGCTTGTCACGCGGCTGTGCGCGTGACAGCACCACTCACGAAAAGGGTAACCGTTGCTGAATTTCATATCTTCAATTTTAGATCTTGTTGTTAAGATTCTTTATTACATATCTTGTATTTTATTCATTAACCACCCTTACACTTTAAATTAAACAAAACTAAGCCCTCCAGGCCTTATTAGTGTTGTGATAAAAATCTTGATACAGTTCAAAAACCATATTTTCTTGTATTGTACAGAAACTAGGAAGTTGTAGCATTACTTTCGGAGTAGTTTTGGTGTTAAGTGGGTCTTCTCTAACAATGTCAAGAGTAACATTTGGGAATGGTATGGTAAGAAGAACAGTAAAATGGTGAAGAAATTATGGGGATATATTCCATTTGCTATATGGTGGACTATTTGGAGAGAGCGAAACTGCAGGCTTTACAAGAATTATAGGAGGAATTTCGACCAACTGGTTGTTTCGATAAAATGTACTTTATACAACTGGACTAGGCTTACGAAAGTGTTTGAAGGCTACTCTTTAAGTACTTTAATATGTAACTGGGACGATGTTGTCGGTAGTAGTTGATTTGGTTTTTGAGACTTTGTATCTTTTTAACTTTCATCTCTTCGATGATAGTTAATTTTTGATGAAATTTTCCCTTTGGTCAAAAAAAAAAACATATTTGATATCCTGTTAATATAAGAAAAGTTTTAAGCTTACGTTACGGTACTTGTCCTTGTAACGTCGGGCAACTCCGCACTTGTCCTTCGAGCACAATTGATTCCAAGCCAGAAGTCATTCCAAAGTTGAACTTCCTTCCCCTTTTAAATATTCAGTTCTACATGTAATTAGCATTCATTTTTAGTTTTTCAATAGCCTTTTCCATGCACAAAATTATCTTCGGTTCCAATTTTTCTTTAGTAATAATCTTTTTCAACGGCGCCTCCTTCTTATGAGAAAACCTCAGAATCAATTTCGACATCAAATTTTTATTCACCGTTCTCGGGTTTCAAACGCCAAGTCCACCACACTCGAAAGCACTGAAATTGGGGTTTTGAATATTATTTCATGTATTTTCATCACTGCTACGGGTGTATTCAATTCTATATAGTTACCAAATCTATGTAAATGAAACGATCCTGCAAAAACGATGGATAATTTGCAATGACAACATTGAATCAAACACGCAAAAATATAAGAATCTGGAAAAACTCTATAAATCAAGTTAATTTATTAGTCAAAAACATCATCATCTTATTATGCATTCAAATTCTCCAACATTCTTCCATAGTCATGGCTTTCGAAGATGTCAACAACCTTACCAATGAACTTGATTTATCTTCAATTGAGTCTTCTGATGACATCAGACAAGTTATCAATGTTGCTCAAATAAGCCCAAGCATTTGCCTTCAAAGACATGGAAGTAGTATCATTGGAAAAGTTATATCTCACACTAACATGAGCAGAGGCTTTGCTGAAAAACAAGCTAGATTGATTTGGAGAAAGAAGGTTGGAAGTTTTGAGCTAAGAAAGAAAAGCAAAAATATGTTCACTGTCACTTTTGAATCGAAAGAGGATTGGAGATGGGTTTTAACTGAAGCACCATGGTGTTTGGATGGTTTCTTATGGATCATCAAGCCATGGAATCCAACTCAAAACTGTCGAGACATTCGTTTTGATAAGCAACAATTTTGGGTCATCTTCAAAGATTTGCCACAGGAATTTCTCAATATTCCCATGGTTAATGAAATGGGGAATATATTGGGTGAAGTTAAAGAGTTGGATCCTGAAGATGTTAATCCAGTGGACTCAAATGACGTTGGAGCTCTAATTGAAATTAATATCTCAAGGTCACTCATAAGAGGAGTCTTAGCTTAGAATGATGCAGATTGCACCCAATGGATTCCTTTTAACTATCAGAAGCAACTCCATCAACTGTGTCAAGCTTGCTTTATCATTGATCACAATGATGATGATTGTAAAAAAAAAAAAAAAAAAAAAAAAAGGCTAAAGATGTTAGAGACTTATCCCAGAAGCTGTTCAGGTTCCTAGACAAGATTCCCTACAATATGACAAGAAATGAATACTGGAACATTGATGATGCTCTTACCAGGATCTCTCCAAAGAAGAATAGCAATAATAGGAAGTCCAACATGGTGCTATTTGTAAGACCTGAAGATGGCCAATACTGCAACTCAGTTTACACTGAGTATTTCCAAGAATAAGGAAAATCGAGTGAAAACATTAACCGTGAAAGAGGCCAAAGCAGCAGGAGTGGAAATATTAAGAGGTTCAAAAGAACTAGGGAAAATGATAACTCCGGAGTTAGCTCTAATCAAATGGCTGAAGATTTTGAGGAATTGAATCAAGTCAGCAACAATGGGACAACAACAATCAAATGTATGCTCAAGGAACTGGTGATTGGGACAAATACATAATCAACAACCAAGACTTAGATGCAGGACAAGGAAATTCATCGGTACTCTCTTTTAAACTTTATACTTTCAAAACTTATTTTCTCACTACTCATTTCAATAAATCGTATCTCAGTCTCATATATAAAATGAAAAATCCTAGCATGGAACGTATACAAGGATTATGAAACAAATTAACAAGAGACCATCTTGAGAATTGTATTTTTAACTATAATCCTGAAATTGTCTTCATATCTGAAACAAAGTCCACTGTGAAAAAAGCTTCATATCTCCTAAAATAAATGAAATATCCCAATGTTTAGTGCAATGAAGATATAATTAGAGTATGAGGTTTGGCTTTACTATGGAAAGATGGCTTGGAAATAGAGTTCATTCATACTTCTAACTATATGATTAATGTGATCATTAAAAATGGTGAAACTAACAGTGAATGGTTTCTAACTTGTCTGTATAGCTCTTCTTATGAAAGTGATAGACAAGATCAATGGAGTTTCATTCAAGAAATGGGAAGGAATATGGACATTCCACGGGTTATAATGGGAGACTTCAACTCTACTCTTTACAGCTATGAAAGACAGAGTTACTCTATCAACCATACACAATCTTACCCAATAATTGTTAACAATGTTGCCTCTTTGGGCCTCATAGATATCCCATTCACATGGTCAAATCGCAGATATCAACTCAATCAAGTTAGAACCATACTAGACAATGCCTTATGTTTCTCTTCATGGATGGCTCTATTTCCTAATGTTATTCTCAAAAACCTCATACCTTCTGGTTCAGATTATGCACCAATCCTGTTAATCACAAACCCACAAAATAAAAACCTAAACAAACCCTACAGATTCTATGAACACTGGCTCCTTAAAAAAAACATGTAAATATGAAATCAAGAGGAGTTGGAGATGCAATAAACAGGGAACTGAAGCTTTTAAGTTCACAAACAAAGTTGGATCTACCAAGAAGGGTATGAAGGAATGGAGAATAAGAGAGTATGGATATAAAGATAGGAGAATAAAAGAAACTCAAGATCTAATCCAGCAATGTATCAATCAACAACAGATAGACATTCAAGAGCATCAAAGGCTACAACACCAATTGAAGACTCTGTATGACACCAAAAAAAGAATTGCTTACCAATAATCAAGAGAGAGTATGATTATATATCATGACAGAAACTCCAAAATGTTCCATGCTCAAGCCAATTACAGAAGAAGATGTAATCAAATCTACTCTTTGAAGAACAATAATGGAGAATGGAAAGATACAAGAGAAGAGATAGTTGAAATTCTAAAGGAACATTTTTAAGAAATTGCCACAACAAGTCAACCAGATGAAGATAATGAAGTCATGAACCTAATCACTCCTTGCATCATAGAGACTGAAAACTTAGAGCTAACTGCAGTTCCAACAGAGCAAGAAATCAAGAATAATGTGTTTCAAATAAAATCTTGGTCTGCACCAGGACCAGATGTATTCAAGCAGGCTTTTACCAACAAAACTGGGAGATTGTGGGTGCAGATGTTGTTAACATGGTGCAACAATTCTTCAAGTGGGGTAAAATTCTCAAGGAACTCAATCATACATTTCAAACTCTTGTTCCAAAGAACAACTGCATTCAAAACCCTTCAGACTTCAGACCCATCAGTTTGTGCAACATTTCTTACAAGATCATCTCAAAAATCATGACAAACAGGTTGAAACCTCTGTTACATAAAATTAATATCCTCATGGAAAGTTTCTCATGTTCCTGGAAGAAATATAATAGATACCATTGTCATTGCTCATGAAGTCATACATTACATGAAGACAAAAAAAAACAAGTAATGGTGTAATAGCAATAAAGTTGGATATGTCAAAAGCATTTGATAGAATTGAGTGGAAGTTCATCATCAATATTCTGAAGAAATTGGGGTTCTCTGGAAAATGGTGCAATCTTGTAAATCAATGCATTTCTACAACAACAATATCTATTCTGCTAAATGGCTCCCCAATTGAAACAATCTATCCAACAAGAGGATTAAGCCAAGATGATAGCCTATCTCCATACTTGTTTATAATCTGCATGGAGGGGTTTAACAGAATGATTCATGCCTTAGTGATCAACAAAAGCATAAATCCTATATTCCCAGCAAAAAAGAGTCCACCAATATCTCATCTGTTCTTTGTCAAAACATTGAATATAGTTCGTTGGGACATTCGTGGAAGCCTGGGATGAACGATTTCACGAGTTGCATATCTTCTTCCGGATGCCATTCCATTTTCTAGGCTCATTGTGTGATGTGGGAGAGGCTCAAAGAGGTTGTCTTATATAGATAAAGACTCAACGGCCATTTTTTTCGAAATCAATTCATACAATCGTTTTTAGGAATGTCCATATAAACCGACTTTGACCTTGCAAAATCATATAAAATCTGTCTCGCCACTATCGATTTATAATGTTGCACATGTAATCCGATTCTTGTCAAAAAAAAAAGATACAGAAAAAGTGTCACTTTTCCTTACTAGAATCGGATTACATGGAATGCCCACATAGGCCGATTCTGAAGGTTGTCAAAATTTTGGGTTTTTTATTTTTCAGAATCGGTCTTTAAAAATATCCATATAAACCGATTTTGAATATGTAAAAAACAGGTGAATGAAATTCCCATAATCGGTCTATGTAGTGCACCCCTAAAACATGATTCTGAAATTGTACCCTTGGAGAAATAGTGTAATCGGTTTTTATCTAGGTAAATGTAAACCGATTCTGACTGAAAAAACTGCCGGAAACCTGAATTTTTTGCACAAACATTGTAGGTGGTTCTTTTGTCGTGTCTTAGGCAAACACAAATAACTTTAAGACATAAGTTTTGACTCAATCATTCATAAACTAGACAACATAACCAAACATAATTCGGCAATAAGTTTAAGACGTAAGTTTTGACTCCATAATTATCCATAATTAAAACACAAAATTGGTTAAAAAGACCAAAAACAACATTTCCTGGGTGAAAAGGACAGTCAGATTTAGATACTGTTTAAATGGACAAAAATTTAAAAATAGGCAGGATGTAACCAGTTTCATCCTGTCCATTTTCAAATATTTTTTCTTATTTTTATTTTACACAGGATGCATCCAGTTTCATCCTTGCTATTTTTTAAGTTTAAGTCAGGATGAATCCAGTTTCATCCTTGCTATTTTTTTTTGTCCATTTCACCAATAAAATTTTTTACTCGTCCATTTGAACCGTGTTTTAAATTTTTTTGGACAAATGACCCATTTTCCGTAATTAAAACATAAGTTTGGAAAACAAAGAAACCATTCATTCATCAACATCCCCACCACGACCACCTCGTCATCGTTTAGCAGGTCTTTCTTCGCCGCCATCATGTTAGGCGTTGTTCAATTCACCTTGAGAGTACATGTTCGGAATGGCTTTCCTCCTCTTTTTCTTTGTCTTCTCCACCACCGGTTCCCCAAACTTTGCACCCGCATCTACACCTTCGAGACTGTTCAATTCTTCAATCAATTTTTCATTGGCCTTAACATCTTTCCCTTCCCTAATACATAACATTGCTTGGGTTATTAAATGCCCATTTCATCTTGTCCGTTTCCATTTTAAACAACAAAAATTCAACAAATCATGCTAAAACCATTAACAAAATCATAATTTAGAAACAATACGCACCAGGTATTCGAGAGATTTATCTTTGTCCTTGGCCTCTCACATACTCGTATCACTCGAGTATGTGAAACGTTGAGGTACCATGGTATGTAACCCGGAATTACCTCATCATTTTTTTTTGAATGAACATCCATATCATGTTTATTGTACCTTCTCTCTTCCCAATATTTAGATGCTGGTAAAGGGTCCTGAACAATCTCAATATCATTATGAAATGACTCAGTTTTGGCCTCATCGATTTTAAACTTCTTGTGCTCCACAGGGATTTTATGTACGTATCTGCATTGTCTTGCGACTCTCGTCGGGTTGTACATCACATATTCTCTTGGGTGAAACAAAGGCCCAAAATAACGTTCTTGCTCGGCACATGATAGACACGTTTTTTGTGTCTGATTTGTCCTCAGTGTCTCTATTGTTAGTCTCGATTTTTGTACTAATTTTGGTGTTTTTATGTTTGTTTAGGTGTTATTGAAGAATTACACTTATGCCAAAAAAGTTGATCGAAAAGTGCTTTTTGGACCCCCGGAGGACAATTGCTATACGGACCCTCACTTTTGCTAAGGAGCACCCACGGCTATATACAGCCCATTTATCCATCGCACCCATCTTCCTCTTTTCAAATTTCTAGTTTTGGAGGGAAAATAAGTTCTCACCTGTGGAGTTTGTGAATTGATTTTTGGACGGGATTGAAGGAGACTCAACGGCTGGTAATTGTTGGGAAGACTTGACTAGTCTTAACAGACAAGGTATGGTTGATTTCGTCAGCCAAAATTGGCTAGATACCCGGTGAGAAGAAAACAGAGAAATAGTAGATATTCACGCGATGTGCTGTTGTGCTGAGAAGTTTGACTCTGTCTAATTGTGTATATCACGTGTTTGGAGAAATTGGGAGAGTTTTGTCTAACTATAAACTCGTGAGAAGATACGTACAGAGAAGTTATTCCCGTGGAGGAGATAAAAAAGGGAAAAAATATATTACCGAGTAAATGAAGATTATTTTGAAGTTATTACCGATATTTCTTAGCTCTTCCATGTATAAATAGGCTGTTGGTGTCACGGGAGAGGAGTATGGAGAGTTTTGGATAGTTTGGAGCATCACAGAGGCGCAAAATCGACACCAGAAAAAATTGTTTCTGCTGGTGTAGTGAAGAACACGAAGAACATCAACGCACATGGAACCGTCGTTTCGCTACAGTGTCAATGACTCACAGCTGTGGGTCGTAGTTTGGAGGCAGACTTAAAGAAACAGGAACAACGACAGTTCACATTTATCGTTCTCTGTAACAGTGTTTGCAACAATTATAAGCGTTGCAAACACCCGGTGTTAATAGTTTTTCTCCATTTCATCATTTGTACACCTCCTTTGAGCAATAGAAATGATTTTTGAGCGTGTTTCCAACATGATGAGCTAGAACCCATCACTGGGACGACGGAGGAATCAACTTTTCATGATTGTGGTAAATGAATTAATTCTTTATATGACTTTTTGCATAAATTTAATTGTTTTATGATTTCTATTAATTATCTCATTATTTTGTCCGATGTCGCATGCTTAGTTTAAATTACTTTTGATGCGTCATGCTTACGATTTGAGATAATGTTTTATGAAATCTATTTTTGGCAAGGAATTAGAGTCACAACTTCTTTTGTTTGAGCTATATTGTCTCGAGTTAATGACTGAACCACAAGAATATGAAAAGTAGTGAAATCCTGAGTCCTAGTAACTCTTCATCCTGTGACAATATTTGTATATATTTTTCTTTTATTTTCTTTTATTAATTCTTAAAATCAATCTCGTCAAGTCCGAGTGAACGACAACCCCTTTTACTACAACATCATTGAAAATAACCATCAGCACACCCAACCATCTTTCCTTTAGCCAAAACTTCCTTGTAAGGGTGAAAGATAATATCGTTCGTCGTCAAGTTGTCCAGCTGGCGTCTCAACTTCAAATATTCCTCATCTTGGGACTTAGAATCACCGTTAAAGCTCTACTCGTCTCCATAACACTTAACGTCTCATTGCTTATTCACAAAAGACCTTTTAGCAATTATTGGGAAGTGCAAATATATCTACGCCTGCAGTAATCCATATTCCCTCCGTTTTGGTTCCTTAGAGCCTTAGAAGCCTTTCTCAACTCGTTCAACGAGTGTGCAAGGATGGCGAGAGCCCCAAGAGTATTCATGAATCTTGTCAAATGGTTATAACAGTTGAATAAAGTTGGCGCTCACACGGGCACCGGAAACGTTTGGGAACATAAAAGATCCCATGATGTAGAGGACATATGCATTCGCATTAGCGAAGATACGTTCCTTGGTCACCTCTTTTCTCTCAGCACGAAGCTTCTTTGTACCCATGAAGCGGTAGCTCAAGCCCACGATATGGAATATCCTCTGCTTTGCTTTACCTACTAGCATCTCTAACTTGGTCGTCTCCTCATCCCATTGGAACACATTCTTGGTGACGCGTAAATCTTGTCCCACTCAAGCTCTTACGGGTAATCTTTGTGATTCATGGCTTTAACTTCTATGCTTAACCCGGTAATCAACTTCGCATCATTTGGAGTTATCGTTATTTCGTCAAACGGAAGATGGAAAGTATCTCTTTCCCCGTAAAATCTCTCGGGCAGAAATAAGAGGTTTGTCGTAACCAAGTGTTAGAGCATTGCTCGGTTGAACCCACTAGCGTTGGTATATCAAGTTAGTTGTCAATTTCAGTTTCCAAAATGCATTCTTGATTTAGTATACTAAAGATAGTTTCGGACTAGATTAAGTCTAAGAAGTAAAATCGAAGCTATTCTTGAAGGATGAAGTTTGAAGACTACAAGAAGACATCAACAAGGAATTCATCAACAAATTTATGTGGTTGTTGATTTTATTTGGATTCTTGTTCAATAAAATGAATAACGACAGACCCAAACATAAAGAAGACGTGAGACCTCTGGCGAGGGTTAGAAGTGTCGCGAGAGTGAATGTTTGTGCATCTGCGACACTTCGCGAGACACTCCCGAAAAATAAAGGGGAGCTTAATGTCACATCCACTATGTATTACCCCTATAAAGGGCTAAATGAGTCCGTAAGAGAGAGATCTTTTTGGAATGGTGGAGCAAGTCATTAGGAGAGAGAAAGTTTAAGAGTGTTTTAACTTCTAAGTGTAATTCTATTTTCTGTGTAAACACTTCATGAATTCGAAGCTATTCTTGAAGGATGAAGTTTGAAGACTACAAGAAGACATCAACAAGGAATTCATCAACAAATTTATGTGGTTGTTGATTTTATTTGGATTCTTGTTCAATTCTACCTTTCTAATATATAGAAATAAATGCTCACTCTATGGAACAATTCCTATGACGGTAAATGTACATTTATGTATATATACTTGAGGTTATTTGATTCACGACTTTGGTGATAATAATCTTTATCCCTAAAAAGGATCTCATGTTATAGTGAATGATCTTATGAATTCAACGAGCCAAGAATCACTCAATTCCGAGTTATACCAATGAAATTATGAGTGATTTATTAAAGTAACAATTATAAGTGTTGCTGTAATTGTTACAGTTCGTTAGTAGGAAACAATCCACGAACGGTTTGTAACGGTTCACGGGCGCCCAATTACGTGACTAGAAGCCATTTTTGGTCAAGTTTTTGATGTTTCCTTATCTAGGCAAGATAGCTATTACTCCAAACATATTTGATTACCATATTAAAGTGTTTGCGATTCCTTCCTAAGATAAGTTGTGATTTATTCACATTAGCACAATATTTGCTAAATTAATTATTTATTTAATTATTTTGGCAAGAGTTGTAACTTAGGAAAGACTCCCAAAATTAGGAGAGTCTTGAAAAAGGAAAATAGCTTTGGTTAGCTTTCAAGCTACCTTGTTCACTATAAATAAAGGGTTCGTGAGTGTTACACGTTTTTCATCCCCTTTGGAAAATTGGTGTAAGCTTCATAGGTTGTTTTCCATGTCTTCTGTTCTTCATGAACAAGAGTGAGATAAAAGTCTTTGTATTGGGGATCACAAATCCGAGTTGGATTTAATCTTCGTAATTGATTATACAACTTGTAATCTAGGTTTTTCACCTCTTGTCTATTCTAAGGTCTTCTCTTCTGATATAAGACCATTCAAGAGTTCTTGATCATAAACCATAGGTTTTGATAGATTTCAGTTCTTGACCGTATACCACCACTTGTTAGTCGAAATCGGAACTAGAAAGAAAACTTCGATTAAGGTATCTTGTAATAATCCTTAAGAAGTTTTTAACAAGATATCTCTAGATTTATTCTAGTTGTTCTTGTTGTAGAATAATTAGGTTTCTCTTCCATTTTTGAAGAGTATAATAAACCCTAATCTACAAGTTTGTTTTGATATTACTTTTACCTAGTAATTGTTTTTCTCAAAACAAACACAAGATTTCCAAAACCTTGATTCACATCTAAAGGGAAATCGTTTTGGTGTTTTGTGAAAACAAAAGATCGAAAAGTATCAACCATGTTGTTGTATCTTCTGAAGGGAACCTTGTTCTGCCAGGAGATTTTCGGGAATAACTTCTAAAGAGAATTTGTGTTCTGCTAGAAGTTATACGAGAATAATTCCTAAAGATAATCGGTGTTCTGCTAGGAGTTCTGCAAGTGCTTGAATACAGCTGAAGCGGGTATTACATCTAGTCCGAATAGGTAGTAGGAAATTGGTGTAACAACTTATAATCAGTGTGTGTTTATTCTGGACTAGGTCCCGGGGTTTTTCTGCATTTACGGTTTCCTCATTAACAAAATTCTGGTGTCTGTGTTATTTCTTTTCCGCATTATATTTTCTTTATATAATTGAAATAATACAGGTTGTACGTTAATCAATTATAGTTGTTAAATCCAACCTTGTTTGTTGGATAAGACTTGATTGATCTCGGACACTTGACTTTGTCTTTTTCACATTGTTAGACCAGTCTGGACTAACCCTGTTTTAAGTGGAAACTGTGTTGAAATATTCCTTTAGTGATTGTTGCATAAAGAGGTTTATACACGGTGGGTCTTAAATAGGTTGTGATAAAAACAAAAGATATTGGTTTGATACCGTCCAAGAACTCACACACTATAATCAGGTTTACGGACTTGTTTCTGTTTAACTCTGATTGTGTTGAGAGAGAGATATAACTCTTAGATATATTTTTATTTGATTGAGTCTGACTGTCTGAGTTGATTCTCTTGAAAGTATATTAGAGTTAGTTCATTCAGATTGCTAAACGAAATATAGGGTGTGGTTGTTGTACCCCCGTTTTTTCACCAAGAACCAAATTGTCAACTGCATCCAACAACCCCGTAGATTTCACTAGATCGATTACTTCCTCAACTTCTCCTATTTTTGACTTTATTGCTTCCAGTAACCAATTCTTCATCATAATCATTGACGTTACATGCTTTATACGACGAACGACACTTGTGATCCTATAAAACAAAACAAATCCGATATACAATAATCAAAACACTAAACGGATAATAAGTTTTATCTTACATAGCATAAGGTTTAGGTAGTTACTATGGTATGGCAGACGACAGCGGCCCAACTCTCTTTGTACCCCCATAACAACTTTCCTCCATCACCTAGTAACCCGTAAACAGGATCAGTAGGGCCGCAGGGAAACATCTTCAGCGGGTCGGGCATGTGGTTCCCTTTCTTATTCTTTGGACAATCATTCTTACCATCTTTCTTACCTTATTCTTGAACTTCTCCCCCTTGGACTTGTTCTTGAACTTTTCCTCATTCTTCATCAATTTCCTTCTCACTTTCTTCTTCACCAACTTCATTGACACTTTCTTCTTCATCAACTTCCTTTCCACCACTTTCTTCTTCATCAACTTCTTTGTCACCACTTTCTTCTTCATCAACTTCTTCGCCACCTCTTTCTTCTTCAATGGGGGTAACAGAATCAGATTCTTCTTGTGTATGTTGATCCGCTTGAGGTGGTGGGTCATTGATTCAGATCTCTTTTTGTTTACTCCCTGAGCCCCTTCGGTGGGAAGCAGGTTAATTTTTATCGTCCTTTCGACGAGACCCCAAACTTTGAGGAGAAGGAAGGTCATGTTTCTTCTTATATTTCTTTTCGGCTTGCCTTTATTGCTTGCCCTTGTTGTCCCTGGAGAATACGGAGATAAGCGACAAACAACAACGGAATTCAGTGTATATTTTTGAATTCATGGTATACAATCGGTTTACTCGATACACATATAAAGACTGATTCCTAACGTTACACATAAATAATCGGTTTAGACAAGTGCTCATGTAATCCGATTCTAACAAAAGAAACATACATAAAAATTGGGCATTTTTGCCACCAAAAATCGGTTTACTCGATACACAAATAAAGACCGATTACTAACATCACACATCAACAATCGGTTTATGTAAGTGCTCATGTAATCCGATTATGGGCTAAGCAGTTAAGAAATCAAAGGATACACAATCGATTTTTGTGGACACATAACAAAAAAAAGTTACAAAAAACGGTTATCCCTACCGTAACAGAATCGGGCTATGTGGGCATTAACATTGACCGATTCTGGTTCAAATTTATCGAACCAGAAAAAAAAATGCAGGACAATCGGTCTTTGTGGGCATGAACATAAACCGTTTCTATATGCAATCGGTTCACAAGTACATTAACGTAAACCGGTTTTGGTAAACCCGGAAAAATTGATTTTAAAATTTTCGATTTTTGAGAGATTGCATGTTATTCAAACCTAATTTAGAGGATTAGGTTGATAGAAAAGTACCTGATTCGAGCCATTTCCTCCTCATGTTGTGCGATCAAAGATGGTTGGTCTTCCTCAACCGTTATCTTCTTTGGTTTGTTTCGAATCGCTTGAACAATTCCGGGATTACTCTCACTAGGATAATTCCTGTTAGTGGCATGTTCACTCGTTTCGACATTTTATAGAAGAAAACAAATGATTAATCATTTTTGAATCATCGATAATCGACGATGTTTTTGTTTCAAAAAAAAAGGAGAAGAAGAATCGGTTGAAGTGGCGTGGAAATGAATTAGACTAAAATTTTTTTGTTTTTATTATTAGGATTTAATGGGGGTAAATCGGTAGTATTTATATTTAATAGAGGGTAAATAGTAGTTTCAGCAAATTTTGACACCCCTTATCCTTCTCTATTGGGTAGATGAACAAATCCATAGGTCCCAAATAATATCTCTAAGCTTCAATTAGGAAGGTAACTCTTACCTTCACATAATTGTTTGGTTTTGTACAAGAATTAATAAAACTGTTATAAACGTGTAATTATGTTAAGAATATCTAGGGTAAATCTCGTTTATTAATGGGATGCCCTTGTGTCTAGCCCTATAAATAGAGGCTCTATATGTTTGTCTATAATACTAATGAATAGAATTTCTCCCTCATTCTTATCCATATTTTCTGTCTCGTTCTCTATTTATAAGACGTTATCAGCACGCTCTACGATGAGCTTTGGAAGCCCTATTAAGAAACAAAAACATAGAAGATTAACTCATCTATACTAAACCTTTCTGTTTGGTTTGATTTTAGTTTTTTCTAATTTTTCTTATTTGATTTGTTAAACATATCTTAACTATGTTTAACTGGATTTTTTTTAGGTTGATTTAACTATTATGGTCTCTTAAATGGCGACCGAAAGAGACTACCCGTGAAAGGGTGAACAGACGCTTCTATATTCGGGCTACAGACTCCTGTTATCTCGACGGGACCATAAGAATAAAATGATAGAAGGCCACCATCTACCTATACAACGCGTCACTCTTTGTTACACAAAGTTTGTTTTCTTTATTTTTTGTCTTTGAATCTTACGCTGTCTTCTTTATTACTTAATTTATTTATTTTATTTTATTTTCGGCAAATGACTATATTATGGCCAATAATGCCTTCTCTTTTGGATGGCTATTTTTTTGGGTGCAACTAAAATCTTTTAGATTAATCCTAAAAATATTGGTTCATAATTATGGGGCGTGGGTGATCGATTTTACCGAGCAAATTTGATCTCCTTTCTTCTCTAATCTTTTTACATAGAGAAAGAAAAATAAAATCCATCAAATGATGGTTTACGTTTCTATTACCCGAATGAAATTGTAATCACCAAACGTTGGTGTTGCCGTAATCTGACTACCTTTACGGTAATGAATCATATGCATGGTTGAAAAACCTACGGCCAATTAAATTTGGTATCTTTATCCGTTGGATTTAGATCATGTGATTTCATCTTTGGTTTCCATTTATTTACAAGAAACCATCCGTCAGATTTAAGATGGATTTTCCATATGCGGTGATGAACACGACAATATCCTTTATTCGTCGGTACAATATTATTAATTGTACAAACCAATTGATATTGGTTTTTCCCCATCTCTTTTCTATAGATGTAAAAATTGGCTATTTAAGAACATTTAGCCAGTTTTGGTTATTGATTTCTATTCTTTCAAAGAAATATTCATCAACCAAAAAGTAGATTTTTCTCTACAAAGAATACGATAATGATTTCTTTATTTTTCTCAAAAGAATCATTTAAACCAACTGGAATTAGATTTCTCTATGGATCCTAAAATGATGAGATTGGTTATTACGTATTCACAATTGCAAACACCAATTGTTGTATTCCTAACGGATATTGAGCAAATTTTTCTTCTTCCTAATCTAATCTCCTAAATTAAGACCATTCAAATTGATGTTGAAATACAATAGGACACCAAAGATCAATGGGTGCGCACCCGGCTTGTTAGCCTAAATCATTAATTAGGCCTTGTAGTGACTATATTGATATTGATATTACTTTCTTTAAATGAAATAAAGTGTCTATAATTTCATTCTTAGGTGAATGAATATCTCGTCGGCCTTATAGGTCATTGGAGATTTATGTATTTCTTTCTCTAACCAACGAATCCATGGTTGATGTCAAATTTGTATGTCAAGAAGACTACAATTTTTAGGACAATTTATTATGGCCACTGAAGTCATATAGTCCTACTGGTATTGTTAACATCCAGAAATTATTATAAGTATATGTCCTCGAATTAATCGGATAATACTTTACGAAATTTGTTTTCGTATATGAGATTAAAATATTTCACGCCATAATCAGGGGGAGACTATACACTATCAAAAATATTGTGTTAATCAATTTAAAGGTTATATCAATTTCTCTCCCATCAAGATCAAATTGGTAAAGGCTGTCATTATACGACTGGTGTGAAATATCTTATTTTTCTTTTATATAAGCATTTGCCTGTTGAAAGGAAAATCCAATCACATATAGCAACAAGTAGCGTTTTAGAAGCGGCTACAAATAGTACTCCAATTGAGTCTATCAAAACATGATCCATATTCCTATAGTTCATATCTCCTCAATGGAAGATGGGGAGATTATAATGCCCGCGGGCGCTGGTACCAGTAATATTGAATTTTTTAAAGTATGCATACACTGGAAATTGTGTGATATCGTATAAACTAATAAGTGTCGAATATTCATTTATAGTAGCTACTAGAAATAAATGGTGGTCTTGAACCCCTATGCAGAGGAATATCGACTGTGTGATTGGTTGGCACGTAATCCAAATTATATTGGATTATTATAATTTCTCAATTGACACAATATAAGGATGCTAGCTAGACTTAACACCTTAAAATTGCCAAGCCTGAAAAATTACAGGGTGATGTTAGTCATATTGCTTATTAAGAGAAATAAATCGTTTTAAGGGCGATTTGGGTTATATGTTCAAACCCTAGGATTGGTTCATTAACACTTTGTTCTTCTTATATAATACATTTGTGTGGTAATCTTGAAGGACTCGTGTTACCTTCACACAAGATGTGGTTGGAGAACATTATCGAATTTGTAATCCTTGGTGGATTAAAGTTATATTCAGACAGCCTACTAACTCGCTTACGTCAGGTTTAACAATCCTTTGTGTTTTTAAAAATTTGGTACAAAACCAAAAATCCGGATTAATTAGCTGATGATATCAGCTATTCAGGTATCTTGAGGAGTCCTTAAAAACACTAAAATCCACGCGTTTGCAGCATAAATTCTATTATTTTTCTTTCTTAAATCTGCAGTTAGAATTATGCTAGCTTAAACTCGTCTTTGAGGTAAACTAGAGTTATGATTTTGATGCTCGTTTTCTGTAATACTCATATAGTTGAG
>JAJJWW010002084.1:0-124588 GCA_023531295.1 Papaver armeniacum | reverse complement strand
TGAGAATGGGGCTCGGACATTTGTTTGACTCGCGTGGATTTCTACGGGAATGCTCGTAGACAAACTTAACATTTTCGGAGAAAAAAACAAGAATATCGGTTTTGACTTTCGATATGCAAGTATGCGATCTCTGAAATTAAGAGAACATATTGTACTCCTTCCTCGTTTTAACCAATGGAAAGTCAAAAATCACACCGCACATTTTCTCACTTCTTTACAAAAAGTAGCATTGAAGCTCCCGTAATTTGTACTTAAGACAAATCAAATAGCAGTGGAGTCTGGAAACCACGGGATCTATGTTCATATTTGCCGATTACTTCTCAGATTTCGCACAGCTTTTGCAAAGACTAGTATTGAAGCTGCAATCGAGACTGCAGGGAAGACTACTACTAGACAACCTACCGGAAAGGGCGGGAAACCACGGGATATATGTTTCATATTCAGCAATTACACCGACTAGAGATCGCATTTTTTTAATCTTCTGATAAGTGGTCTCTCCACGAGCTACAAACGTATTGTAGGAAACAGGGAATGATATTCGAGGCGCTCTTCTCGTTTCACCACGTTCTTATCATTTCGTTTATCAGGAAAAGTCTTCGCTCTAAATCTGCTTATATATGAACAACATTTAGTGGCGTTTTGCCGTACGTAACATGATAGCAAGACGTGTTCGTATACATCATAGTGCATGCATGCATGTGGAGACGTTTTGAAAGCACATGAGGTCATCCTCTTTTTTTCATTTTTTTTTTTTTTTAAGCATAGGAGATAATCATCTTATACTATATATCAAAAACTAAGTCAAGGTTTTCGCCAAATTTTAAAACATTTTATCATATCGCATATGCTTTGAAAATTAGACGCGATAACCGAAGACATTACTGGTGTTTTTTTTTTTTTTTTTTTGATCTCTACTCTCTCGAATTATGCATTACTTACTCAGTAACGTTATACTAATTTATAACAAGGTGCACAAGTAATCAAGTACAACTATATAAGCTGTGCTAGTTATCAGATGAAATGTTAAAGACGCAAGGATGATGTTTTCAATTTTATGGTAGTGTCAATGGTAGAAAGTGAATCTAGTTTTTGTACTACCTACCCTTTTCCTTCCTGATCGCAGAACCACTCAATTGACAATAGCTTTTTAGTTCTTCTTTCTTTTCTTTCGGCAAGCCTAGACTCACCGTGAAAATGTACCCAGATTGGTACCGAGTGAGACATGAGATATGGGCGGGCCCCACCAAGACTTGTAGGGGTCCATCATTTCACTCGGTACAAAATGTTGTACAAATATCACGGTGTATGTATCATATTTGTTTTTGGTTTTATTAACTTTTGACTACTCCGGAAACAGTTGTTTCGTTCATATATGGTTTGGGAAATGATCCGTTACCATGAGTATTCTTAAATTGTTACATGATTTCAACACTTGATTTTTTGAAAGATTTTAAAACGACAATATTTTTTAAACTAATTAATATTTTGTGATTATTTTTTTTACACTGCTTTACATTCCTACTAAAAATATTTGCATTCTGAGATGCCAAAACTTATCGTATACCGATTATAATTTAATTGTTATCAACCGATTTGGAAACCATCCGAGTTGTATGTATCGGATTTCTTTATTTTCTAATCTCTAAATTTGTTGCCATTTTCAATGTCAAAGAGTTCACTTATCTTTTGCTGATTTTCTGGTGAGAAAACTCCATCCATCCAAATCCTTTAACATTTTGTCCACAACCTCCTTGTTTGTCTTAACTTGGAAAATCATCTTCATCCCTGGGTAACCAACCAACAACACCATGGCTAGCCGACGGTGCAACTTGTTTCGGTGTCAAGAGAAAACTTGAATAAAGAAAATGCTCGTGCCTTAGACATCAACTGGATTTACAGTTTGATCGATGTGATGGAGATAGTTTTGAAGTTATTCTTCTAAGTAGATTCCCTCTTTTCCTTTAACCCATTACATCCAAAGAATTGTTCTTTTGTCTTTTCTAATTCTTTTAGCTATGATTGATTGTTTGTATCTTTTTCTTAAGTTTCAGTAGTCATTGTTCTTTCCTAAGGTTGTTATTCTTTAAAAATAGTCTTAGTTAACCCTTTCAATGGTTGTCTCCTCTTTTCTAATGGTTCTATAATTCTTCTTTGCAGGGAAACTCGTTTCCATCATGAACAGCATCCAGTATGGGTCCTCTCGGTTATATTTTCTTCTTCTGCTAACATTTTTGTTACAGTCAATTACAGTTTTATCGGCTCCGCCAGCAGTATTGCAATCCATCAATCTCAAGATGGTCTTCAACAAGTATGTTCCAAAGATTATAATCTAGTTATTCATGTGTATGATCGAATGGGTATCTCGTAATCTCAATCGCTTCAACTCATTAAGCCGATTCATCAAAGACATAACCAAAATTTGAATTTTGAATTTTCTAATTTTCCTTCTATCACGGAGGAAAAATTTCAATCACTTAGTCAGTCTTCCCGTTATATCTCGGTTTACCATGCGACTATTAAATGATAAATATTATTCTCATGAGTATATCTCTGTTATAGTCTCGTTATTCTATTCTATACTCATTGATTCCAATGAAGATATGCGTTATGATTTAATTATATCCCACCTCACATTTATAAAGGAGAAACTTTAGTAAAGAAGAAGCCCTATTTTCATTTCTCAAGTTTTTCTTTACACAACACAAAGTAATGGCTTCTTCTTCCAACAACCAAATCTCGCCATCACTAACAAGATGCAAAATTTCACTATTCGTGATCTCTCTTTAGACAAATGAGAAGATCCTTGGGGTCTAAGCAAATCATTGTTTCTGAAGCTTCAAATGAATGGAAAAATAATCTGATTGGGAAACTCTTTTCTAAAGTTGCTATAGATGCTGAAGATGTAAGGAAAGCAACAATCTCTTTATGGAAAAAATATAAATTTAAAGAGGTTCGTGGAATTGATAGGAATATCTTCTTATTCAAATTTCATTCAAATTGACACGATGGGAGCAGTTCTAGAGAAGGGACCACAGGAATGTCTTCAAATGTCTTCTTAATCTAAAAATTTATGACCACTATCAAAGTGCAAGACCAAGTTTACTCATCAAGATTGGAACGTTCAGCTCGGCTTCTCTAAGAACATCATTTTGTCCTTATGTGGTTAACGATGTTGTAAATGAGCTTGGTGAAAAGATATGGATCGACCGAGAAGGCAGACAGTGGCGGGTGGAATGATCACGGCAAGAGTGAAGATAGATCTTTCAAAACCCCTTCATAGAGGTGGATGGTGGAACACTGCATCAAGAGGAGTAGCTTGGGTTCGGTATCACCGGGAAAGACAATCACATAACTTATGTAAGGATTGTTTCATATTTGATCATAATGATGAAGAGTGTGAAAATGTAGCTGACGATAATACGGCGTTACACAAGTGAAGAATACGTCGCTTATATTCATGAATTAGGTAATGTTTATTGTGTGGAGATAGTTGAAGATCTAGATCTTTCCTGCGAAAAATGCGGAAGCTAGTCAGCAACGGTTACTTGAAAAAGCTACTGATGAAGTGGAGGAAGGTAGGAACCTTAAGAGATCCAGAAACAATGAGCTAGAGGATGATTTGTTAGAAGATGAAGAGCATACTGTAATGATACAGAACCAACATGTTAATATTAACATCAATGACAAGAATGCTGGAAAAGGACTATCTACTGAGACTGATGCGATGGAGCACGATTTGATTGGGGAAGGAGAACCTGCTGAGAAGGAGTATTTTCTTGATACTGACAAGGCCCCTGCTGTTACGGTATTACTTTATTGATACACTAGTCTTAACTCTCCCTCTACTTTGCGGTTTTATGCTTTGATTTTCTTAATCTTTCGTTATATTCTAATTTTTTAGTTTCCACACACTGATAAGAATGAAGGTTCTAAGTTGTCATTGTCAAGGTTTTCTAGGAAAAGATACTAGAGAACATTTACAACATCTTAATAGGCTATACTCTCGGATATAATTTTCTTATCTGAAACCAAAATCAATGATGATAGGATCCTTAAACTTTCCAGTTTTTAGGTTTCCTAATAAAATTTATGTACCTTCGTTGGTTTAGTCAAAATGGCCTTCTGCTTTATGGAAGGATGGCTTCTCTTTGAAATTATGGATTCTACTAATAACATGATCCATGAAATAGTTTCTAATGATCCAAGTAAAGGATAGTGGTTTCTATCCATTATGTCTATGGTAAATCCTACAAAAAATATCAACCAAAACAATGGTCTTATATTTTAGATCTTAGCAAGTCGATTAAAATTCCATGGGTTCTTATAGGAGACCTAAACATTACTATTGACCTTCAGGATAGAAATTCTTAGTCCCCTAGTTCGACACCTCAAGAAGTCCTAGAAGCCATCAATAAATCTCGATTAATGGATTTTAGATTTAGTGGTAATCCCTTTACATGGTCTAGTAACAAGCATGGTACGTGAAAATATAAATCTAGAATTGATAGGGGCGTTAATTAATGATGAATGGACCTTGGTTTTCCCTGATTATTTACTCTCACATTTAGCTCAACGTGGTTCAGATCACTGTCCCATCTTATTAGATTTGTATAAACCAAATAAGGGATCTGGTAGAAATTGGAAATTGGGAGCATTGGCTTCAAAATAATCAGTGTCAGAAAGAGATTCAAAACGCTTGGTCTGCTTGTTTTCAAGGTTCAAATGCTTTTGTTCTTTCTAATAAACTAACCAATACTAGACATATAATGTCAAAATGGAGTAAATCCACTTTTGGTGACATTGAAGGCAGAATTCCTAATTGCACAGTTTAATATTACTCAATTGCAAGCTTCGATGGAGATGGCAAGTAACACTAATGAAGTTATTAATCTTGAGAAAGAAATCGGTTACCTTGAAGATATTCTAGCAAGTTCTAATAGACAGAAGGCTAGATATCATTACTTCAATGATATGGATAAAAACTCCTAGTATTTCCACATTAGAGCCAACAAAAGAAGATCTCGCAATAGGATTGATGCTCTTCTCGCTCCAAATGGTACATGATGCTCAGATAAAGCTTCTCTTGAAGATCTTCTCAGTAATCATTTTCACAAGATAATGACTACTTCTTACCCTGGCAACAGTTACTAATTTTTGGAACATACTCCCTTTATTCTGAATGATGCTGATAATCAAGAACTTGAGTCAATTCCATCCGAACAAGAAATCTATAAGGCTTTTATGACTATGGAACCATGGAAAATCCAGTGTCCCATGGTTTTCCACAGGGTTTTATCAAACTCAATGGTCGAGTGGTTAAAGATGATGTGTGCAATATGGTAAAGTCGTTTTCCATTCAAGTTTTCTTCTCAAGGAGCTTAATAAAACTAGAATTTCACTTATTCCTAAGGTGAAATCTCCAAGTAAACCTAAGGATTTCAGGCCAATTGCATTATGCAACAAAGATCTTGTTTATAAGATTATATCACTTAGGATGGAGAAACATATTACAAAGATAATTTCTCCAATGCAAGCTGCCTATGTTCCAGGGCGCTTAATTTCTGAGAATGTTTGTCTTGTTCAAGAGATTGTACAAGCTATGAAGAAGAAAAAAGGTCGCAGTGGTCACTTAGCTCTCAAGATGGATATGTCGAAAGCATTCGACAGATTGGAGTGGAGTTTCTTAATTGATGTCTTAAAAAAGTTTGGTTTTGGTGATAAGTTTTGTCAGCTCATCCAACAATGTATCAGCACAACACAAATTGAAGTACTTCTGAATGGTAATCCAACTAGAGGCATACGCCAAGGAGATCCATTATCCCCATATTTATTTATCTTGACTATGGAGTCTTTTTAAAGGGTTCTATCTCATTGTGAAAGATCAAAGCAACTCACAGGTGTGAAAATCTCTAGATCAGCCCCTAAAATTAATCATCTTCTCTTTGCGGATGATTGTCTTTTATTCTGCAAGACTACTCTTGATCAGACTAACAAACTTCTCCAAGTTATTGAAGAGTTTAGTGCTTGTTCAGGACAATTAATAAATTTCAATAAGTCGGCAGTTTACTTCAGCTCAAATTTGTCGCCTACATCCTATCAAACTTTCAGTGGTATTCTTCAGGTACGTGAGATGAATCCAAAATAAGTCTGCCATTTTTTGTTGGAAGGAACAAAAAGGTGCCTTTTGGGGTTCTACAAGAGAAGATGAATCTTCGCCTCTCTAACGGAATGCAAGTAATATGTCGAAGCGGCCCATTCTCGTTATGATTAGAAACATCTCAAATGCCATCCCTATGCAAAGTTTCAAACTTCCCGAGGTTACACTTAACAAGATGAATAAATATCAGCAATTATTCTGGAGAAACAAAAAAACTAATAAAGGCAGGAAAAATATTACCTAGAGAATGGCTTGTCATCCAAAGTTAGAGGGCGGTCTTGGCTTTCTGATATGCACACGTTCAACAGAGCCTTGTTGGCAAAGTCGGCATGGAAACTCAGACGGATCAAAATTCAATTATGTCCAAGTCCCTCAAGGCGAAGTATTACCCATATGGTAATCTTTTGAATTACAAAAAGAAATCCAATACAACATGGTCTTGGCGCAAAGATCGCCCGAAGCTTCTTTTTATTCAGAAACACAGTTGCTGGAATTTGGGGAATGGAGAATCAGTTCTCATATGGAATCACCGTTGGAACCTAGAATTACAAGAACCACCAAAGCCAAAACTAGGGTGTACTTCTGCTCAAGATTTAACCTATGTTCACCAACTCTTCAAACACAGTTCATAGAGTGAAACATCTATTTACTCAAGCATTTATTTAATCTGTGATAGTAAAGCTTATTTTGCTTATTTTCATTCACCCCTCCCGATACCGACAGGTTGATTTGGTTATTAGAGAAAAACGGGCGTTTCTCAGTCAAATCATGTTATCAACAGGATGTATCAGGCGACTTCTCTTCTCCTACCAGTGGATACTAAGATGAGAAAAATCTATAGAAGATTGTGGAAACTGCCTACTTTACCAAGGATTGGTCAATTCTCGTGGAAAGCTATCTCCAACCTTCTCTCCTAAAGATGTGCTTGGTACTGCAATTGTTGGTAATGATGTTTTATGTCCCCTGTGTGAACTTCAAACAGAAACTGCAGCCCATCTTATTATGCACTACAACTTTTCAAGAGCAGTTTGGTTTGCTGTCATTGGCTGGAAAACTAATAACACTGGTACATTATCTGATTGGATTCACAGTTGGTTTGATAGCTTGCACAGTGAGGCAATTACAGAGAATGAATTAGTCAAAAGAGCTATCATCGCTTGGAGCATTTGGACGGAAAGATGTGACAAAGCTTTCAACAGAAGGAATGCCGGCCCTGACATTATCATCTAGAGATGCAAGAAGATGATTGAAGAACATTCAAACAGGACTGCTAAATCGCCACATATTACTCGTAGAGTTAATCGTCAAAATGTTCACTAGATCCCTCCTCCTATGGGACCGTTTACTATAAATTGCGATGGTTCTTTGGATTCAAATAATAATTTCGGGAGGCATTGGTCTAATAATTAGAAATTTTGCAGGTGCACAACATGCGCCGAAGGTGCATCCCAGGTCAACGAAGTCGGAAGCACGAAAAGGCTTAGTGTATGGGATTGTGGAGTGTTGTGCAATGGGCTAAAGAATTAAAGCTTGAAAGAGTTCACTTTGAAATGGACACTAAAGTGGTTGCGTACGCCCAACAATGACAATAGTGCCATCGACCGAGACTACATCATACTTGTTATAGTTATCTCCCTCCTTTAAAACACTAAGTCATATGAGCTCCCACATCGCACGGTGAGTGTGACACTCCCTCAAATTAAATTAGATAAAAGCTTTCACACGAGTTAATTACCCGAAAGGACAAGTGGCAGGACTCTATTGGTCGGAGCATTAAATTTTGACTTACACTCTGTTTACACCCTATATTTATCTGGCCGTTTGTAACACCGTTAGCGAAAACGTGGGTATACAATACTTATGAGGATTTACAGCTAATAAATTTATTACACTTGATTTACACTTCAAAACTTAACTGGACGTTACTAACGCCAGTTAAGTGTACGATACACCCGTGAGAAATCTAACATATTAGGGCTTTCCTCCTGCCCTACTTTACTTCTTCTTCTACTTTACGGAAATTTTCTTCTTCCTCCTTCTCGAGTTTAGACAGAGGTGTGGTGGTGGTGTTCATCAAAGCAATCCCAGTAAGAAAATGGGCTACAGTAGCTATTCTTTTTTATCCATAATCAAAAGAAATGGTCTTTAATCTACTAAAACTACAATAGTTATTCTTTTTTGCTCAAGTCGTAGCAACAATCGGTGATTGAGACAAAGCTTTTGGAAAAGAAATTTATTAGCTGAGTTAGCTGCAGGTTTGGATTAGCGAAAAAGGTACACGAATTCCCTAAACCCCTTATGCCATTATTATTAAAATCTATGAACATAAAGTTGGGTTTTGATGAAGTTTTTGGTTAGATATTCTTTGGTTGATTTGGTGAAAGTTTGAGATGAATTTTGTGAAGTGAATGTCTTAAATTGAGAATATTTCAGTGTTTGTGAATGCTTAAAATTGATGGGTTGGGTAAACAAAAGTTGCACTTTAAGTGTTTGATGAAAATCCTGAAATGGGAAATTTTTTACTATTACTTTCTTACATGCATTTAGTAATGACAGCCAACAGATTGGGTTTCCTGAATTATGGAGTGATAAGCATCAGATTTACTAATCTACATGAATGGTGATGATGTTTGGTTTTTTGGTTATTAGGGCTAAGAGTAAAATCAAGTTTTGGTTTACAGAAGAGATAGGCAAAACAATTGAATAACTTATTGGAAGGTGATGATTTTTATAAGGCAAATCACCTGCTCAAATGACATTCCCTAACCCATGAAGGTATCATAAGGCATACGTATTTCTGACATGCATTTTGGTGGAATCAAACTGCCCTGTTGGTGTTCTTGGAAAATCCTTAGCTTTGGGTCTCTTATTCCTCTTCAAAGGGGAGATAATATGTACAGAAAAAATGTGGCCAGCATTATACTTGAGGACAAAATAGTTGTTAGTGATTCAGTACTCTATATTAGCACTGAGGTCTGTAGGTTTTTTTGGCTTTGATTATTACCTATATAATGTGGAAGTATGTTTTGGCTCCTCGCTTATGCTATTACTATTTACCTTTTTAAGTAGGAATTCTACTTTCATATTGAAGAGGGTTTGTTTTCAAACCATTCCACCAATATTTTTGTGCCCATGGTTACTAGGTAAAGTTTATTGTCTAATCTGATTATCTATAATTTTCATATTTGTAGAGGATGTGCAAATACTGGCAACTGTATAGATTGTTTCGTACTATCATTCCATATGATTTGATTTTATATGGTTTGGATTTGTTTCGTACTGTATAGGCAATAATTTGTGTTTGCTATTTTGATATATAAGTTAGAGGAGGATGCGCACATTGTCTACAGGAATTGTCTAAGCACACATTGTCTACATGCATCGTGTGGTTAGAGATGGGTATAAAGCTGGGAAATCGTGAACAATTCCCATCTTTGACTTTTTTCCTTCTTGCTGTTGGTTGCCTATAATAGATGTATCTAGCTCAACAGAACCATTATGATTCAATGAAAACCTTTGAATGTACACATTTTCTATGTCACTGTTTTGGGTGTTTATTAATTTAACTCACAACAGATATTTTTTGGTTGTTATTTAATCTAATCCACCACCCATTCTCTGCCATCATCACTTGGTGATGGAATTATGGAGTGGTTAGCAGAGACGATGGCAATGGTTGATTATGGAGCTCGAGAGGAGGTTGTTGTGTTGGATTGGTGGTAACCGACGAAGCAGGAAATGACCCATGCTGTCAATATCAGCTAAGATGAAGAAGATGTGTTTTAGCTACTGCTCGAGTTAGAGAGAACAAAGAAGGGTGATGATGTTAATGCTCGGTGATGGAGTGGTGCTGAGGTGATTGGTTGTTGATATATATCGATGGTAAAAGAAGATGGTGGTTATCGAGTCTGTGATGATGATGATGACTTATGAAGTTATTGACTAAGAACGGGAAAATTTAGGGAAGGATTGTTGTCTGCACAGTTGATGGAGAAGAACTAGCCACTGTTTGAGCCGGGCAGTGGTTGGACTTGGTATTTATTAACAAGGTTTACAAAAAACTAATATGCATATCTAATATTCTTTGAAATAATGCTATCATCTCATCTTTACATATTCGAATATAAGAATGAAAGTTAAAGAAGTACACCTATTTAAGATTTGAATCAAAAATATGTTTACACCCGCCATGTATAACTCTCAAATAAAAAAAATCCTAAGCATGTATCGGGACGGGCGAGGAGAAGCCGAGTGGCACCAAATAAAAATCCTAAGCATGCATGGGGACGGGCGAGGAGAAGCCAAACCACATTAAAATAAAAATCCTAAACAACAGGGCGAGACGGTCGAGCCATACCAAATAAAAATGTATCACGACGGGGCAAGGCAAAGCCCCGTGACACCAAATCAAAAATGCACGACGGTGAGGCGAGGCCACATCTTACCAAATCAAAAATATGGTTAAAAGAAAAAAAAAATCTTAAGAGACAGGACAAGGCAAAGCCAAGCAACACCAAATAAAAAATCATAACCATGCATCAAAACGGGCAAGGCAAAGCGGTTTTTGGATCTTCCCGGTGCGTAGCACGGGCACAAAATCTAGTTAAGAATTTATTTTCAGTTTTTAGTTCTTGGAAACTCTCTTATGTTCCAAAAGAAAGGAATAAAGTAGTTGACATTCTAGCCAAAATGGCTAGAACAGAGAATTTCTTTGTCTTGGGGTTGTTCTCCCCCACCTGCAATTTCCAACCAAGTTGTCGTAGATTGCTCTCATGTATTGACTTAATCTTTAATATCAATACATTTTTCTGTTTCAAAAAAGAAGAAGATAGTTTTGAAGTTTGAACCCAACGTGTCAAGTGCTCAACGAGATATTGACTAGATATGTGGGGCTAGATGGAAATTACTGACGTCAGTGACATTTTAGAAAAGATAAAAAAAATACGCGAGTAAGTTATTTAATCGAATTCGGAAGTGGTGTCAGTTTAAGGTATTTTTTTGCTGCCGGCCCTATGCTTTATTTTACATCACTTGGCAAATTTGTGTCACAATGATAAATTTAGTGTCGCGACAAATTAGAAGCAGAAAACATATTTTGAGTGACGGCAAGCCGGCAACAGATTGGGACGAAATCTATTTGGTAACTCTGAGTATATATTACAAAACCATTTACATACTCAAAGAGTTAACATGGACAGTATTTGCCCGTCACAAAATAAAGATCATCCGAACATGGTGATCAGATAACGGGAAAATGCGGATCTGGAGAACTAAATCAACAGTGATAGAAAACGACCACTAAATGAATAAAAACACACATTACCACTTACAATTCATAAGATGAGAGTAGCACTTAGATTATTAAATAGTACTCTGAGTAGTCAACTATCATATTAGGTGGCATAATCTTCTTCATTAATCAAGGGCATTTTGGTCCTCCCTTTTTGGTCTTCTTGAGGCCGTAGCAAGGGCAGACCTCTCTGTAGCCAGTAGTACCTGGGGGGACACACTTGCATGAATGGCAGCAACTCATGCAACCTGCATTGCAAAAATCGAAACGGTGCTTCACCTTGCTGCACCTCGTTCTGCATCTCCCTGGGCATTCTGTTAGCACCCCATAACAGAAACAGAAAAGGTATACTAAGTCAGATATATCTAATAATTCCAGCAGCCAAATCCAATAAATTAACTGTTCTACTCTGATTGTTACTAAGGAGTAAACTGTAAACAACACTGATTAGTTAACAATATCTGGTATTTCTTTCGAGGAAAAAAAAAAAAAAAACGGGAAAGAAAAAAAAAGAAGCAAAACTTACGGGCTGGTTGCACGGTTCCTGGTCCGTAATATTTCTTCAACAATGCAGCATAGCTCTGATCATTTTTAAATTTGAATTCACAAAATAAAATGAGAGTAAGTTATTTACAGTTCAAAACCGGGGGTAAAAATGAAAAAAAGAAAAGAAAGCGAGACAAAAGTAGAACATACCCCTAGTCCTACTGCCGAGACCTGCAAGAAATAGATAAAAAAAAATTGGAAGTTGAGTAGAATCAATAGGTAAATGTTTTGTCGCGCACAAGCTGAGATATAAAAAGAGAATAAATTGTACAAGCGTGTACCTGAGTGGACTCGAGCATGGAGATGGCAAACAGTGCGAAAAGCAAGAGAGCAGCAAACTTCACCTTGCAGCTGATCGCCATATTCGGTTCCAAATTATCAAGAGAAGGAATACTAAATTTAAGAGGCTGAAAACGAAGACGGAAGTGAGAAAAAAAACTGTTTACCAATTGATGATGAAGAAAGCTTGACAACTCTCACTATTTATAGATGATTTCTGGGGACTAATTAAACATGGCATTATTTGTTGCTCGAAAGGTCTTGCGCAGGAAAGAGCCAACATTACAGCCTTGCTGATTTCTTCTTATTTATTTAATTAATTAATTAAGTATTGATAAAATATTTACTTAATTTTGCACTACAAGCTTTTTCCTTCTCCAACTGAAATACCATTAAGTAGTACTTTATTCTCACAGTTCAGGCTGATTTCGAGGGCGCTATTTCTGGCTCACCATGTTCTAGACCTCACTACGTTAACTCGATTATTAGAGAAAGTCTTCCCTCTAAAATAATATGATTCCCTCCCACAATGAATATTTAATGAAAATTGCTATGCTAATGCTAGTATAATTGTATAATAGTAAAATCATGCTAGTATAATAGTAAAATGGGAGTACATGCATGTGAAGTCGACGTTTTGATAGCACATGTGAAATTCCACATCAAATCCCATACCACATGCATAATCTTAGTCAGTGAGATTTGATAACCTTCATGGTAATTAATGATAAACACAAAGTTTCATTAACAAGAAATGAAGGTTATCACAGTGGTTAAATACTAATCATCCGGAGATTAATGGCACTAAGGAGGAAAAAATAAATAGGAAAAAATATAGATCACGGAACAAGGTCCGGACAAGTTAGGCAAGACAATGCGCAGACCAGATTTGTCCAGAGTAGATACCACTAAGGCTGTGGTCGTGACATGAATTTTTATAAATGGCATGTGGTTGAAAGTTAGAAACACATCCAACGGTCTTAATTTGTTTATGTTATTATTATCTCACCGATTTCTCTTAATAAATATTTTATTAATCTCTCATGATAATGTCTAATAGAAAATAATTGCATATACATTATCCCGTGTTCCACTTTCTCCTTGTACCCCTACCCCAACCATTGATAAAATGTTACGAGTCCTTTATTTTTAACACTATAATTCGACATTGTTATTTAATTAACTGATAATCAAAAAGAAAACTAAAACTCATCTCATCTTCTTAACGAGAAGGTTCAAAATCTATAATTTTCTTTATGTGTTCATCATTTTCTATGATCGATTTTTCTTTTTGTGTTATTTTTACACTTTACAACTTCGTTCAAGTATTTATTTAAAATAATTAAAAAATAATATTTACAATAATTATCATGGAAGAAAATCTCTCCTTTTATCTTCTTTAGATATTAATGAAATCTAATGCTGATCTTCTTAGTTCTTAAAATATACTCCCTCTGTTCCATTTTACTTGCTTTTTTTGGGTTTCTGTTGTGTTCCAAATTAGATGATAGTTTTAGTTTTTTTTCCCAATTTTCACTAATTTACCCCTGCTTTGGAATAACACCAGAGAATTAATTCTCATGCTAATCAACACAAAAACAATTACTCTATAATTTTAAATATACCCCATGAAGGATATATACTCAATCTTGTACATCCCAAGTACATAACTATGGGATTGATAACTTTCCATATATTTTAGAAATACAAAACTAGGTTATTTAATTCTTTAAGTGGGAATTAATATGAGTATGGAAAGATTTTACTCTCTCTGATATTTCTTAATATCCGTGAAAAATTCTACAACGTCAAGTAAATCGGAACGGAGGGAGTATAAATAATATCTTTGATTTCCGTGTCCAAGAGTTGAAACCTTTACCACTTCAGATGACCTGAAATTCATTTGTGAATCTAAAAAAGAAAAAAATAAGATTAGAAAAATAAATCTGAAGACAAAATAATTGATTCTTCTCCAAATGAACAACACTTTAATTGAATTACAAAAATTAATTAACTTTTAAAAAATTCAAAAAATATAATCCAAATCCCACAAAAATTCTTAATTATGGATTTAACGTTTAATTTTATTTTCCCACGACGTTAAAAATATACTAAAAATCGTTAGATTAGTTCCACATGGCAACCTAGGAATGGCTGGGACATGGAGAACATGAAAAAGTATGACATGATCTGAAGACAACATTAGAGGAGGTTAGGGTGGTGTTGGTGAGTGGTGATGGAGCCGGTGGCAGTAGTGATGGTGGATGGTGATGGTGTAAAAACTAGTGGTAATGGATGTGGTGGTAGTGGTTAATTGTTTGTTAGTAGGCAATATTTATTCCATGTTGTTATAACACACATAACATTATATTATGGAAGTCGGGTTAAACTTTGCTTTACATTACAAAAGAGATCATGAGCACGAGAAATAATTGTCAATTTATATGAGCATGCTCGTCCTTGAATATTGCACTATATTAGAAGCAAGAGAAATAAAATTGATATATTTACAAAACATGTGTAGGTATAACGAACAATGGAAAATACATATCTTTAAGTAAATAGAGAAATAGAATTGATATTATTACAAAACATGTGTAGGTATAACGAAGAATGGAAAATACATATCCTTAAGTAAATAACATATCCGGATAAATTCAGCAGGACTATGGGCTAGCTAGTATTCTATATTCTACTTCAGTACTATATCGTGGAATTGTAATTTACTTTTGGAAGACCATCCATGAAACTAGATTGGAACGCAAAGGATGCATAAAAAACTTTGGATCTTCTATCATCAATATCACCGTCCTAATCCGCACATAAAAATCCTAACTAATAGACCATTATTTATACTGCTTTTTATGTATCTCAAAATTCTTGTAGAAGTAACAAGATGTGAAGTTCTAGGATGTTGCATATACTGACATACTAAATTCTCTACATATGAAATTCCAAGTCTCGTCCATGTCAAGTAATGAACATAACCAACCAAATACCTATATTCAGTAGGGTTCTCGAACAAATCACCATCACATTTATTTAATTTTACACTTGTAGCACTATGAGTCTAACAAGGTTTTGCACCCTTCATTGTGTTCTTTCTCAACAAGCTAACAACATGTTTGATAAAGCAAATGTGAACCTGCATTCCTTTGAACTTTGATAGGAAAATGAATTGGTATAGAAGAATAGAATTATTACCAGTGAGCAAAATGAAATCCACATTTTCCAAAGCAACGGTGTTATCAGAACCATGGTTATAAAAAATCGAATTGCATCAGCAGTAAAAGAAACAAACTTCAAAGCAAGTAAAACATGACTAAGCTTCTAATACCATGCTTTTTGGAGCCTACTTTAGACTATAAAGGATTTATGAAATAAGCACACACAAAAATACCTAAAATCATCCTGAAAACATGGAGGTTGAGTCATATAAGAAAATATACTCAACCACTACATAGACTAGAACGATTGACATCAAATTGGCGAACTTTCAAACCAATTTGAACATCTAAAGAAATAAACACTATAATCGTTGTTGGTTTAGCTACATGACTAAATATCTCGTAAAAATCAAGACCATCATGCTGATGAAAACCTTTGGATATAAGTCTAGCTTTGTATCTTCAATAGAGACATCAACACTATGCTTATTCCTAGACCCCCATTTTCAGTCAGCCAAATTCTGACCGCCGAAAGGCTCAATTCGAGTCAAAGTACCGGCTGTAGACAAGATCATGATACTTATTAGACATTGACTTTATCTAATTCTTATCCTTATTAGCAAAACTGAAACAAGTAGGCACGACATGAGTAGAATCACGTAATAAAGCAACATGCACATGGTGTTTTGTAAAAATGATAAGATTTATGCCTGAAGAAAACACTTTTACCCCAAGTAGTCATCTAATGATCATTCCGTGGAATTTGTAATGGTTGTATAGGAGATAAAATAGTAGCATGAATAAAAGGAATATGATCATTTGGAGCAAAGCAGGTGGAGTATTGACATTAGGAAAAATATCAATGAAATAATTGACAAGAATGTCCTAAGCAAACGAAACCAACTATTGAAGATAAAGAAAATATTTTCCATTAAAGATAACATGCATGGAGATATAAACTTTGCATACCAGTAGCAGGATCAAGATTTCTATAACGTGTGAAAAGCACTATAAAAACACAATGAATGCTTCTAAGCTCAAGTTTGTTAGATATATAAGGCTTGGACCATGAAAAAGTAAAACCCTAAACTTTAAGAGAGTTAGGACTGTTCCTATGGGCATAGCAAACTAGCCAGTTTTCCAGTTTTGCACCCGCTATGGAGCTAGAAAACCAGTAAACTGGCTAAGTGGAAAATTCCACCGAGGTCGAGTTTCTACCGAGCGGTGTGGTATCGACTTCTCGGTTGAAATTCCACCGAGTGGTCAAGACTCGATCGTCGTTGGTTAACACTGGATCGCCCAGTATATCCCATCCAACGGTCCTAAATTGATTACTCTATAAATATCCAATCAAATTCCATTTCAACTCACACCTTCACTCCAATTTTCATTCTTTCACTCAAATTTTCATACTTTCATTTCAATTTTCATACTTTCACTCTACATATTCAATATGGTAGTTTGGGGTCGTAGATTTTTCTTAGCTGAAGATGAATACATTTACAGGAATTATGTTTTTGTTACACTGGGTAATATAAAATCATGCACAATAACAATAACAAATCACTTTTTGGGAAAACATATTTCAGAGATTTCAAGAAGAAACATTGTTTCCTCAATAATCGAGAAGCAAATCAGTTGTGTGGTCGCGTTCGATCAATCAATAAGGATGTAATAAACTTGTTTGTTGCCCGGTATAACAACCACACCCAATATTCGCTCGGCAATCTGTATGGACTAAACTCCAATATAATTCCGAGAGCACCAACTTAAAAACGATCTCAATCAAGAGATATAACAAAGAGCCTTATCTCAATTTCTCAATGCAATCAGCAAATCGAACAAATAGAAATCCGTGAGCCTGATTGATATGAGAAATAACATGGACGGTACCAAATACCAATGCTCAAGTGTCAATCAAGTTATATCCAACAAACAAGGTCGGATTTATCAACTGATTGAACTATGCACAACCTGTGATATTTCAATTATACAAACAAACATAATGCGGAAAAGAAATAACACAGACACCAGAAATTTTGTGAACGAGGAAACCGCAAATGCGGAAAAACCCTCGGACCTAGTCCAGATTGAACTCCATATTGTATTAGACCGCTACATACAATAACCTACTACAAGTTAACTTCAGATTGGAATGTAGTTGATCCCTAACAAGTCTCACACAGATTAAGGTACAGTCGCATTCCTTACGCCTCTAGAACCACGCCGGATTCTACGCATTTGATTCGTTTAGCTGATCTCACCTACAACTAAGAGTTGCTACGACCCAAAGTCGAAGACTTATAAACAAATGTGTCTCACACAGATAAGTCTATTCTAATAGATAAATATGTCTCCCATAGAAGTACCTATGAAGTTTTGTTCCGTCTTTTGATAAATCAATGTGAACATGAACCAATTAATAATATGGTCTTATACACCCGAAGAGCAGCTTAGAAATATCAATCACCTCACAATAACTTAACTATATGGTAGTATAAGAAGTTATTGCGAAACCACAAAGTCTGAGATGAATAAATTTGGGATTACTTTTTATATCTTACCTATCGGAGATAAATCTCGAGCAAATATTAAAAAAGATAGTACTCAATACGATAGAACAAGTAAGATCAAAATACGCAAATATAGAGAAAATGGTTGGATCTGGCTTCACGAATCCCAAATGAAGTCTTCAAGTCATTAACCTAATATGGTTTTGGAAAAACCTAAGTTAAAGGAGAATCGACTCTAGTACACAACTAGGACACGGGAAAGTGTCGGGATTAGGTTTTACAGTTTCTAGAGTTCTTCCTTATATAGTCTTTCAAATCAGGGTTGCCTACAATCAAAGCTAAGACAGCTTAGTAACAAAGCATTCAATATTCACCGTTAGAGGAAACCTGATTTGAGATTCAAGCTAAGTCTGCTTAATAATAAAGCGATTAATCTCCACCGTTAGATACTCTTAGCTTGTTACACACAAATGAAATATACCTTCATTTAGATATTGGTGACCGTATGTAAACGTGTATATTGAGTTAGCTCAATAACAGTTAACCGAACTTAGCCATATGAACACTTTTGTCTTAACCATATTCATCTAACACTTCTAGATCAAATATGATGCTCAATAAATCATGAAAGATAATCAAATGAATCTAATTGTGTTTCACATAGAGTTGTTCAATTGTTCACTATCTCATAGAAATATATATGAACAAATTGAAACAAAATCAGATTGATTTGTAATCTTACAAAGTACTTATACAAGAATCAATTCAAGAACATTAAGCCATGTTTGCAAAGATTGCATTCCTTAATTCATAAATATTTTAGTTCATGAGTATGAGAATCATACTTAGCCAATTTTAGAACGAACCATCAGTGTTCGCAAACCAGTGCGAACAACAGCTCAGACCTTGGCCTTGTCCGTTTTCGCATACTAGGTATGCGACCAGCAGTCCCGGACCTTTCGAGGTAGAACCGTTCGCATACTAGGTACGCAAACAAGGTTCCCGACCTTGACAATTAAAATCGTCCGCATACTCTCAAATGCGAACATTGTTTCGGAATTGAATCATGACAATACAGTTTGCATACTAGGTATGCATACCGTTTTTTATCCAGACATGGTTGATTGTTCTAAACTCCCATTTCAATCATTAAAACATCCTTATAAGACGACAATAGCTGTATCACACAAACTATTAGCTTCAAGTGATCGAATGGTCAATTCTAAACTTTCCAAGTCGACATCAAATGATTGTCTCATAAAAATCATGTAAAATGTTTCATGGAAATTTCCACATGATCATCTTTTGACTTAATATTTAGTTTCCAACAAATAAATTCTTTCCAACTAAACTCGTCAAGAATAATGATGAACATAGTTAAAGCAAAAAGCTTCTAACACATATTTCGAGAAATAGATAAGAGAAATAAACTCATCTCGGAATATCAAATGTGTATAATGTAAATGTCTATATATCTATACGACTTAGTCTCATTAGAAGATAGAGTAGAATAGACTTCTGAGTGATAGATAAGTTTTAGTCTCCATATACCTTTTCTTGATGAAATTCCTCCAAGCTCTCCTCAGTAGATATTCGTCTTCAATTGATGAACGACGTGAAGTCTAAAGCTCAACTACACATTCTATCATAATCCAAGACATAGTTATAAGTAGACTAGAAATCAAGACTATAGTTTTGATCAACTAAACTTGACAAACAAGCTTGAGATAGCAACGCTTGCAAGTTCGACCGACAAGTGCTCTAACAATCTCCCCCTTTGTCAATTTTAGTGACAAAACTATCAATACATATGGATTACAAAATAAATAAACTTTGTAGCTTCTCATCCATCATGCTTTATTTCCTTGGTTCTTCAATATTCCTTGAATTCTTCGCTACTCCAAGTACTCCAGCGATTATGAACGTGTTCAACTCAGCATCATTGTTGTTGAAGATCCGTAGCCATAAAAATAAGAAAACAATTGTTCTCAATCATTGTTATACAATATCATAGTATTATTACACAACATCAAAGTCCAATTGCATCACAACTTTGACAATAATACTACGGTGATATGTATCACTCCCCCTTAGTCAATACTTCCATCTCACAATGAAAACCACTCCCCCTTACATAATGATCCGTAAACCATATGTATGTAGTGTGAACTACCAAATAATTCTCCCCTTTTTTGTCAATATAAATTGGCAAAGGTACGAAAACTACGGGAACATAATGAAATTCTCAAAGAGATAATTCATGACTAAAAGAGAACATATCAACTTTGTTTCGATGATTTCACATAGTCGAAACTTAGTGTATTCATCAAGGAGTTTATAAAGATACAAGATAACTCCTACAATATTCCATAGCCGCACTCCCCACAAAGATATGGCAAATTAAGCACAAGTTCAATTAAGAGCTTTCCCCCATAAAATATCATTCCCGAAAGAACAACAAGGGCGACCTTACTTTTATAAGAAAAGAAGGATTTCTTTGGACGTTAACAAACCACATGGATTTGTATCCGGTAAACTCGAATAAATTAATCACAAGAGGACCTTATAGATTAATTTAATCGGAAATGCTCAACATAAGAGAACTTACAAAGCCACATAGGAGTGGATCAGGAAAAAGATCAATATCAAGGAATTTTCAAAAGTTCATTCTATCTTTTATCAATATTTGCATAAAGATACAATAAACTTAACTTTTGAGCATATATGAGATAATCACAGTTCACGGACGTAAACACACATATACCATAAAATATTTTTGCAATATATAAATCCAATAAAGATTATATAATTGTTTATGGGTAAAAATCGTTTCTGCTGATTTCGGTAATTTCGGTGGGTGAGTGAGAAACTGGTTCAAACCCTAAACAAATGTCTTGACGTGAGCACTTTATAGATTCGAGAGATAAATATGTACAAGTCCGGGCCTAAACCAAGAAATGGCCGTTCCCGGACTTGCTTGGTCACAAAGTGGAGGAGAAGGGTTGATTTGGGGAGGGAAGCAAAGAAAGGTGTTGAGACCGAATAGTTAGGAGAGTAATATCTCGACTTGTATCGAGAAAGTAAAAGCTTGGGAAGCTTGCAAGAGATGAAATCTTTTTGGGAGAGCTTGCAAAGTTGCCTTTACGAGTGTAGTATTTTCTCCGACCGAGACTTGTTGTAATCCGTGAAATAGGTAAGACCTATTTATACAAGTCGAGATTGAAACGTACTGGCCTCATGAAGGAAGAGAGTAAAGGGTGAAATAATGGGAGGAGGTGGTAACCGCATGGTTTAATGGGCGAAAACGTTTTTCACCATTATTTCCTCTTTTATTTGACCGCTTTATTCCTTTTCACTTTCTTAATGTGAGCGTAGTGTACGGCGCATGTTGTGACCGCCAAACCAAAACCCTAAAGAAGCATCCCCCAATTTGTGTCGATGTCTCGAGTGTTGGTTGCATCTTGAGTGCAAGTGGCGCTGCTAGTGGCGCGTGTGGCATGTGCCAATGGCATGTGCGGAATGCCTTGGTGGTAGGTTGCACGGTTTGCAAGTTAGGCTACCAAAGCGTGTGTGTTTTGCATGTGCCAATGGCATGTGCGGAGTCTCTGCTTGGTGGTAGGTTGCACGGTTTGCAAGTTAGGTTACCAAGCGTGTGTGTTTGGCATGTGCGGAATGCCTTGGTGGTAGGTTGCACGGTTTGCAAGTTAGGTTACCGGCGTGTGTGTTTGGCATGTGCCAATGGCATGTGCGGAATGACTTGGTGGTAGGTTACTTACGGTTTGCAAGTTAGGTTACCGGCGTGTGTGTTTGGCATGTGCGGAATGCCTTGGTGGTAGGTTGCACGGTTTGCAAGTTAGGCTACCGTGTGTGTTTGGCATGTGCCGATGGCATGTCGGCCATGTTGACCTAGTTGCAAGTCTTGCAAGCCTGGGCGCTATGTTTGGCGTGGGCCAAAAGCATAGCGGCTTGGAAGTATGGCTTGCGACACGTGTTGGCATGTGCCAATGGCACGTGCGGCCATGTTGACTAGTTGCAAGTCTTGCAAGCCTATGGCGCTATGTTTGGCGTGGGCCAAAGGCATAGCAGCTTGGAAATATGGCTTGCATCACGTGTTGGCATGTGCCAATGGCACATGCGGCCATGTTGACCTAGTTGCAAGTCTTGCAAGCCTGGGCGCTATGTTTGGCGTGGGCCAAAGGCATAGCGGCTTGGAAATATGGCTTGCGGCACGTGTTGGCATGTGCCAATGGCACGTGTTGGCATGTGCCAATGGCACGTGCGGCCATGTTGACCTAGTTGCAAGTCTTGCAAGTCTAAGGCGCTATGTTTAGCGTGGGCCAAAGGCATAGCGGCTTGGAAATATGGCTTGCGGCACGTGTTGGCATGTGCCAATGGCACATCTTACGGCCATGTTGACCTAGTTGCAAGTCTTGCAAACCTAGGGCGCTATGTTGAGGCGTGGGCCAAAGGCATAGCGGCTTAGAAATATGGCTTGCGGCACGTGTTGGCATGTGCCAATGGCACATGCGACCATGTTGACCTAGTTGCAAGTCTTGCAAACCTAGGGGCGCTATGTTGGGCGTGTGCAATGGCATAGCGGCTTGATTTGGCATTGTTGCCATGGTGCGCGATATGCGGCTTGGTTTGGCATTGTTGCCATGGTGCGCAAAAGAGATGCGGCTTGGTTTGCATTGTTGCCAAGGTCGCAGATATGCGGCTTGGTTTTGGCATTGTTGCCATGGTGCGCGATGCGGCTTGGTTTAGCATTGTTGCCATGGTGCAACATGCGGCTTGGTTTGGCATTGTTGCCATGGTGCGCGCAGATGCGGCTTGGTTTGGCATTGTTGCCATGGTCGCGACATGCGGCTTGGTTTGGCATTGTTGCCATGGTGCGCGACATGCGGCTTGGTTTGGCATTGTTGCCATGGTGCGCGACATGCGGCTTGGTTTGGCATTGTTGCCATGGTGCGCGACATGCGAAAGATGGCTTGGTTTGGCATTGTTGCCATGGTGCGCAACATGCGGCTTGGTTTAGCATTGTTGCCATGGTGCGATATCTGCGGCTTGGTTTGGCATTGTTGCCATGGTGCAAAGATGCGCTTGGTTTGGAATTAGGGTTCTGTGTCGAAAAACCTAATCTGGTATTTTGAAAAAATACCCCTATTAATTATTTACACCGAGTTAAATGCTCTTAGTTAATGTGTTGCGGGTAACACTAGGTCATGGGGTTTTACGATTTTACCCCTTGTTTAAAAATCACCATCAACATTAAGTCCCCTGCTTAGCTCGAGGTAAGCATAAGATGGTGACAAACTATTAACAGCAAACCGTAAAGAAAATTGAAGGAGGCTTGTCTCGACCTTTTATAAATAGGATTTGGAATCCTTGCCTCTCAGTAGTTTTGCACAAATCTAGAGGCTGGCACAATTGGGGCCGGTGCGGCAGGGCGACGTTGGGAAGTTGGCGTGAGTTGGGAAACTGAGTGTGCTAGGCGGTGGGACCGGCACAAAGTGTAGAAGCCGTGCGTGCTTGCAGGTCGGCGCAATTGGTGGGCCGGTGCGGCTTGAAACCGTGCTTGCGGGCGTGACTTGGGCGACATTGGGAAGTCGCACCCTTTGTGGGCCGTTTCTTACACGCGTGATTTTGGTGAAAGGGAAATCCTTCCCTATTTCAAAGTCTTTCACGCTTTATATATATATATAAAGCCCCTTTCTCCCCATCCTACGCTTTATTCTTTCCTCTTTTCATACTAGCGGCAAAGAGAAACCGGCTTCCGGGTATGTCTTCGAGTACTTTTCTCTCTTTTTTTTTCTTTTCACGTAGGTGTAAACCTTAAGAGTAGCGCTTCACAATCCTTGCATATGATTTCTTGGCGTGCCTCTTGTAGAAAATATTGTATGTATGCAACCAAGGGAAATACTTGCATATATTGTTTGAACCTGTAGGGGAATATTGCATATATGAATTTTCTGGTCCTGAAAGAAATATTTGAACCCTGAAGAAAATAATGCGTGTGTATTTTTAAACCGTAGAGGATGCTAAGTATATAATTATGAAACCGAAGAAAGATCATGGACACACTTGTACCCGTATAGAATGCCGCGTATATAGTCTTGAATCCTGAAGAAAATCTCACGTATATAGTCTTGAACCCGAATAAAATACTCGTATATAGTCTTGAACCCGAATAAAATATCACTGTGTATATAGTCTTGAACCCGAATAAAATACGTCCTCCTTCCCCTTTCTTTTTCTTTTTTTTTTTGTTGGGTAATACGATTATGTGTCGGGGAGATAACTTCGTCTTTCTCCGTTTGTTTTGTGCGTATATCTTATTACCCAGATTGTTATGAAGGAATTCGATAAGATGTTACTCGAATCAAATTTCACTTCGTCGAAGGATGCTCATAATTCCAAACCGAACATAGATGATGAATTCTTCACTAGAGCCCTCGCCCCGCTCGGAAGAATCACCTGAGTTTCGTGCCAATTTTGCTAACCGGTGGTGAGGATGAAAGGAAGACACGTTCGGTTTGCCCGAGAGCACCATTCGGTTGTCTTCATAAAGGGGTGTATTCTTCTTCCAATATTGACTTCGGGATGTGTCAAAGCCCATTGCGTTCTTTTGATAGATGGGTTGAGTTCATGGTGAGCAAGGAGCATATAAATACCAACTTGACTCGAGCGCGAGTCATTGATGTTGTCAAGACTTCCGTAAATCTCCGGATTAGGAAAGATATCCCGAACTTGGTTGCTTTCATCTCCAGATGGTGTTCGGATACTCATACAATCATATGTAGATGGGGCGAGATAACTTTCTCCTTGGAGAGTGTGGCTCTCTTCTTGAATCTTCCTGTATCAAGGAATCTTAAAATCAATTATCTCAAAGTGAGGTGAAGATGCGGGATGACTCGTCAGCTAAGTTGGGGATTTTGCTCGGAAAGACTCCATTGCGAAGTCGAAGGATTCTACCCGGAAGAGGATGAAAGGTGCCCTTACGGTTGGTGGATATCTCAATGGTTTCCGGACGAGTTGGAGCACAGACGGAAAAGTAGTGATCTTCATGTCGCCGCATTTTTGGCTCTACGGTTGTCCGAGAGACATTTTTGATAATGATTCTGGAAAGAAAGGAATAAGACCGGAGTTGTTAGCGATTCTTTGTGAAGTTGGCAAAGGGTGAAGTTCTTCCCATTGGCAAAGTTGTTCCTTGGTTCCCCAGTATGTGCATCTGGATCACCTAGTTGCGAACATGCAAGTTTGAATGGTTTCATGAAAGTGGATTCATATGTGCACGTTGCTTTTCTCGCAAGTCTGGCTATGGGAGCACTTTGAGAAGTATGCTCCAAACCGCTGCCTTCGCTTCCCGTGAGTTGGGGTGGCTCCGAATTCTTCGATGGGTGAAAAGGCGTCCAAGAGTTGGCGTGAGCTTGGTTAGTTTTCTTGATAAGTTGCATGAAATCAATTTTCGTCCATGGGGGCCGGTCCACAAGTCGGTGACTCAAATTGACACTTTTTGCTTCTGCTCCGCTCATGTCTTTGTCTTCGATGACGCTTTGAGCGTTGGTGAAAAATTGTTCATTCAAAGTTGCTTGCCGGTTATATGCCGTCTTTCTTCGTGGGGTGTTTCCGAGATAGCTGCTTACAATATTGGCCGTCTTTGCTCGTCACATGGGTTTCGATCAAGGGGTGCCTCTTGTTTACTGGCCAGCGATCCCTAAGGATTCATTACGTGTCACCCTTGGCGCCCAGTGCCCTTAAGCCTGTATCCGTCTTTCCTTCTTTCAAATGGGAAGAGTAACTTGACGACCTTCGGCTATAATGAGTTTTGGTGCGACGAGTTTACTATGATCCGAGATTTTGTGAATAACGTGGTGGAAAACGTTCGTTGCAAACCTTCCCAAATTACGAAAGAGTATCCAATGTTGAGAGATCCCAAAGCGAAAGTTGCCTAGCAATTCGGAAAGTCCCCGGAGCCAAGGAACGGAGAACAAAGAATCGTGTTGGCGGGTTCCGGACGGTTTCACAAGATCCTCCCACGGCTCTTGTGTCTTTCGGTTCTTCCAATAACCGGGTATGTGTCGCCTCTTCATTGGTTTTCTCAAAACACGTGAATTTCGAGAAATATGTGTCTTGTTTCCTTGGCTTCGGTAGTGTTAATGCTTTCACGCTCTTGCACGTTGCCGAGAGACGGCAATTTCTTCAAAGAACTCCAAAGCACCATTGAGCCTTCTCATAGCGATGATGAATCGAGAGAGAAGAAGGTTCAACAAGTGAGAGTGATTCCTCCGCAGATCGGTTCCTTTGTTTGAAGTGGTTGGTGAGTTTCGCACTTCTTTTCTTTCTTCTTTTGTTTCCTCTTTTGGGAAATATCCACTCGAGTTCGCGGGAGGAATCCGGTTCGGAGGATGATTACGGGGGTAGAGCCGCATGAAAACTTGCCTTTGGTGACCACCGTGGTGACTTGGAGATGAGCGTTAGCCAATTGCGAACACAGAGATGTGGCTCAAACGGCGGATGATTCTCTGATGGTTGTTGCCGTAGATATGGAGGAAAACCCTCTTCAAGTCGTGAGGCCAGGTGCAGGCACCATTTTTGATCCTCCGTACTTGGTTCCTTATCCGGGTCATGTGCTTGGTTGGCGGCTTCGCGTGCGGCTAAGCACGAGGCGTTGTACACCGAATCTAGGAGAAATACGGACATATGGCTACAACCAAGAAAGTCACTAGTCGATTTGCGGGTTAAGCGTGTGGAAGAGGCTTTATCTTCCATCGAGGACATGCGTGAGGTGACTGGTCACACCGTTTCCCAAAACGTTATTGCCGACTGGGAGCACCATCGCGACGTGTGCATAGAAAAGGAGTTCAACACTTCGTGGTTTGTCGAAGGCCTTGCGAGAGATCCAAAAGTTGAAAGATGCGGCGGTCGAAAAAGCCTTTCGGCTGAGGAGATTGCTCGACAGGAGGTAGAACTCGAAAAACTTTCCAAGATGTTGACTATGAAGAGAGCGGCTCTTGAAGATGCAAAGTTGACCTTCTCCAAGAAGAAAGAACTCTTTGGATGATTTTCCTTGAATGTTTCTCGTTTAAACTTTCATTTAGGTTCCTTTTTTTTTTTTTTGAAAGACATATTGGATGTCTGGTTCAAAACTTGACCTTTGATAGGCAGTGGTAGCTTTTTTTGGGTGTTGGATTATTTCGGATGAATGGTTTGATAATATGACTATGATTATGTTTTGGAAAGGAATATTGCTTCTATGAGAGTGTATGCTAGCAATTGGCACAAGAATCAAAGAAGATGATGGTTTTACTAAGAACCTAAAAATAGATCGTATATCTTGTGCAGTCTAAATTTACTCACTTCATAGGTTGTGTGAACACGCCTCTCTCGTGTAAAGGCGGTTCTTTCTTTGGTGGCTTTCTTTGGTAGCATCCCTGACAAGTCCCCAATTGTTTGGTAGATTCTTCAACGAGTCCCCGTTTTACGGTGTAGTTTTAACAACCGATAACTTGGGTTGTCTGAGTCGGACTAGGTCGCAAGTCCCCAATCGCTTGGTAGCATCTTCAACGAGTCCCAGGTTTTACGGTGTAGTTTTAACAACGATAACCGGGTCGTCAAACCGCGATTGATTCGGATCGAGTCGCTTTCCCCTACCATCTTGACATCTGGGTGAAGAACGAGATCGGCTGATCGACATTGTAGCCGATAGATCGATCCTCCCGCTCGTGGTCGCCAATTGTTTATGGGTAAAAATCGTTTTTTGATTTCGGTAATTTCGGTGGGTGAGTGAGAAATCTGGTTCAAACCCTAAACAAATATGCGCACGTGAGCACTTTATAGATTCGAGAGATCAATCTTGTAGCCAAGTCCGGCCTAAACCAAGAAATGGCCGTTCCCGACTTGCTTCGGTCACAAAGTGGAGGAGAAGGGTTGATTTGGGGAGGGAAGCAAAGAAAGGTGTTGAGACCCGAGAATAGTTCTGGGAGAGTAGTATCTCGACTTGTATCGAAAGTAAAAGCTTGGGAAGCTTGCAAGAGATGAAAGCTTTTGGGAGAGCTTGCAAAGTTGCCTTTTTACGAGAGTGTAGTATTTTTCTCCCGACCGAGACTTGTTGTGCAGTGGAAATAGGTAAGACCTATTTATACAAGTCGAGATTGAAACGTACCCTGGCCTCATGAAGGAAGAGAGTAAAGGGTGAAATAATGGGAGGAGGTGGTAACCGCATGGTTTAATGGGCGCGTTTTCACCATTATTTCCTCTTTTATTTGACCGCTTTATTCCTTTTCACGCTTTCTTAATGTGAGCGTAGTGTCTGTTGCATCTTTGTGACACCAAACCAAAACCCCAGAGAAGCATCCCCCAGTTTGTGTCGATGTCTCGAGTGTTGGTTGCATCTTGAGTGCAAGTGGCGCGTGTGGCATGTGCGGAATGCCTTGGTGGTAGGTTGCACGGTTTGCAAGTTAGGCTACCAGCGTGTGTGTTTGGCATGTGCCAATGGCATGTGCGGAATGCCTTGGTGGTAGGTTGCACGGTTTGCAAGTTAGGTTACCAGCGTGTGTGTTTGGCATGTGCCAATGGCATGTGCGGAATGCCTTGGTGGTAGGTTGCACGGTTTACAAGTTAGGTTACCAGCGTGTGTGTTTGGCATGTGCCAATGGCATGTGCGGAATGCCTTGGTGGTAGGTTGCACGGTTTGCAAGTTAGGTTACCAGCGTATGTGTTTGGCATGTGCCAATGGCATGTGCGGAATGCCTTGGTGGTAGGTTGCACGGTTTGCAAGTTAGGCTACCGAGCGTGTGTGTTTGGCATGTCTGAGTGGCATGTGCGGCCATGTTGACCTAGTTGCAAGTCTTGCAAGCCTAGGGCGCTATGTTTGGCGTGGGCCAAAGGCATAGCGGCTTGGAAGTATGGCTTGCGACACGTGTGGGCATGTGCCAATGGCACGTGCGGCCATGTTGACCAAGTTGCAAGTCTTGCAAGCCTAGGGCGCTATGTTTGGCGTGGGCCAAAGGCATAGCGGCTTGGAAATATGGCTTGCGGCACGTGTTGGCATGTGCCAATGGCACATGCGGCCATGTTGACCTAGTTGCAAGTCTTGCAAGCCTAGGGCGCTATGTTTGGCGTGGGCCAAGGCATAGCGGCTTGGAAATATGGCTTGCGGCACGTGTTGGCATGTGCCAATGGCACGTGCGGCCATGTTGACCTAGTTGCAAGTCTTGCAAGCCTAGGGCGCTATGTTTGGCGTGGGCCAAAGGCATAGCGGCTTGGAAATATGGCTTGCGGCACGTGTTGGCATGTGCCAATGGCACATGCGGCCATGTTGACCTAGTTGCAAGTCTTGCAAACCTAGGGGGCTATGTTGGGCGTGGGCCAAAGGCATAGCGGCTTAGAAATATGGCTTGCGGCACGTGTTGGCATGTGCCAATGGCACATGCGGCCATGTTGACCTAGTTGCAAGTCTTGCAAACCTAGGGCGCTATGTTGGGCGTGTGCCAATGGCATAGCGGCTTGATTTGGCATTGTTGCCATGGTGCGCAGTATGCGGCTTGGTTTGGCATTGTTGCCATGGTGCGCAGTATGCGGCTTGGTTTGGCATTGTTGCCAAGGTGCGCAGTATGCGGCTTGGTTTGGCATTGTTGCCATGGTGCGCAGCATGCGGCTTGGTTTGGCATTGTTGCCATGGTGCGCGGTATGCGGCTTGGTTTTGGCATTGTTGCCATGGTGCGCAACATGTGGCTTGGTTTGGCATTGTTGCCATGGTGCGCAGTATGCGGCTTGGTTTGGCATTGTTGCCATGGTGCGCAGCATGCGGCTTGGTTTGGCATTGTTGCCATGGTGCGCAGCATGCGGCTTGGTTTGGCATTGTTGCCATGGTGCGCAATATGCGCTTGGTTTGGCATTGTTGCCATGGTGCGCGACATGCGGCTTGGTTTGGCATTGTTTCCATGGTGCGCGATATGCGGCTTGGTTTGGCATTGTTACCATGGTGCGCGGCATGCGCTTGGTTTGGAATTAGGGTTACGTATCGAAAACCCTAATGCGGTATTTTGAAAAATACCCCTATTAATTATTTACACTGAGTTAAATGCTCTTAGTTAATGTGTTGCGGGTAACACTAGGTCATGGGGTTTTACGATTTTACCCCTTGTTTAAAAACCACCATCAACAATAATGCAAAATCATCTTCCAAATAACTTAGAATTTAAATAAATAAATCTAAAAACATTGCAAGATGAAAATCGTTGAAATATCTATGTGTAATCACAATATTTTCTATTTCAAACCCTAGTTATCCTTCTTAAAACATAAGAATAAATTCTCATAAGAAGTTTCCTAGAAAAAAAATAAAAGTTCAGACTTGTTTGATAACTTCATACCTCTCCATGACTCCATCATAAAAGGTATTATCGATATCCTTGATCCTTTTGACCGTAGAAACTCCATGTTCATGAGTTAGAACATTCACCTTTCGATCAACAATGCGAGCAAGTTGGCTGGCCTTGATGCAATTAGAGATGAGCTTCTTCTGGTTCCGTATCAAGACCTTTTGATTTTCAAGGATTTTGGTCTGACCTTATGATAGTAGCAATACCTGGGTCGAAGGAAGGGATAAAATTGATGATTGCACGAATATACATTTTGAAACTCGCTAACTACCTCGACTTTGTTATTAACTATGATATTGTTAACCTTGTTCCTTCTTCTATAACTGAATTTGAAAATAATAAGCTAATGGAATCTCCTTCCGAATTTGAAATTCATGATGCTTTGTTTGGTATGCTTCCTAACTCTAGTCCTTGTCCTGATGAATTTCGTGCATGTTTTTTTCAAAAAAATTGGACCATTGTGAAAAAAGATATTATAGACACTGTTAAGGCTTTCATACAAAGTGGGCATATGCTCACTCAACTAAATCAGACCTACATTTCCTTGATTCCTAAAATCCAACACCCAGCTGGTCCTGGTGATTACATACCCATAAGTCTCTGTAATATAACTTATAAAATTATCTCAAAAGTCATTGTTAATATATTAAAACACTTCCTTGACATATTGATATCTCCATATCAATCTGCTTTCGTCAAGCAAAGAGTTATCTTAGACAACATCCTTGTTGCTCATGAGATAATTCATGCTATGATAAAGAAAAATAAAAGAGTAAAACTGACTTTATGAGGCTAAAGATTGACATGTCCAAGGCCTTCGACAGGGTTGAATGGGATTTTCTCATCGCAATTATTCGAAAATGGATTTTGTGATGGATGGTGCAACTTATTCTTCAATGCATCGGTACCAGTAACTACCTTATTCTTATTAATGGTGTGCCTTGCAAACCTTTTAAGTCATCTAGAGGATTAAGACAAGGGGACCCTTTGTCCCCTTATCTTTTCATGCGTGAAATCCTTTTCTAGGACTCTATCTGATGATGAAAATAAAGGCCTTATCTCTGGTTTTAAAATAAAAATAATTTGCGTATCTATCAGTCACTTGCTATTCGCTGATAATTGTTTGCTTTTTTCCGAAGCTAATACTACTCAAAGTAAAAACTTGTTGAAACTCTTAGAGGACTATGAAAGACTTCTGGTCAGATGATAAATTTTTTTAAATATGGTATTTTCATCACTCCCCATATCCCCAATAGTCTTGGTAGAGATATCATAAACATTCTTAAAGTAAAAAAAATTAGATTGGATGATAAATATATAGGTGGTCTTTTATTTACAAATAAATCTAAAATTGCCTGTTTTGATAGTTTAACTGTTAATATGGGTAGTAGACTCAAGGGGTGGAAAAGTGAGTCAATGTCCCCTCCTGGTAGAGGGATTATGGATAATTGTCCTTGAATTGTTGCATATCTATAGTATGTGTACTTTTATTCTGCCTAAAACTACCACTAAGAGGATATAAAACACTATACGTGACTTCTGGTGGGGTAAACTGCGCCCTAAGAAAGGAATGTACATGAAAGGCCGGAGAGGTCTTTGCAAAAGCAAGGAAAAAGGTGGCAATGGGTTAAAAAGGGTTGATTTAATGAACCCATCTCTCATTGCCAAGAATGGGTGAAGGCTCTTTCACCAACCCAACTCTATTTTTTCCAAAACTATGAAAGGGAGGTATTTCCCTAACACTAATCCATTTCATGCCATCTGTAATGAGGGGTCTTCTTGGGCCTGTAAGGGTGTTTATTAAGGTCTCATGACTCTCAAAGACTTTAGCATATGGGAAATAGGAAACAGTATCTCTGTTCACATCTAGAAAGATATCTGGATCCCAGATGAACAAGGAAAACCTATCAGACTCTTAGGAATGGATACTAACTCTAACTATAGTATGGTGCATGATCTTGATGAGTGCCAAATATTGCATATTTATACACCTTTTTATTGGCATTTTACTCATCTTTTGCGCTTAAAAATCAGATATTATCCCAGATTCTGTATTTTCCTTGTTTTCAAGAATAAATATTTGTATTAATTAATTTTGTGTTTTTAGGTAATAAATAAAGCTTGGAGAATCCGAGAGCCAAAGGAGTGACCGGCGTCGTAAGCGTCAAAAATAATTTACACTTTATTACTACTCAAAATATAAATATAGCAAGGGCAAGAAAGGATCGATCCCACGAGAGAGGTCTAGGTTGTCAAATTGTTATGGTTTCCTATAAAAACACCGGAAGAATTTACGATTGTGTAAATAAAAATAAACAAAAAGCAAAACAAATAAAAGTAAACACGCAAATCAAGGATGTGAAAAATATTGGATAAAGGTTTCATCTTCAATTGTAAACAAGTTTATGAATGTATGAATAGAATTCGTATTTAATCTCGCCATCATCAAAAGCCATAGAATACCTTATTGCAAGAATACTCCGTAAATTTCTTAAGTTATCAACACACACATTAGGGCTGCGTATGTGAAATCTACCTAAAGAATAACCTAACGCCTTGCGCTAATCAAGTTCAATTCCTAGGAGCATTAAGTTTCGAAATAGGCTAATCAATGCAATTGTAATACATTGCGCAAACAATTCGAACAAAGGTAAATTTCTACATATGATTACAAGGATGTATCACTACAACCTAGAATCATATCATGCTACTAGTATTCAAGGTTATCGCTCGATGAAAACCCTAAAATAGCTATAGATATGGATGTGAGTTCAATCAATTCTAGACTCGACTAAACAAACATTCAATCATATTGCAATCCATCAATCATGCAATTATTATAACCCGTAGAAATCAAACGATAATATTGAGAGAAAACTAATTCATAAAAATCATAAATTTGTTGCAAAATCCAACTACATCTTCAACCAATAATAAAAACTTAGTTCATATTCATGGAGTTCATAACAAGAAGAAAGAGAAAAGACTTCATGGTTCTAAACCCTAGAATAACGTAGAGATAGTCCTCCTCAAAAAGATAGAAGTCCTCTCTTTTATATGTTTCTCAATTTCCATAAAGGATACTCCTTCCAAAATTAGGTTTTGTCTTCAAGTCCATTAGTTGGAAATTCACCCGGCCCACCATGGAGAGAAACCCGTGTAGAAATTATGTCCCAAAAACGCTCGCCGGAAAACTGGGATTATGGCCGGAATCCAGCCGGAAAAGTCGCCGGAAAGTACCTCAGGTGACCGGCAAAGTCAAACCGGTCACCGGTCAACGAGTCAGGACTGGCGGGTCAATGGGTCAACTCGGGTCGAGTTGCTGAGTCAAACCGGGTTAGAGCAAATCAGTGAGTCAGGCCGGTTCATCCCTGATTCAGATCTGAGTCAGACTCAGCTGGGCTGAGTGACTTTGCCTGGACTTGTTGCATTGGCCAGAACTCTCTGGTATAACTAGCCATGATGGCTGTGTTCCTTCCCTGTTTCAGTCATGGCCAAGATGGCCCTGCACTTGCATTTCTTCACCACTGAACCTTGGCTGCACACAAACTCAGCCAACCCATATCAAGCCATGACATCTTGCCAGCAAACTCCTTCAGCCTAACCACCAGCTCCCATCACCTGCAGCTCACTTTCTTCATTGCACATTGCAACTCAAGTCTGGCTTTACTGTTCCTATGGCTCATCTCAGATCACAGCCAGAACTCAACCTGCTGCTCATACATTCCAGCAAGCTCAGCTGCTAATTCAATCCATAAGCTCAGCCCAGGCCAATTCCATCTCAGGCCTAGTATCAGCTCAATCAATCCATGCTCAAAGCATCAGTTGCTACACAATCAGAGCTGCACCATCATCTCCCTGCAACTTGCAGCTTCACATACACCTGCAAAACAGCCTATTCCACCAGCTCCATACTTCAACCTTCCCTGTAAACCTAAGCATACATCTAACCATTACAGCCATACTTCCACAATACCAAAACCACCATTGCAATTGAGACCTGCACTCTAGCTGCAACCACAGTCCCTGTAATCCATTCCGCATCAGCAACTCCACCAGAGCAAATACAACTTGAGCCATTCCTTCTAAGCACTCAGCTGCTTTACTCCTGTGACTCATACAAACTCACCAGAGCCACCACTTTTCTTGAAACAGTAATTGCAGACTCTGCACTCCACACCAGATTTTGATGCACCGTGATATGTGTCCGTCTTCATGAAAACTTTGCCACACAAGAAGCAGCCTATCGCAAAATAAAGTGTCTCTAGTGCACACAAGCCCGACATGCATTGCCATTCTTACACTCTCCGATTGCTGGTTTCTCATCTACCTCCGGCTTACTTGCACCAACCCACCTGTTTCGGACTTGTAACGTGCTCTTCCAATTGATGCGAGTTAATGTCTCGGTCAAAAAGCGCCCTTTATCTTCGATTTGATCCTACAATTTTATCAACCTCGATTATCTCGGCTGGCCAATTGGGGTCTCGATGTGTTTGTCAGGCTCCTTAATTTCTTTGGACGAGAAGTCATCCTCTCCTGCCAGATAACGATTTTGTGGATGCAATATAGGCTCTTGTCTTGAGCTCATCCTGACCTATCTTGAATTGCGAGCTCAGAAAAGGGAAAGGAGAACCCTAATTTCATCAGCATCTCAATTTGTAGCAGCAACAGTGACAAAGTTTCTCCATTCATCTCTGATTCTTCTCTCTGTAAATTCATCTTCAAACATCACAAGCCCTAATTTCCATTAATTCTAGCACCACCAGAAACCGTCAACATCTCCTTAACTTCACGATTCATATGAACAACCACCAATTCCTACCTTGTCACTCGATTTGATCTACTTCTCGATTAAGAACAACTCTCAAAATTAATAATACTTCTCTCTCTCTCGGTTCCATTTCGATTCAATTGAGAATGATTTTGAGATTTTGAGATTTAGGGTGTAGGAAGTATGAGTCGATAATCACACCCCACTCATTAGATACCCCAAAGAGGTGCCCTATAACAGATGGTCACCCCTTAACCTCAACCCGGGCCGCTTTTTATTTCTCCTCCCAATAGAGTTGCCCCTTAACATTTGGTCTACTGTGTTTAGTACTCCTCCAAATAAGGTTTCCCCTTAAGCTTGACTAGGCTCCAGATAGCACATGCCAATGACACTCTTGCCCTTTGCTTATGAGTCCTTGTTTTGCCCATAACTTCTTCATACGAACTCAGAATGACTCCGTTCTTTCGCCATTGTCTTCATCTTCTCGTCCTCTACACAATGAAAAGTAGAAATCTTGCATTTGAACGAGTTCCAATTGGTCTTTGGCTTTTCTCCACTTGTGACTTCACTTTTGTAGCTATTTCCACTTCTTTTCGCTCCAAATGACTCTATTGCACCTAATAAACTCAAAAGTAAACATAAGATACATAATTCACAAGAAAACTCGCAAAGAAACCATAAATACTAGATATTAAATACGGTGTATTCTACACCTATCAAATTCCCCTACACTTAGACTTTGCTAGTCCTCGAGCAAATCAAACCAAAACAATAAAATACAACAACTCCGTGTCGCGTCGAGGCTACGGTCACTTTTAGCATAAATAACAAGCCTTTAAACCCCTAGGTGTCCCCAGGTGGACGAGTTATAGTCTCGTGAAGGTTTACTAGAGATATACCTACAAAACCTATATTTCAAACTCCGTCTATTTGTGACAAATCAATGAACGAATCCAAAATGACTACAGGAGGAGGTACCTTGCAAATTCAATTCAATTATTAGTAAATAAACTCTAATTAGATAGTCGAACAAGCCACAATACTCGGAAACTAACAAACCACAATCACAATGAAAAGATAAAGAAGATGGATATAGATGTAGATGTTGGCGAATATTCACAAGTGTTCGATGTTTCCCATATCTGTCTGAAGGTCATTGCTAAGATGAACCTAATCCTATTGGATTGAGCTACTTGGTGCTGAATGCTACATCAAATCAGTTGGCATATACAAGGGAACCAAGAGTGACTTTATTCAACACAATAATAATTTCTTCTTCTTTTTTTTTTATATAAGATCGGATCAAACTGGATCCAATTTCTCTTTTTTTTTAGACGGCATGATTAGATCTTTTGGATCCAAGCGCATGCTTCTTGTCAGCAAGTACATGATAGTTGCCTTGGATCCTGCATTCCACGCTTGTTTAGGCGACGGAGACAGGGGACTACGTTTCACACATACTTCTATTCCCAAGTGTCTTTTTATTAGTTTTGGTCTAATTGGTCGGTCTTTCTTTTTTTTTCTTTTCTTTTTATATATTTTTTCTTTTTTTTTTTTTTTTTTCATATTTTTTTAGTAACTCAACCACTCTATTTCATCCTAGCAGTAATAACACGTTGATTTTTAGTGACCCACCAAAGCACTTAGAGAACAATAGATAAATATGGAAAAATAAAAATAGAATGCGATATGGTGATATTCCGAGATATGGTAACAACTATCATGTTAATTTGTGATTTCTGAGCTATATTCTTCCCTTTTAGTTAATTGGTTCCTCAACTCCTGCATTCAAAATGGTTCCATCCACTAATGGTGTCAAAAACAAACTATACAAACATATAAATGCTAGTGTTACTAATATTTGTGCGAAGCTAGTGTTTACAAAACATGTGCTATGGGTGGATCCCAAACTTTTCCGATTATTGGTGTATGGGGAATGAATCTTACAAGAAGCTAAGTCGGGCTGACGACTATAAAACAAGCGCTAAGTGGGAGGCAACCCACCGGTTTTGTATCTCTTATCCCCGGCAACGGCGCCAAAATTTGACCGCTGTCGTAAGCGTCAAAAATAATTTACACTTTCTTACTACTCAAAATATAAATATAGCAAGGGCAAGAAAGGATCGATCCCACAGAGAGGTCTAGGTTGTCAAATTGTTATGGTTTCCTATATAAAACACCCGGAAGAATTTCTGATTGTGTAAATAAAAATAAACAAAAAGCAAAACAAATAAAAGTAAACACGCAAATCAAGGATGTGAAAAATATTGGATAAAGGTTTCATCTTCAATTGTAAACAAGTTTATGAATGTATGAATAGAATTCGTATTTAATCTCGCCATCATCAAAAGCCATAGAATACCTTATTGCAAGAATACTCCGTAAATTTCTTAAGTTATCAACACACACATTAGGGCTGCGTATGTGAAATCTACCTAAAGAATAACCTAACGCCTTGCGCTAATCAAGTTCAATTCCTAGGAGCATTAAGTTTTAAATAGGCTAATCAATGCAATTGTAATACATTGCGCAAACAATTCGAACAAAGGTAAATTTCTACATATGATTACAAGGATGTATCACTACAACCTAGAATCATATCATGCTACTAGTATTCAAGGTTATCGCTCGATGAAAACCCTAAAATAGCTATAGATATGGATGTGAGTTCAATCAATTCTAGACTCGACTAAACAAACATTCAATCATATTGCAATCCATCAATCATGCAATTATTATAACCCGTAGAAATCAAACGATAATATTGAGAGAAAACTAATTCATAAAAATCATAAATTTGTTGCAAAATCCAACTACATCTTCAACCAATAATAAAAACTTAGTTCATATTCATGGAGTTCATAACAAGAAGAAAGAGAAAAGACTTCATGGTTCTAAACCCTAGAATAACGTAGAGATAATCCTCCTCAAAAAGATAGAAGTCCTCTCTTTTATATGTTTCTCAATTTCCATAAAGGATACTCCTTCCAAAATTAGGTTTTGTCTTCAAGTCCATTAGTTGGAAATTCACCCGGCCCACCATGGAGAGAAACCCGTGTAGAAATTATGTCCCAAAAAACGCTCGCCGGAAAACTGGGATTATGGCCGGAATCCCGCCGAAAAAGTCGCCGGAAAGTACCTCAGGTGACCGGCAAAGTCAAACCGGTCACCGGTCAACGGGTCAGGACTGGCGGGTCAATGGGTCAACTCGGGTCGAGTTGCTGAGTCAAACCGGGTTATAGCAAATCAGTGAGTCAGGCCGGTTCATCACGATTCGAGATCTCGAGTCGGACTCGGAGTGGCTGAGTGACTTTACTGGACTTGTTGCATTGGCCAGAACTCTCTGGTATAACTAGCCATGATGGCTGTGTTCCTTCCCTGTTTCAGTCATGGCCAAGATGGCCCTGCACTTGCATTTCTTCACCACTGAACCTTGGCTGCACACAAACTCAGCCAACCCATATCAAGCCATGACATCTTGCCAGACAAACTCCTTGACCCTAACCACCAGCTCCCATCACTGTGCCACTCACTTTCTTCATTGCACATTGCAACTCAAGTCTCGGCTTTACTTGTTCTATGGCTCATCTCGGATCACGCCCCGAACTCAACCTCTTGCTCATACATTCCAGCAAGCTCAGCTGCTAATTCAATCCATAAGCTCAGCCCAGGCCAATTCCATCTCAGGCCTAGTATCAGCTCAATCAATCCATGCTCAAAGCATCAGTTGCTACACAATCAGAGCTGCACCATCATCTCCCTGCAACTTGCAACTTCACATACACCCGCAAAACAGCCTATTCCACCCGACTCCATACTTCAACCTTCCCTGTAAACCTAAGCATACATCTAACCATTACGACCATACTTCCACAATACCAAAACCACCATTGCAATTGAGACCTGCCTCTAGCTGCAACCACAGTCCCTGTAATCCATTCCGCATCAGCAACTCCACCAGAGCAAATACAACTTGAGCCATTCCTTCTAAGCACTCAGCTGCTTTACTCCTGTGACTCATACAAACTCACCAGAGCCACCACTTTTCTTGAAACAGTAATTGCAGACTCTGCACTCCACACCAGATTTTGATGCACCGTGATATGTGTCCGTCTTCATGAAAACTTTGCCACACAAGAAGCAGCCTATCGCAAAATAAAGTGTCTCTAGTGCACACAACTGACATGCATTGCCATTCTTACACTCTCCGATTGCTGGTTTCTCATCTACCTCCGGCTTACTTGCACCAACCCACTGTTTCAGACTTGTAACGTGCTCTTCCAATTGATGCAGAGTTAATGTCTCAGTCAAGAAAGCGCCTTTTATCTTCGACTGATCTGATCCTACAATTTTATCAACCTCGATTATCTCGGCTGGCCAATTGGGGTCTCGATGTGTTTGTCAGGCTCCTTAATTTCTTTGGACGAGAAGTCATCCTCTCCTGCCAGATAACGATTTTGTGGATGCAATATAGGCTCTTGTCTTGAGCTCATCCTGACCTATCTTGAATTGCGAGCTCAGAAAAGGGGAAAGGGAGAACCCTAATTTCATCAGCATCTCAATTTGTAGCAGCAACAGTGACAAAGTTTCTCCATTCATCTCTGATTCTTCTCTCTGTAAATTCATCTTCAAACATCACAAGCCCTAATTTCCATTAATTCTAGCACCACCAGAAACCGTCAACATCTCCTTAACTTCACAGATTCATATGAACAACCACCAATTCCTACCTTGTCACTCGATTTGATCTACTTCTCGGTCAGCAACAACTCTCAAAATTAATAATACTTCTCTCTCTCTCGGTTCCATTTCTGATTCAATTGAGAATGATTTTGAGATTTTGAGATTTAGGGTGTAGGAAGTATGAGTCGATAATCACACCCCACTCATTAGATACCCCAATAGGTGCCCTATAACAGATGGTCACCCCTTAACCTCAACTGGCTGCTTTTTATTTCTCCTCCCAATAGAGTTGCCCCTTAACCTTTGGTCTACTGTGTTTAGTACTCCTCCAAATAAGGTTTCCCCTTAAGCTTGACTAGGCTCCAGATAGCACATGCCAATGACACTCTTGCCCTTTGCTTATGAGTCCTTGTTTTGCCCATAACTTCTTCATACGAACTCAGAATGACTCCGTTCTTTCGCCATTGTCTTCATCTTCTCGTCCTCTACACAATGAAAAGTAGAAATCTTGCATTTGAACGAGTTCCAATTGGTCTTTGGCTTTTCTCCACTTGTGACTTCACTTTTGTAGCTATTTCCACTTCTTTTCGCTCCAAATGACTCTATTGCACCTAATAAACTCAAAAGTAAACATAAGATACATAATTTACAAGAAAACTCGCAAAGAAAGCATAAATACTAGATATTAAATACGGTGTATTCTACACCTATCAGGAGCAGAGAATTGGAGTCGAGCATCTATGGAGCAGAAAGCCTAAGCCCGCGCGCGCAACAGTTGCAACCCAACAAGTAGCAACTCATCTACAAGACATGGGCTAGAGCTACCCATGACCCGGATCCGAACCCGCTCATCCCGAGCCGTTAAGATCTTCACTCGCCACATCCTACGCTCGCTCTGACTTCCTCATCACATCTTGATGCGCTCGCTCAACACCAGATCACTCCAAGTTTCCCTCGGCCGTTCAGATCCCCATCAGCTCCATCCTACGCTCGCTCGACCCGTCTCATCATCACTCGATGTACCTGCCTCACAGCGAAACTCTCTATACCTATACCCTAATCGACCTTACCCATTTTCTCTTCTTTCTTCTCTTTCTTCTCTTCTCCTCTCCACCCGACAGAGCAGAGCTCTGCTCTCCCATACCTTCTTCTCCATCTCCTCCCTCTCCCTGACAAACCACCACCTCACCACCTCTCCTGTCGCCATCACCACTGGCTCTATCAACCACATCCGCACCCTCTCTAGAGCTAATTTTCTCTCACTTAGCTTCTTTCAACCCTAGAAGCTAACTTAGAGAAAACTAGAGCTAGGGTTAGCCAACAACCATGCATGGCGTCTCGAGCCAAATTGGATGAAGAAGAGAGCGAATTCGACGTATGGGTGAGAGTAATTTTTACTTAATTTATGTTTTATAATAAATTAGGGTTTGGTATTTTTGGGATATTTTCACATGTATAAATAGGAGGCGTACGTGAATGTTTTTGGCATGCCTGGGCTAGCGATTGCTTCAATTTAGGTTTAATTTGTAGTTTAATTATGTTCTTGATGTTTTAATTAAATTGCTAGGGTTCGAGATGAAACCCTAATTTGCTATTGTGTTTTTCATACTCTAAATGTTGATTCTTGAATGCTTAAATACTTCCTAAGATAGATTTTAATCTTAGCATGTCATTGCTTTGCTCTCACAGTGCATGCCATGTATGCACTGTAGTTAGAATACCCCTGTGATGATTATCTTTTCTCAAGCCTAATTAGATTGTTATCAATCCTCGATTAGTTGTACTCTAAACAGACGGGTAATACTTGGGAAAGATACCATAGTTGTGATTAAGATATCAATCGGAGAAACATCTTAGACATGGAGCAGAGTTGACACCTCTCCTTTACCTGTCATAAAGACAAGAACAATATCATAAGTTGAAAACATAGTGTAGGTTAAGGTGGATTTGAAGACCCTAGTATCACCATTTTATCTCTGTTTTTATACCTTAGTTTAGGTTCATTTCACTCAATTCAGCCGTATCGGCACAAAACATCTGTGTTACACATTGTCATCTGTTATTACTTGCACTTGATAAAATTCAGTAGAAGAAGCCTTTAGATCACCTTTACGGCACCACAAGTCTCTGTGGATCGACTCGTACTTGCCGCGTCTCCGATAGACGCCGTGCACTTGCGGTTTATTACATGTAGGCACATAAATATAAACATCTTTAAAGGCCTATCAAGTTTTTGGCGCCGCTGCCGGGGACTTGGCGTGTGCCCTGCTGTGATTGCTGGCCTATCTATACTGAGTTCATTTCACCCTGTACATAATTCCTTTTTATTATTGCTTGTAACCCTGTTTTAGTGTAACTTAGCATATTGTAACGTTGGCGCATTTTAGATAATTTTTTTTTTCTCACTTGCATTAGCTTGCATTCTCACCTGATTTCTCATTGCATCTCAGTTAGTCTACTTGCATTGTATAAATACTTGCATTGCATTTTGTTTATTCATTGTTCATTGCTCGCTTCTCGGTCAAGATACTCTCGGTGCATATCCTCGTGCACTGAGAACTGAGTTTGACATTGAGCTCTGTTGCCTAGCCCTGAGCTCTGAGTGCTTTGCTCAGAGCTTAGCTCTGTCATTATAGCACAATAGCTCTGTTGCTTATTGTATAACATTGAGAAACCGAGTTTGACTGTTGAGCTCACAGGTGCATGCTACAAAGGCCAAAGGAAGGGAAGACAAGGATCAACATAGCCTAAACTGCCCTGTCACAGTTGCGCCTGAGCTGCGATTTGGAGGTTAGCCTAAATTGCTACCAAACTATGCATAGCTTAAATTCTGTGTGATAGCTTGTTATGTGCCTTACCTTACACAAAGACCGAGCCAAGCTCCGGCCCACGAAGATGTTAGCTTGAGCAAAAGAACCCACATAACCTAGGCGACCCCGAACGCAACTTGTGCCTACCGAGTACATTTAGCCGCAAATCTGTGTGATACCCTGGTTGTTGTTGATCCAGTTACCAAGCATGCTAGACCTTGCATGAATGAATGAATGATATGTATGCTTGCTTGTTGACCTTGTGCTAAGTCTTATCCGAGGCTTACCACGTGCATGCTCGAGTTGTGCATTGCATATTTGTTTGAAATTCCATTGAAAACCCGAAATCCATGCTTGGGTTACATTTGCCCTTAGTGCTCGGGTCCAGCCCCTGCAGACCATAGAGACCGAGCTGCAACGTGTAACCAACTTGTGCATGATTTACGAGTTTGGAGCTCAACGGGCATGTGCTAATCCCCTTGAGCTATCTACCAGTCTTTGTGTGCATGAGTTGCTTGGCTAATTGCAAGCCTTGCTCACAACCCGAGCAACCTTAGTTTTAACAAGCCCTAAGCTTAACCCCATCCGACCCCCTTGCATAACCTCGTGTAAGCTTTGCTAAGCTTGCCTGCACAAGCCGTGTTGTCTTTGTGTGAAATGCCAACCTCTGTATAAACTCGTCTTGTCTTTGTGAATGAGTTTCTTGTCTTTGTGTTCAAGTTTGGGAAATTGGGTCATTTCTTTTGTGAGTTGTTGTTTTTCTTGTGCTTGGCCTGACCGGGGTTGCACATAGCCTACCAAGCCGTGTCTCTCGCACATAACCATTGCACATAATTGAAGCTCACACAACCGAGTCAGTAATATTGCCAAACTGTGCTAAGCTTAAATCTAACCCGCACAAGGCTAGAGTATCCATTTGCAACCCCGTGCATAGCCGACTTGCACACCACCTTGCGTGCAAGAACCGAGCCATAAAAACCTAAAGCGAACCTGGGCTTTGCAAATAACCTAGGGCGTGCGGCTACCCAACACAGGCTCTTCTCACAACTAAAGCCCACAAAAATAAAACCAACTCGAAGCCCACAAAAGCTGAACATTTGGGCTGCATTTTGAACCCAACCTGGGCTCTGCACCCAAGCCAGCCCATAATAAACCAAGCCATCTTCTTCAATTTTGTTTAACATCAGTGGTGTGAACCCGCCAAGCCCAACCTCAACACACACGGTTGCAAACAACTGAGCCCACATCTGTTGGGCTGTGCACACAACTGAACCTAAACAGAGCTGCTGGGCTGCAATAACATGCACAAATCTGAAGCCCACAAAAACCAAAGCTGAATCCCAAACAAACCAAAGCCCATTTAAACCAAACAAAACCCATCAAAAACCAAAGCCGAGCCCATTTTGCAATTGGGCTTTGAGTTCAATTTGAGTTGATAAATCATGTCAGGATTCTGGTCTGCAACTGGGGATACAAACAAATCAATTAGAGAGCTTGCTTACGGGCACGCTTCACAGTATGAACTCCCCACATACCATAGTGATTTTAGGGAATTTTATGAGCCTTCTCCTGGCCCTGACTTCACATACCCTAATCATTATGATCACATACATCATCCACCACAGGTTGAAAATGAACACTTTTCTCATACCCAGTCATCACTTTTAGATCAATTAGAAGCTCGATTATCTCGCTTTAGAAAGGCAATCTGTCAAATCTAATTCCTCTAGGCAATATGAAATTTATGCATGTACCTTATGTGGTAACTTAGACCACCTGCCGAGAACCGTTATATTTTGCATAATTTTAGACAATCTAGGGAAAACCATGATAATCTAATGTACGAATTGTCTAGAAGTGACTATCTTGGCAATCAATTGGGACCATAATCAACTCCGCACACATGCATCATTCACCACAGTGGGGAGATGAACAATTTTATACTCCCCAACTCCTAGTTTGCAATCAATAATAGAAACACTCATGGAGCAAAATGCTAGGCTTGAAATGAATGCAATGCATGACCATGCACATAGCAACATGTCCGAATTTCCTTCTAGTGAACCTCATGCACAACCATACAACGAATATCCATATGAGGAATGCATACCCACTAGTGAAGACTCTCCTTCAATAGAACAACTCAAGATGATTCTTCAAAGGAACCTGATTGAGTTACAAAATGATAGGATTGAATATAGTGTTTCTAGTCTTACTCATGCAACTAACATTGAATATGAACCTAATCCAGAGGTAGATGAGTACACTAAAAATACTACAATTTTGAATGGAGAGATGAATTCTTGCTATGATGATGATGATGATGAATATGAAGAGCATGTGTATTCTGAAAATGTAGTAGAATCTTTTGGTTCAGAGACATTAAGTGTCTCTCCTGTGAACCCTATGAATGATGCTTCTTCTAATATTCATACATGTGCTGTTGATGTGGAACCTGTGGAATTATCCTGTGAAAATGAGCATGCTCTACCACCTGTTTGTGACCTAGGAATAGCTGAATTGTCTGTTAACACAGATGATTCAATGTATGTGTCTAATTCCATGCCTAGGTTACAACATGATATCTCTCCTGATCATGTTGTGCATGAAAGTGATTATGATTATGACATGGAGATTGATGAACTGTTTTATGCAGGTGAACATGATTTACCCTCTTTTGACTTTAGGAAAGTATGTGACGGTGCAAATGATTTTATACATGAAAACAACTTAGATGTACCTAACCCCTATCCTGAGTCACAAATTGAAACTCCTCCACCAAACCTAGGTGTAGTTTGTCACAAAATTGCAAAACCAACTTTTCTGAAAATGCCTAACTTAGGCCTAGAGCTTTGTGCTTCCCAAGTCCTCTTGGACTATTTTGCATCAAAGTATAACACTTTTAGGGAACCACAGTTGGAATGTGTATGTCTGCCTGTTATTAGCAAAACTCATTTTGAGTTAGACCTTTTGCATGATGTACCTTTAAATTTGCAAGATTTTGTGCTCAAAACCGCACTTTGTTCACAAGTTTAGGTTTGGGGGAAACTCATTCCCATATGCAGTCTTACTTGCACTCTCATGTTATATTTGTGTAAGATTGTTGATGGTTGTACATATTTTCTATTGGGTTGATCCTCAACTCTTTAGATTGTTAGTGTATGGTAAATTTTCATTGTATATAATCCAAAGGGACTTGTTAAATTTTTCTTTCTTGCATCGGTTGAGTCTTCTTGTACATATATTGTGCTAATCCGATATGATCTCCATTGAGAATGTTGGATTCTGGCCTTGACTAATGAAGCTCCACCTTGCTCCCCGCCGACATCCCGGTAATCTCTTCCCTTTTCTCTTATCAAAGATAGTTCTCGTGGTATGTGACCCGTTTAAATTTGTATTATCTGTTGACACATTGAGGACAATGTTTGATTTAGGTTTGGGGGTGCATTTGCATATAGAGTTTTTAGCCTTTTTAATCTTTTATTTTCAAAAAAAAAAAAAAAAACTCTTTTTGTAAAAACCTCCAACTTTTAGAGATTTTAGAGTCACTAGCATGCTTCTAGCTATGTTTACATAGAGAATCGGCCGAAATAATGTAAGTTAGAAGTACCAGAACACAATCGGGTTTCTTAGTTGATTAGAGCGTTAAAGTTGGATTTAACCATACCGGAGGCGAATTAGGTGTTGTTTAGATATTCGGTAGTAGAATTGTGATCACCCATAGTGGAGACTACCCAATTTACATCAAGTGAGGCACCAACCTTCAATTTTTGCAACTTTCTAGAAAAGTCATTAGAGTGTGTGTCACCGTACGTCAATTCCGGGTAGGAATGGTGAGCTACCCAACTTCGCACCAATTTATTTTTTTTGATCTCTTGAGTGCTAGTTTTTGTCAATCATGAGGGTGACGTCTAAAGATGAAAACTCCTTCTAAATATCGATTTGCGGTTAGCATCACTCTCTCTCTCAATCAGCAAGACCCATAGAAACACATCATCGTCAACAAACGGAGCATCATCAGAATATTGAAAGAAAAATTGATATAGTCCAAGGTTTACGTGCAACAAAGAAAAAGAAAAGAAAATAGGATGAGAATTAATAAAATTTATAAAATCAAGACAATACAAGTTGTGGAAAAATTGAGTGATAAAGTCCTTTGTCCATGGAGTTAGTTGTTTCATTATTTGTATTTTTATTTTCACTTATTAAAAAAAAAAATCAAAAAATCAAAAAAAAAAAAAATTTGTCAAGTTTTGTGAAGTTTAGAAGTTTGTCATCAACAAGTGAAGACCGAAGACCGAAGATTGAAGACGTTTCTATGGTTCCTATGAGAGAGTGATATTAATTGCCGATCGGGTGATAAGTGAGTGAGTACTCCCACCCCTTGCTAATGGTTGATTTCCTTCCTTAGAGATCATCGAAAAAGATTCTTTTTGTCCACACTTCGTGGAGTCTCCGAAATTATTTCGGAAGGTTATCCTTCTTACCTACAACGTGTGCGATTTCTCTCTTTATTCCTACCTGCACACATGAGAGACTAAAAAGCGATCTTTTTGAGTGCAATTATCATAAAACCCCTAATGGTGAGGCGGAAGTTGAGACTTATGATCACAATCGAATCCGAATTCTTTCATATGGTATGGTTACTTCTCGCTCGGCACTTAAGGATGAGAATGCGTTCTTTGGTAGTTCTAACTTCTTGTTACTAGTATCGAGAAACTCTATGTCCTCATAGCTCCTTGGATGCTTGAGACTCTTTTACACTCTGAAGTTGGAGAAGGTTTTGTGGGTACACCTGCAAACCCTCACGAGACTACAACTCGTCCACTAGGGACACCTAGGGGTTTAAAGGCTTAGTGCATACGCTAAATGCATTCGAGAGACCTGCATGACGGGGTATAGTTAGGATTTCCTAATTTCTGTTTCACTTGAGGACAAGTAAAATTCAGGTTTGGGGTATTTGATGAGTGCCAAATATTGCATATTTATACACCTTTTTATTGGCATTTTACTCATCTTTTGCGCTTAAAAATCGATATTATCCCAGTTACGTATTTTCCTTGTTTTCAAGAATAAATATTTGTATTAATTAATTTTGTGTTTTTAGGTAATAAATAAAGCTTGGAGAATCTGAGGAGCCAAAGGAGCGGGAATTGGAGTCGAGCATCTATGGAGCGAGAAAGCCTAAGCCGCGCGCGCATGGTTGCAACCCAACAAGTAGAACTCATCTACAAGAAATGGGCTAGAGCTACCCATGACCCGGATCCGAACCCGCTCATCCCGAGCCGTTAAGATCTTCACTCGCCACATCCTACGCTCGCTCGACTTCCTCATCACATCTTGATGCGCTCGCTCAACACCAGATCACTCCAAGTTTCCCTCAGCCCGTTCGGATCCCCATCGGCTCCATCCTACGCTCGCTCGGCCGTCTCATCATCACTCGATGTACCCGCCACAAAATGAAACTCTCTATACCTATACCCTAATCGACCTTACCCATTTTCTCTTCTTTCTTCTCTTTCTTCTCTTCTCCTCTCTCCACCCGACGAGCAGAGCTCTTTCTCCCCATACCTTCTTCTCCATCTCCTCCTCTCTCCCCGGCAAACCACCACCTCACCACCTCTCCTGTCGCCATCACCACCGGCTCTATCAACCACATCCGCACCCTCTCTAGAGCTAGTCTTCTCTCACTTAGCTTCTTTCAACCCCGAAGCTAACTTAGAGAAAACTAGAGCTAGGGTTAGCTCAACAACCATGCATGGCGTCTCGAGCCAAATTGACGAAGAGAGAGCGAATTCGGAGTATGGGTGAGAGTAATTTTTACTTAATTTATGTTTTATAATAAATTAGGGTTTGGTATTTTTGGGATATTTTCACATGTATAAATAGGAGGCGTCTGTGAATGTTTTTGGCATGCCAGGCTAGCCGGTGCTTCAATTTAGGTTTAATTTGTAGTTTAATTATGTTCTTGATGTTTTAATTAAATTGCTAGGGTTCGAGATGAAACCTAATTTGCTATTGTGTTTTTCATACTCTAAATGTTGATTCTTGAATGCTTAAATACTTCCTAAGATAGATTTTAATCTTAGCATGTCATTGCTTTGCTCTCACAAAGTGCATGCCATGTATGCACTTGTAGTTAGAATACCCCGTGATGATTATCTTTAACTCAAGCCTAATTAGATTGTTATCAATCCTCGAGTTAGTTGTACTCTAAACAGACGGTAATACTTGGGAAAGATACCATAGTTGTGATTAAGATATCAATCGGAGAAACATCTTAGACATGGAGCAGAGTTGACACCTCTCCTTTACAATTGGTCAAAAGACAAGAACAATATCATAAGTTGAAAACATAGTGTAGGTTAAGGTGGATTTGAAGACCCTAGTATCACCATTTTATCTCTGTTTTATACCTTAGTTTAGGTTCATTTCACTACAATTCAGCCGTATCGGCACAAAACATCATCTGTTACACATTGTCATCTGTTATTACTTGCACTTGATAAAATTCAGTAGAAGAAGCCTTTAGATCACCTTTACGGCACCACAAGTCTCTGTGGATCGACTCGTACTTGCCGCGTCTCCGATAGACGCCCTGCACTTGCGGTTTATTACATGTAGGCACATAAATATAAACATCTTTAAAGGCCTATCGTGATCTTATGAATGAAATTGGTTGGAATATAGATGTGCTAAAGCAAATTTTTGAATGGGATATCATTGTTAGAATTCTTACTATCTCTGCCAATAGAAATAAGGATGACACTCTTAGATGGATTGCTAATAAACAAGGAAATTTTACTAGTAAGTCTCTGTATAATCTCCTTGATAAAAAGGATTCTCAGCCTACTAATATGCTTGCTAAGAAAATGTGGGGTCTAAATGTCTTTCCAAGAATTCAGTTCTTTATATGGAAGATGAAGAATGATATGCTGTCTTTTAGTGGTCACCTAGCTAGATATATTAGATATATTTACCCTCTTTGTACTATGTGTAATAGATGCATTGAAACTGGTGAACATTCTTTGATACACTGCAATTTTTCCAAAGCTGTTTGGGCTCATTTCTCCCTTAATTTAAAAAATGCTAGAATGGCTTTCATAATTTGTCTGACTGGTGCCTTAGCTGGTTCTCTACCGGATACACTGATACTCATTGGGGTTCTTGGGCTTATGTCTGTGCAACCATTTGTTGGTTCATTTGGAAGGAGAGGTGTGACAATGTTTTTGAAAGAACCAAACCATCTCCTAAAAATACTGCTAACCAAATTATTAGCCATCTAAACTCTATTTTGATGCATCAGCATAACTCTACTTGCAGACTGAATGATAGATTGATGGAAGTTCATGCCCAAAACCCCAATTTGCATATCTCATTTGCTTATATGACTGCTATAAACAATGTTACAAGACTAACATGAATTGGTGTCTGCATATTAGGTCCCTCTGGAGAACTTTTTGACAGGAGAACTAGGTGCATCAGAGTCCATGAAAGAGAAGAAGGGGAGTGCATAGCTGCCAAAGAAGCTGTAGATTGGGCTACTCAACTAAATTGCAGAATTTTTAATCTTCTGGGATGCAACAAAAATATCACAACAACACTGCAAGGAGAAACTTGGAATACCAGTTGGAGGACAAATGAAAGAATATACCAAATTATTTTTAATCTCAACTCTTTTGACAAAGTTTATTGTAAACTTATTATAAATAGAAACTTTCCTGATCTTAAAAGATTAGATACTTTAGGTTGCAAGACTCAAAGTCCTCCTTTGTGGGAGGCACATTCTTTTGAAACTCTTTGTCAATAATTTTCTCTTTATCTATAAAAAAAATAACAACATATAAAACTCTAATCCAGAAAGGAAGAATTAGCTTCAATATCATACTTCATCACATGTCATGATTACCGTGTATCTGAAATAAACCATCAGACATTTTCACTATGATTAACATGCTTAATCCTTTGAGCGATTCCCAAAACTATCACCAATCTGACATAATTTTGCCACCATCACACCCAACATACTCACTCAGAATATGTACCATGTGAATGCCCATATTACAGTGATACATGCTTGCGAGATCGGGCACATTCTTATTTTGTACTAAGTATGTACATGTTCTCTTAGATGCAAATAGATGCAGAAACACCACACAGTTTATGCATTTTTTAAACTTCATACTAGCTACAAAACTCGTGTCTTTTTAATGTGTAAAGTAGCATTACTGTAAAATGTTTCTATACCTATTTATGGGCATCTCTGCTTCTCCGTGATATAATTTGCATGTATTGTCGTCTCTTTCTCGTTGATGACATAAAATTGATATACCTCATCAATGATTCACATAAAGATCACTGAGTAATACATCTTCTTCAAATATTATCATTGGAATAAGGGAGTCGGTGCGCTTTGTTAGCAATAGGTCACCACACAGACAACAAAAGCTACATTTATATCAAAATATTTCTCTCTCTCCTCTCTCTCACTTCTTCTTCTTCTTCTTCAACAAAACCATCAAAAACAACCCTTCTCTGCTCAGATCTAGTCCATTTTGGGAAAATGAGCAGATCTCTTCATTTTTCCTTGCTTTCTAGGTTAGTTAGTAGGTTAGTTTGGTTTTTATTATGTTTTCTACTTATCTATACCGTTTTAGTGGTTTTATCTACTCTTTTGAGGTTTATCTTCGCTTTAATGGCGATTCTTGGTTATTGGGTTGGGTTTTAAGATCAATAGTGATGCTCTCCATGCTCTCCAACGACGAAATCTTCATCTTGGTTGTCTCCGGCGACGGAATCTTCATCATCAACTTATCCGGCGACGGAATCTCCATAGGTGGTCTTTAATAAATCGAAAAAAACAATCCTTCTTCCGATTTAATTGGATCTTATTCATATTTGTATTTGTCTTACTCCGATAATCATTCTCTTTCTCTTGTCGTATTTCTCGGTATTATACTCTTACGGTATGTTCTTGGTACTTTGTATTCTCTTATTTTCGATCTTAAACTCATTGTAACCTTGAAATCCCATTAGTGAAAAGGATCCTTTAAATTTGGACTGGATGGTCACGTGGCAAAGGAATGCACTTCCAAGCCTTCTGTCGGCATGAGAGGGAATTCATCGGGATCGTGCTATGAATGTGGTGAGTTGGTCAGTTGGCTGAAGGGTGCACTTGTTAAAAACAGTAATGGGTAGTGTAAGTGGTCCAGCTTCATATATTTCATATGGCTAAGAAATTTCGCTCGACAGGCTGCTCTAACCAAGTTGTATATATAGTAGATGAGATTTTAAATTGGATCACGACTATTGCTCATCTCATTCAGTAGTGTTGTATCAGACTTCACTCCCAATCATATTTTGATTAGAGGTACCCACAAGCAGAATGGGGAATAAAGAAGTAAATGTCTTGTGATGATGGTTTTACGACACGTTTTGTATCAAACCTTTGAAGTTGCACTGCTTTGTAATACAGAGATTTTCCCAACATATATTGCTAAGAAGTGAAGAGACTCCGGCGGTCCGACCATCCCATTGCCATTAAAAGGGCTTGGGCTTCAGCATCTAGCACTGAGGAGGTTGTTGTTCTCCAGCATGTTTAACACTAGAGTAATAACAATTTAGGGTTTTTTCTGCCCTTCCAATTGCCCAGCTTATTGCTAGGATCTCTTCCGGTTTTTTATCGGACCCTCTTTGTATGGATTAACCTTTTTTGTCAAAGTGGTTGAAATAAATATTGTTAGAATAATATCTCTTCCTACATTTTATTCCTGGCTAATTTGGGGCCTAGTGTGATTATTTGGGGCCTATTACTAAAAAAACAAAAAGGGTCATTAAGAAGTAATCTCTAGAAACCCCTTATCCAACTATTTTAGTTAATGGCTAATTTGCCCTTGATTACTTAGCATTAATTTAGTTGATTAGTAGTAAAAATATCCTGTTAGATGTGAAATTAACTTGTGTTAATAAATCATCAAAACATGAAAAAAAATTAAAATTTTGTTATTTTTTTTTAAGAACACCAACCAAGAATTTGTTTATGTTAACATTGGTATCAACCAATTGTAACTTCAAAAACATACATAAATTTTTTGAAATTTTCTTTTACCCATAATCGGTTTATATAGACATGAAAATCAACCGATTATCCAGAATCGATTTATATGGACATGAATATAAACCGATTCCGTAATTTTTTTCTTTTGGATCATGAAATTATGTGTTGTTAAACATCAAATAAAACTAACATTTATTCTACTCCATATATACTCGAGTTAAGAATGAGTATGATTTCATACTCACTATCAAATCGTTTGAGAAGTCATACTCATTTTCAATTCGAGTATAAAATTATACTCGTTTTTTAAATTGGGTGCAAAATCATACGCATTTTCAATTCGAGTATAAAACTATTTTCACTTGTATTCGAACTGAAATCAAGTATGATTTCATACTCATTTTGTGATCGAGTATTAACTGGAAGAAAAAATAATGGGTTAACCAGAATCGGTTTATGTGGTCTTTCACATAATCCGATTCTAGCAAAAAGAACATACAAAAAACTTGGTATTTCATAAAGATCGATTCTTGATTTCTCTACAAATCCAAACTTGGACTCAGAACCGGTTTATGTGTGCATTAGCATAAACCGATTGTGGTTGATGTTCATCACATCAACCCAGAATCGGTTTATGTATGTGTACAACAAAAACCGATTCCTGGAAACATCAACTACTATCGGTTTATGCTAATGCACACATAAACCGATTCTGGGTTGATTTTCAGAATATTTGATGAAGAAATTTCAGAGATTCGTGGTTAAATCATTGTTGAGTTTCTCTTAAAAGGAACGGATTAAAGGGATTTAACTCAATTACTTGAATTGTTTGTTTTCGAATTTTCTTTCAAAACCCCAAAAAAAATAAAGAATTTAATTGTTGTTTGTGATTGTTTAGATTTTTTTTTTTTTACTCAAAAAGGGGAATATATTAGAAAAGGACCATAAGGAGATGGTGTACTGTCAAAAAAGAAAATTACAGAGCTCAATTATAGTAGAGCTAGTCTTACAAATGGCCAAGCACTGCTTCCCAATTGCTCAGGACTTGACTGATAGAAATATCTTCAAAAATATTAAGATTGATAGACCAGTTGTAAATAAGAATTTTGACACTGTCAATAATCTCATCTAACGTCTTGTATTTTCCATTGAAGTGTCTGTTATTTCTCTCAATCCAGACCGCCCACCATATTGCAAAAGGTATTAAATCCCAAATTCTTGTTCTTCTAGACAAATTTGATCCGTTTTTCCTGTTCCATTCCCAAAGAGTTTTCCTAACTGATTGCTGAAAGACCCACTGCAGTTTATAACCTTTCAAGAAGTATAACCATACCTCTCTTGTAGTCTGATAATGCAGAAAAATATGATTATTTGACTCAACATCTTTTTTACATAACAGACATCCATTCACCAAATCCTCCCCTTCAGTTTATCACAAGTAGGTGTAGCATCATAACACAAACACCACACTAAAAATATTACTTTGTGTGGGATTTTTGGATTCCACAAACTCTTATGAGGGAAGGAAATAATGCCATCATCTTCTAAAGCCTTGTAACAACCTGCAACAGAAAAAGAATCACCAAATTGCCAAATTCTTTGATCATCTCCTCCATCTGAGTTAATGACTAGTAAAAGAGGAATTAGCTGAGACACTTCCTCTACTTCCTCCTCTTTTAAAGCCCTGCAAAATTCAAGTCCCAACCTTCATTTGAAAAAGATAAAAAAAATAGTAGCATCTTTTGATCTACTAATTTTATACAATGCAGGGAACAAATCCTTCATAGAATGACCATTAACCCAATTGTCTTTCCAAAACACACATTTGTTGCCACTTTTAACATGGATTCTTGAACTGGCCTCCACCTGCTCTTTACTTTTTTTAAATCCCTGTCCATAAACTCTTCCCTATTGGTTTCTTTGTAAGATCAGGATAAAAAGAATTGGTATTGCCTCCAAATTTCTGATTAACAATTCTTCTCCACAATGCATTTTCCTCAACACCATATCTCCAAATCCACTTGGAATGTAAAGCTTTATTTATTAGTCTTAGATTCTTTTCCCACACCTCCACCATCCTTTGGAAAAGTTACATTCATCCAACCTACCCAGCTAATCTTAGGTTTTGAAGCAGATGATCCCCACACAAACATGTCTCATAATCTTCTCCATCTTTTTTTCCAGAGAAACTGGTAATTGAAAAAGAGAAAGGTAGTAGACAGGCAAACTTGATAAAACACTTTGAATTAGCATTAACCTACCACCCTTAGATAAGTACTTTCTTTGCCAAGAGTTCAGCTTCCTCTGAAATTTTTGAAGAATCACCTCCCAAACACCAGCAGCTTTGGATTTACTACCTACAGGGATGCCAAGATAGTTCATGGGAAAGGAAGCTAGCTGACATCCAAAAACAACAACACATTCAGCTGCAGAATGAGCATCTCCCACTGGTACAATTGCACTTTTGTTGTAGTTAACTTTCAGCCCTGAAATAAGCTCAAAAGCAAGTAAGATGTTTTTTAGATTCTTTATCTGATCAACATTATCATCTAAAAAGACTATTAAATCATCTGCAAATTGCAAATGATGTATTGCTTCAGCACCAGCAACAAGCCTAAAACCATGGATTAGCTCAAGTGAAGAAGCCTTTTTGATTAGATTTTAGTTTTTGATTTTGATGGAAATTCAAAAAAAAAAATGAGTTTAATTAAAGATTGTTGTATTTGAGTGATTATGATTTTGTATTTGTATTTGGTTTAGAATGATTAAGGTTTTGTTAGAGAGTAATTTTGTATTTTAGATACCCCATATCCCTTTCTCTAGGTTGGTTGAAGAAATTCATAGGCCCCAAATAAACACCCTATGCCCCCAAACTAGCCAGGATTTTATTGGAAGCCACTAGGGGTTTAAGTTAACGAAGCATTAAAGAATTAATAATGGAAATGGAATAATCAAAACAAGAAAATGAAGATTCTCAAGTCATGGAGCATTTTAAGAAATTACATTTTACGGCAGCAATATTTGTTAGTGATTTCAGAGAAGAGTCGATCTCATTGGAGTCGTTAGTCATCGTTACTCGTTAGTCAACATGTAAATACTAGTACTATACAGTATTACCATTTCGGTATTTTCCAATGGACAAATAAAATTGAAAAATGTGGGAACAAGCAAAAGTATCCCACGAATAAGAACATGTTGGATCGTACTCTCAGTTGAATTGATTCGTCTGGCAAAACTGCAAATGAGAATTTTGCACCACTTAGACAGCTTATCAGCCAATTTTGCTCAGTTGTTAAGGTTCTGACAGTCTTTCCTGTCAAAGAATGGCAAGGTCTCCGGGAACTTTGGTTCCCCTATGATTTCTAAGAAAACAAAATTTCAAAAACCGTATTCTTCTATCTGCATTGAATGAAACTGCAACTATGATGATTTTCAAAGGATACCCGGAATTGTATCTACGGAAACTTGTCTTGCGTCGTAAAATAAAGCTCACCGGTTGGGAGCCTAGCTAGTTTGACACAGCCATAACCTAGAGGTGTATTTCATGTGAACTGGTGCAGTAATTTGTTAAACCAAAATAAACTTTGTATTAGGAGCTTTCAAGCCAGTTACAATATAAATCAATTCCCGTTCTACTACAGCAAAAAAAATGCAAAACAATCCATTGGTTGGCTTTAGAAACAGAATACAAAAAGTTTTGTTTCATTTGGAGTTGAGGTTTTTCTTACCAGTCTGTATGAGTCAGAACTGGAAATAGATAGCACTAGGATGCACATTAAAAGATTGAAATAAAGCTGATTCTAACAAAATTTTATCTCACAACCTGACGAGGCTCTTGGAAAACTTGGCATCTCTACCCTAAGTTTTTCCTCACTTTTCACATCTTTAAAGCGAAAACAAAATGATGCATGGTAACGAATAGACATCATTTGCAAAGCTTTTGCATTCCTTAAAATCAGTTTCACCCACCTCATCTCCCTTGGATTCCCAACAAACCACTGAAAGCAAACTGATTTTAGGTGTAAAAATAAACATCCAGTGGTCATACAATCTAGTGCCCAACTATCATCTTCCTTGTCATGGTTGTCTTCACCTGAATCATTGCTATCGCTCTTCACAGCGTCAGCGACATCTACTTCTTCGTTATCATACATATACTGGAATTGAAATAACAGAAACAATATACAAATATCAAATGTATAATTACTAAACATAATAAGCTAACAAATGTAAGCCAGAAACTTGAATTTTGTTATTCATCCAATGACAATATGCAGAATCCTGAGTTCGGACCACTTGCCTGAACAAATACGAGTGACTCCAGATTAGGTACTGCTTTGAGCAAAGCAATAAGTCCTTCATCAGTGGTTATGCTATCAGATATTTTCAACACTTTGACATTATGAAATGTCAGCAGATTGTTTGACAGATCGTACGAGGAGCAGATAGCCTATTTATCAAAAAATAATTAAGTTCCAAGAAGACATACTAAACCATAAAAGTAGAAAGAAACACAAGAACTATCTATTCATAAACATGTTAAGACATGTTATGAATAAGCAATGAAGAATACCTTAAGGGTTTGATTATAAACAGTTAGACATTTAACATGTGCAAGGGCACGAAGTAACTGACTTGTTGCTTGTGCACCAACTTTATTTTGGTAGTTGAAGTAAACAGTTGCTTCGTCTAGTGCTAGAAAATTAGACAAGACAAACTCTTTTGCACCATAACCATAGTAGGAGAAACTGACAAGCCTTGGTGCATGAATTTCGAAAACACGGTCTCGAAAACCATTTTCCTCATCACGCCAAGTATCAATTTCCAAAAGTTTGAGTGTAGGAATTGAAATACAGAAGTTCCTCATACAATAAGTGCAGCTGCGCAGATCCAATTCTTCAAGGACAAGGGAATTGGAAAAGAGTTCCTCATTCCAGGACTCATCGCTAAATTCAAATTTATAAAGTGCAAGTCGCTTGAGTCTCGGAAAAGAGATATATTTAGGAAGACGGACATCAGGGTGAGTTATTAGATTCAAAGATATCAGTGATTCACAAGTAAAAAGAGATAAGGGAATAAACAAGGGGAGTGTTTGTCTTAAGGATAGTCGTAGTTCTTTAACGTTACCACTTACTACAGTAGAAATCCAAGAATGAAGCCGGTTCTCATTTAAGTGGTGATTGCAGAGAAGTGAGAATTTATCTATATTTGACGAATTACGCCGATGCAATGTTCCATCCACAAAATCCATGAATTTCTCGATCTCGGAAGAAGTGGGGATGTAATTGTATAATGTATCTGCAAATTCAAGGGTGGGGACGGTAATCCAAATGTGATTCCATCTTTTTGATAGTACACTAGTACGAGCAACATCCTTGATGAGAAGAAAAGAATGGATATGATAGAGAATTGAGTCTGGTAAACTACTGATCCTATCCCCTGTATTACGGTCCTTAATCATATTGATGTCCCTTTTGAGTCACTATGAACAAAGAAGAAAAGCAAAATTAGAACAAATCTTTACAATTTTTGAATTTTGTTTCTGAATAAACTCCCACTATAATGAAAATTTCTCTAACTATGATTTTGTTTTTTCAATTCTTCCTTACTATCGCAAGAATATTTCATGGTTTAACACTAATACAGTAACAACCCTAACAACAATGTAGGTTTCCCGGATAACTGAAAATCATAGTTGTTCTAAAACCTAAACTTCATTTATATTAGGGTTACTGTTAATGGAAAACTCATTGTAGGTTTCCCTGAAATCTAAACTTCATTTATGTTAGGGTTTACTGTTAATGGGACATTAGAAAATGAATGGAAGTAAAACAATTAGTAGAAAGAAACATACCTTAAAATCGCATTAAGAACTCGGTACTCGGAGAAATGAGTTCCCGACACTGAGAGAGAGATTGATGAAAGAGTGAAATGGAAAAAGATCGAGAACTCGGTACTCGGAGCGTTTGGATTTCACGAGATGGACTCAGATACACACGTGTCACATTCAATATTAGAGCACCACCACTTTGACTCATGGGCACACAACTAATATGAATGAGAGACACGTGTCGTCTCTCTACGAAATTAGATTAACACAGATAATATCTATCCGGCGAATGATGATCGAGATAAATATCTATCCGCAAATGATGATCTAGATAGAGTATTAACACAAGATAAATAAATTGAAACACTAATATTTTTTTCTCAACCAAATACTTCATCGTTCTCCCAAAGAAAATGTCTTCTTTCACTCTTTAATTCTTCCAACTAATTCAATATAATCTCACTGGTTTTCTACACCCTCCCCACTCTATCTCTCTCTCTCTATCCTAGCTGTGATACCATGTCGTAAAATAAGTATAGAGGAAATTAGAGAGGGAGACTCACTCAGAAAACCTTAATGGTTACATTTTCATTAAACTTGGAATGCATTTGTAACATTACAACCGACTCAATTTATACTACGTATGGACAACACATAGTGTTTGACTTGCTCCTAAATAAGCTCGTCACTTATTCAACAACTAACATTTCCGACCTACTAAAAATACCTATTATAACTCCTAATAATACTCGACCAGTACCACCAACACAACTTATTTAGACTAGTAAAAATATTGCATATATATTTGACCCGATTACTCAGACTACCCAGAAAACTACTCAAAATCTAATCAACAACCTCCCAAAATAGTAGGACATGTATGCACTAACTTGTGACACCGTACATGTTATTTCCGAATGGAAACATGACAACCCACAAGGAAAAAAAAATCTAAAATAAAATTCTAGTAAAAAAACAAAAAAACGTGATACTTCTGACTTGTTTTGGAATAAACTTCCACTTTACGAGCGGCGAACACCTTCAATGAGTTGTCAACACCACCAAAGTCCTAAAACATGAAAACACTAGAAAAACTTAAAAATATCCTAAACTACTAAAACAAGCTAAAACAAATAAAAAAATTAATCAGCGACTGCTCCCCGGCAGTGGTGCCAAATTTTGGTGGGCTGTCGTAGGTACAAAAAATTAACCAACATTTTTCACACTAATTAACTAGTAATATAGTGGTTGTAGTGATCGTTCCCACATATAGATGTGTAATTGATAGGATTGGATCAGCAAACTAAAATAAAGAATACTAAAATTGGGGAATCGATGATTAAAAAATTTGTAGAAGGAAGAGATGATTAGGAAATCCTTGATGTTACCAAAGATTAACTCAATTAACATACATGTTTACCTTTCGTTAGAATCATGTATCACCATCCGTATAATAGCAGGTACACTTAGCTATTCCAAAACTCATTGTATCATCGGATAATAGGTACGCTTAGTCACCGGATTCTATCCAACTGAACCATCTTGAGATACACGTAACTCAATCAAATGTATTAAGGTTTGTGAATTTAGGTTGATCCCAGTAGATACACTTAGGATGTTTGGTTCACTTACTGATGTTATCTTCACACGTGATTTCTCCACAAAATTCCCTTGCAAGGTATTACCTTTTATACTTGTGTAGGAGATGCTTGACAATTACGAATCACTCAACTCTCTACTAACATTATATTGATCAATAGATTAATTTGGTTGCGCAACTGAACAATGTAGAAATCAATTAGATATGATGAAGACAAACGATAAGATGATTAAGGTTTGTGAATTTAGGTTGATCCCAGTAGTTAAACTTAGGATGTTCGGTTCACTTACTGATGTTATCTTCACACGTGATTGCTCCACAAAATTCCTCTGCAAGGTATTACCTTTTATACTTGTGTAGAAGATGCTTGACAATTACGAATCACTCAACTCTCTACTAACATTATATTGATCAATAGATTAATTTGGTTGCGCAACCAAACAATGTAGAAATCAATTAGATATGATGAAGACAAACGATAAGATGATTAACACTCCAAATAAACTTGGATAGCTAACAAAGCTTCATGTTTAGAACATTGAATTCATCCATAATAATAAAAAGATTAGCTACTCATGATACAAAAAAAAATATATATATATATATATCTCATGGTTCCCCCTGAAAAAGAGGGGGTACAACAACCACACCCAATATTTCGATTAGCAATCTGTATGGACTAACTCCAATATACTTTCAAGAGAATCAACTAGACTCGATCTTAAAAAAGTATATCAAAGAGTTATAATATCTCGATCTCTCGATTTAATTCTTAATCAAGCAAATAGAAATCTGTGAGTCTAATTAAATACAAGAGAGATAACTTGGATGGTACCAATATCCAATTGTCAATCAATGTAAATCAACAACCAAAGGTTGGATATTATAATTGATTGAACTTAACGCACAACCTGTGATATTTCAATTATATAACAAAATATAATGCGGAAAAGAAATAACACAGACACCGAAGTTTTTAACGAGGAAACCAAAATGCGAAAAACCCGGGACCTAGTCCAGATTGAACACACATTGTATTAAGCCGCTCTGAGACACTAGCCTATTACAAACTAACTTCGTTCTGAACTGTAGTTGAACCCCAATCAATCTCACACTGATCCAAGGTACAGTTGCGCTCCTTACGTCTCTGATCCCAGCAGGATACTACGCACTTGATTCCCTTAGATGATCTCACCCACAACTAAGAGTTGCTACGACCCAAAGTCGAAGACTTTATTAAACAAATCTGTATCACACAAAAAAAGTCTATAGAAATTGATAAATCTGTCTCCCACAAAATACCTACGAGTTTTGTTAAAATTTTGATAAATCAAGGTGAACAGGAACCAATTGATAAACCAGACTTATATTCCCGAAGAACAGCTCAGTATTATCAATCACCTCACAATAATCTTAATCGACGCGGCGAAAGAAGATATTGTGGAATCACAAATGATGAGACGAAGGTGCTTGTGATTACTTTTATATCTTTCCTATCGGAGATATCAATCTCAAGCCAATCATTACGATTGTACTCAATACGATAAAATCAGCAAAATCATATCACACAACTACAAGAAAGTAGTATCGGTCTGGCTTCACAATCCCAATGAAGTCTTCAAGTCGTTAACCTATAGGGTCTCGGTAGAAACCTAAGGTTAAAGGAGAACCGACTCTAGCTTATACAACTAGTATTACACAGGAGGTGTGGGATTAGGTTTCCCAGTTGCTAGAGTTCTCCCTTATATAGTCTTTTAAATCAGGATTTGCAATCAATGTTAGCTTAGTAACAATTAGATGAAAACCTGATTAGATTCAAGCTAATATCTTTCAACCATTAGATCGAAAACTTATCTTGTTACACACAAATGAAATGCACGTTTTTAGTTAACCAAATGGTTAGCCATATGAGCACTTTCATATTAACCATATTCTTCTTCACCATAACTAGTTCAAATGACCGAAATGAACTAGTTAGAGAGTTGTTCAATTGCTTAGATCTTATAGAAGTATACATGACACAATCGAAGCAAAAACGATTTGATTCACTCGAATCGATTCATGAACTTTATAGCCATGGTTTGCAAACTTGCATTCCTTAGTTAATATAGGTATAAGTTCACGAATAATCGTTTTTAGATATAACCAACCTAAGTATGCGGACTTGGTACGCGGAATTAAGTACCCGGAATAAGCTTGTAACAAGTTTAAAAACTCCAGCAGATTTTCTCGGGAAGAGAACCTCCGACAGTTCGCGGACTGGGTTCGCGGACTCTTGTTCCGGTGTTCCTGAGCATCAAAGTAAGCATACTTTGGTTCAAGGAATAAGGACTTATACATGTATGCGTTTCCACACAATGCTTATATCCAACAATGGTTATATAATCTAAACTCTCATTTCAATCATTGAAACATTCTTAGAGGACGTTATATAGTTGTTATTCACAAACCATTTTTCGTCAAAGTCATTTTCAAGTGATTGAAACATAACATGACTTTCGTCACTAGGTAAAGATGAACTTGGTCAAAGTGAAAGCTTACCAACACATATTTCAAGAAATAGATAGGCGAGATAAACTCGGCTCGAAACAACAAATGTGTATAATCAAAGTCTATATAGCAAAACGACTTTTGTCTCAAGATAGGAGATAGAGTAGATAGACTTTTGAGTGATAGATAAGTTCAAGTCTCCACATACCTTTTAGTCGATGAAGTTCCACCAGTTCCTTGAGTAGTCCTTCGTCTTGTATGATGATCGCCATGGAGTTCTTGAGCTCAACTACACTTTTTATCCTAGTCCGAGACTTAGCTATAGTAGACTAGAAATCAAAACTTATAGTTTTGATCACTAACATTGACAAACATGCTTGAGATAGCAACGCATGCGAGTTCGACCAAGCAATGCTCTAACAATCTCCCCCTTTGTCAATTTAGTGACAAAACTATCAATACGTATGGAATACAAAAATAAATAAATAAACTTTTGTAGCTCCTACTCCACATGCCTAATATTAAACATTACTCAAAATCTTCGTCACTTCCAAGTACTCCAATGATCCCAAAGGTTGTAAGTTTAGCATCATCGTTGTTGAAAATCCGTAAGCTATAACAATGAGAAAACAAAATTCTCACTCATTGTTATACGAGTGTCATAGTATTATTATACAACATCAAAGTTCAGTTGTATCACAACATCGACAACAATACTATGGTGATATGTATCACTCCACCTTAGTCAATCTTTGCATCTCACATGGAAACCACTCCCCTTACATAATGATCTCGAAACCATATGTATTTGTAGTGTGAACTACACATTAATTCTCCCCCTTTTTGTCAATAAAATTGGCAAAGGTAAGCAACAGGATCTAATGAAAATTTCCATAGAGACATTTCATGACCAAAAGAAAGCACATATCAACTTGTTTAGATGCAATCATATATCCGAAGCTAAATGCTTTCATCAAGGAGTTTATAAAGACACAAGATAACTCCTATAATATTCCACAGCCGTACTCCCCACAAAGATTTGGCAATTAAGCACAAGTTCAATTAAGATCTCCTCCATAAAATGTCATTCCCGAAAGAACAACAAGAGCGACCTTAATTTCATAAGAAAAGAAGGATTTCTTTGGACATAACGAATCACATACGAATATGAATTTGAATCCAAAAATACTCAATTAAATTAACCACAAGAGAACCCATGATTGATTTAATCGGAAATATACAACCAAATTAACCATAAAAATTGATAAATTCAATTGGTCATGCTCGACATAAGAGAACTTACTGAACCTCACAGTATATACATAAAAATATGGATCATGGAAGATCAATACTGCGGAATAACCAAGGATTCATTCTATTTTCCATCACCATTTGCACAATGACATACAATAGATATAATCCTCGTAAACAAAAGATTTTAACCTATCTTCCATCAATAAATGACATAATAGGCTTAACTTTTGTAATGTCAAAAGTCCATTCATTCTTTTATCAATACATGCATATCGACATGCGAAAGACTTAACTTTTGACAAGGTATGGGACAATCATAGTTCACGGACGTAAACACACATATCCCATAACAAATTGCAATATATAAAACCATAAAGATTAATACTGCAAAAATCATCTTCCAAACAATCTTTATAATTTAAACAAATAAACCTAAAAACATGAAGATGAAAACGTTGGACATAGCTATGTGTAATCACAATAATGGCTATTCCAAACTCTAGTTATTCTCTAAATAAAACAAGAAAATAAAATTCTTATTCGAAGACTTACTAGTCATTGTAGATCTTTCTCAGAGCATCTACCGAGAATTCCTTCTCATTATTGAAAAACCCATTGATAATGGGATCATTCAATTCCTCTAAATCTTCATAAATCTTTGTTAACTCACTAAGTTCTCTTTTTAGCTCACGCAAGGTGTTCTTTGTTAGAGACAACATTTGTTCATAGTGAATTATTTCTTCTAAAGACGAAACAATTTGCGATTTTAAATTGTTTCTTTTGTTGATGAAATCTTTCACCAAATCCCTGAAGTTATTATCAAGCAGATAAGAAAACAAGAGGCACTTAGAGGAAGAACCTTCTCCATTATTTGTAGCCTTCACTTTCTTTACCCTTGAGGAAAGGATTCCTTTACACAGATACACATAAACTGCTTCGACTGCATCCCTGCTTGTGGTGCTAGTTACAGGAGCCATGAAAATGTATCTTTTAAGGAAAAAGGAGGTCTACAAATGATTTTATAAAAGACTTATGATCGTCTAAACTTTAGAAGAATGTAGAACAAGTCTCCCGTGGTTTAATGAATCATTATCTAAAATGTTAGGAGAATATTTTCTTAACAAAAATAAGAATAACGTATGAGTACAACACTTGAGACACATAGACACAAACCTCATCTTCTCAAGTTAAAGGTGAGGATGCAAACGTCACTGGTTTTAGATAGTGACGTCGTGAGCCAAACGCTCCCCTCTTTTAACACACAGTGGTTTACCAAGGTTTGTTGTATAAACAAGTTTCCTACCTCTTCTGATTCTGGAAGCACTGGTTTTAGGAGAACCATGTTGATTATCCAGATTCATCTTTTGCATGTTCTTCTGCAGTTTGGCAATTCTTTTGTTGTTCCTTTTGAATCTCCAGCATGTGCTTTGAACATGATTTGTATTTCTACAAAACGAACAAATCAAGGATTCCTTGTCTTGTTGAATTGCCTTCTGTTTATCACAACTATCAACCTTGATTTTTCCATGATTCATATAAACAACAGGGTTGACTATGCCTGCAGTTTTGCCTTTAAATCTTAAACCATTTGTGTTTCAAAAGGATTTTTGACCAAACAACACTGCTGAAATTTTGTCAAAACTTCCAGATAATCTTTGTAGATCATCCTTAAGAATATTAATCTCTTATTCCTTTAGAGCAATGATTCTGGTGAGTTTATTATTAAGACAGTATATCTCAAGATTTTTCACCTGGTTTGATGATTCCAGTTTCTTCAATGAATCTTTTAATTGAAGATTTTCTTGAAGAACCTCTCTATTCAAGAATTCAAAGATCTTTGTGCCAGAATCAAATTCGGATTCACAACTTGAGTACGTGAATGTTTCTGCTGCAAGAGCTGAGGGTTCATTACATTCATTAGACGTATTCAACATGTTGACACTTGGAGATTTTTCTTCAATTGAACCATCCAAAGCAAATACTGCCAAGGGACGTTTAACGCATCTATTTCTTCTTTTTAAAAATTCTTTGATCCTTTCTGTTATCAGTGGTTTATCGAAATAACCATCATTGGAACAACATTCATCATCCCAATACAAGTTAGAAGCTTCACTTCTGTTGGAGACAACATTAAATGCAGAAGTTTGAACAGAACTTTGATCAAGAATTTTTAACTTTCCAACAAGAGTATTTGTGGAAAGAGTATCAATGTTATTTCCTTCAACGATGGCATGCTTCTTAGAATCGTATCTAGATGGCAGCGATCTGAGAATTTTCATCACAATGTCCTTTTCAGGAATAGTCTTACCCAATGCAAAAGATGCATTAACAATTTCAGACACTTTGTGATTAAACTCATCAAACGTTTCTTCATCTGCCATACGAAGGTTTTCCCAATCAGAACTTAGGTTTTGAAGCCTAGCTTCTTTCTCATTGATATTTCCTTCAAATACGGTTTCTAAGATATCCCATGCTTCTTTAGAAGTAGTGGACATAGTCACATGGTGCTGAAGATCTGGGGTAATGACATGTATGATAGCATTTAAGCCGTCAGAATTATGCTTTGCAGCAAGAATTTCTTCTGGACTATATCTACCAATTTCCTTATACATCGCCTTTTGTATTAACCAGAGGAATATAGACATCTACAACACGTACCCATGTTTGAAAATCACGAGCTTGAATAAAAGCACGCATAGAGATTTTCCACCATAGGTAGTTTGAGCCATCGAAGACTGGTGGTACGTTTATAGAGATATAATTCTGTCCCATAGAGTCAGATCGCTACAAACACATACTTGTAAGGTCTTTATACGTGTTTGCCTGATCTGATACCAATTGAAAAAGCAGGGGTGCAACAACCACACCCAATATTTCAATTAGCAATCTGTATGGACTAACTCCAATATACTTTCAAGAGAATCAACTAGACTCAATCTTAAAAAAGTATATCAAAAGAGTTATAATATCTCGATCTCTCGATTTAATTTTTACTCAAGCAAATAGAAACCTGCGAGTCTAATTAAATACAAGAGAGATAACTTGGATGGTACCAATGATACGGGAGTATCGCAGACAGTAATGTGCAGTTCTGGCACTGCACGGTTAGGCCAATGCTATGGCTAGGAAGTATCTAGAAGATACTAGATGTTGGTCGGCTAGTTGCTTGATCAACAAGACTTGTAGTTTCCTTACTTAGATTAGGAAACTTAGTTTGATGAGTTATTGAACTCATAGTTTAATGTGTGCGGCAGGTCTTCATCCCTATAAAAAGGGGGAGACTTGTAGGCTAGAGAAGAAGAAGGGGGAGCTCTGAGAGAAGAACCATATTTAGGTTTGTAAAGGAGTTGTTTTTCCGTTCTCAGTTTATAATAGAAGAAGTAGTTATCAACGTATCGTTTGAATTCTCTTTATTTGATCTGTTTTAACATCTCACTCAACAACTTCTTAACATAACTCAGTACTGACTCTAGGTATCACTGATCGTTCTGAATATATCCGAGGCTGTATATTATGCAACACTTCGAAACCTGCCAATAGAAAGAGGGGATTATATACGCCTCTACCAGGTTCCCAACGACCTTGGGAGAGTATTTCCATGGACTTCTTAGGAGGGTTACATGACCAAAACAGGTTATGATTATATCTTTGTTATTGTTGACAGATTCAGCAAGATGATCAATTTGATTCCTTGTAAGAAGACAGTCACAGGAGAAGGAGCAGCTAAGCTTTTCTTCCATTATGTTTGGAAGCACTTTGGATTACCCACTTCTATAATCTCTGACAGAGATAGTCGGTTCTTGGGACAGTGCGGACTAAGCTATGGGATCTAATGGACACCCGGCTTAAGCATAGCACTGCTTTTCATCCTCAAACCGACGGACAAACTGAGGTAGTAAACCGAACTCTGGTTCATCTGCTGCGAGGGTATCACTCCAAACATCCCAAGACTTGGGATGAAAGTTTGTCGTATATTCAGTTTTCTTTTAATAGAGCTTTTCATGGCTCTACTCTAAAGTCTCCATTTGAAGTTTGTTTAGGTTATCTACCTCAGAGTCCTTTGATATGGGATTCTCTACTTCACAAGAACTAGCAACAAATAGGGGAGGAAGATAAAGGCTCAACAGATTTATTGAAAAGATAAACAAAATACACACTTTGGTAGAAGCACAAGCTGCGAAGTCTCAAGCTAAATATAAAGCTAAACATGATAAGCATCGTGTTCCAGCGTAACTTTCTCTACGGGAGATCTGGTTTGGTTACGTATAGGAAGGAACGACTTAAAGGTGAAGGGAAGAAGCACAAACCCATACGATATGGGCCTTTCAAGATTTTGAAGAAATTTGGGGATAATGCTTTTCAACTCGATTTACCACCTACATGCGGATGTATTCGTTATTAATGCGAGAATACTTGAAACTCTTTGAACCTCCACTTCTTAATGAAGACGAAAGACCGGGAGGCTCAAGTTGCCATCAGTTGATGAGTTATGGGTAGAGCGAGAAGAAATTCTTAAGCAAGACTGCATCGTCGAGACAAAAGTAACACCTACTAGGAGGGGTAATCGTGTTATGTATCGTATAGGGTGCAAAGGACAGGTTCCTAGTAAAGCTAAATGGTTCAGTAAGGAACTAGGGGAAACATCGTTTCCTCATCTTCATTTTACAGCTTACACGGGAGTTCCAGCTTCCTAAAATGGGGAGCCATGATACGCGGGAGTATCGCATAGACAGGTAATGTGCGGTTACCCTTTGCAGTTAGGCCAATGCTATGGCTAGAAGTATCTAGAAGATACTAGATGTTGGTCGGCTAGTTGCTTGATCAACAAGACTTGTAGTTTCACTTACTTAGATTAGGAAACTTAGTTTGATGAGTTATTGAACTCATAGTTTAATGTGTGCGGCAGGTCTTCATCCCTATAAAAAGGGGGAGACTTGTAGGCTAGAGAAGAAGAAGGGGGAGCTCTGAGAGAAGAACCATATTTAGGTTTGTAAAGGAGTTGTATTTTCGTTCTCAGTTTATAATAGAAGAAGTAGTTATCAACGTATCGTTTGAATTCTCTTTATTTGATCTGTTTTAACATCTCACTCAACAACTTCTTAACATAACTCAAGATGACTCTAGGTATCACTGATCGCTTCAGCATCAACCAAAGACCAATATCCAAGTATCAATCAATGTAAATCAACAACCAAGGTTGGATATTATAATTGATTGAATTTAATCGCACAACTTTGTGATATTTCAATTATATAACAAAATATAATACGAAAAAGAAATAACACGACACACGGAAGTTTTGTTAACGAGGAAACCGTAAATGCGAAAAAACCCGGGACCTAGTCCGATTGAACACACACTTTATTAAGCGGCTACGAGACACTAGCCTACTACAAACTAACTTGATGCTGGACTGTAGTTGAACCCCAATCAATCTCACACTGATCAGTACAATTACGCTCTTTACGTCTGATCCCGTGGGGATACTACGCATTTGATGTCCTTAGCTGATCTCACCCACAACTAAGAGTTGCTATGACCCAAAGTCGAAGACTTTAATAAACAAATATGTATCACACGCAAAAGCCTACGGTAATAGATAAATCTGTCTCCCCAAAATACCTACGAGTTTTGTTAAGGTCTTTTGATAAATCAAGGTGAACAGGCACCAATTGATAAACCGGACTTATATTCCTCAAGAACAACTCGGTATTATCAATCACCTCACAATAATCTTAATCGACGCGGCGAAAGAAGATATTGTAGAATCACAAACGATAAGACGAAGGTGTTTGTGATTACTTTTATATCTTGCCTATCGGAGATATCAATCTCAAGCCAATCATTACGATTATACTCAATACGATAGAATCAGCAAGATCAGATCACACAACTACAAGAAAGTAGTATCGGTCTGGCTTCACAATCCCAATGAAGTCTTCAAGTCGTTAACCTATAGGGTCTCGGTAAAAACCTAAGGTTAAAGGAGAATCGACTCTAGCTTATACAACTAGTATCACATAGGAGGTGTGGGGATTATGTTTCCCAGTTGCTAGAGTTCTCCCTTATATGATCTTTCAAATCAGGGTTTGCAATCAATGTTAGCTTAGTAACAAAGCATTCAATATTCACCGTTAGATGAAAACCTGATTAGATTCAAGTTAATATCTTTCAACCGTTAGATTAGCTTGTTACACACAAATGAAATGCATGTTTTTAGGTTTGTGTAACCGTACCCAAACATGTACATTTGTTGGTTCAACAATAGTTAACCAAATGGTTAGCCATATGAGCACTTTCATATTAACCATATTCTTCTTCACCATAACTAGTTCAAGTTACTCAAATGAACTAGTTAGAGAGTTGTTCAATTGGTTAGATCTTATAGAAGTATACAAGACACAATCGAAGCAAAAACGATTTGATTCACTCGAATAGATTCATGAACTTTATAGCCACGGTTTGCAAACTTGCATTCCTTAGTTAATATAGGTATAAGTTCACGAATAATCGTTTTTAGATATAACCAACCTAAGTACATGGACTTGGTACGCGGACTTAAGTACCCGGAATAAGCTTTTAACAAGTTTACAAACTCCAGCAGATTTTCTCAGGAAGAGAACCTCCGACAGTTCGTGGACTGGGTTCGCGGACTCTTGTTCCGGTTTTCCTGAGCAGCAAAGTCAGCATACTTTGGTTCAAGGAATAAGGACTCATACATGTATGCGTTTCCACACAATGCTTATATCCAACAATGGTTATATAAACTAAACTCTCATTTCAATCATTGAAACATTCTTAGAGGACGTTATATAGTTGTTATTCACAAACCATTTTTCGTCAAAGCCATTTTCAAGTGATTGAAACATAACATGACTTTCATCACTAGGTAAATATGAACTTGGTCAAAGTGAAAGCTTACCAATACATATTTCGAGAAATCGATAGGCGAGATAAACTCAACAAGGAAATAGCAAATGTGTATAATCAAAGTCTATATAGCAAACGACTTTTGTCTCAAGATAGGAGATAGAGTAGATAGACTTTTGAGTAATAGATAAGTTCAAGTCTCCACATAACTTTTAGTCGATCAAGTTCCACCAATTCCTTGAGTAGTCCTTTGTCTTGTACGATGATCGCCATTGAGTTCTTTATCTCAACTACACTTTCTATCCTAGTCCGAGACTTAGCTATAGTAGACTAGAAATCAAGACTTTTAGTTTTGATCACTAACATTGACAAACATGCTTGAGATAACAACGCATACGAGTTCGACCGAGCAGTGCTTTAACACCCCTTAAAGGGGTGAACCCTTGAATAAATATGTAAAACCTAGCCTCTTCTTTATATTTCACCCGCATTAAACTTGTTCAGAAACTCTTGAGAAGTCTCCTTAAATATCCCCAACAATCTTCGGTTTTGGGAATACTTCGGAAGTAAGTTTTCCATATTTGGTAAGTATTTTCATAACTTTTTGGAGGTGGGGATTGGAAGGGGATCGAATGCAATTTTATCCTTAAAGTGCAAACTTCATTTGATGCATCTGGCCCATACTAGATGTACATGACCTACTCAAGGAAAACCAAATCTACATACTCGGACTTTTCCAACCCAGTGGCATTTCAAGCTCAGGAAAATGGTTAATTGGATTTGAGATATCCATACCATCCAGATTAAAAGTATTGTGAAAGTTAAATGTTACTCTCAGGGACGGAGCCAGGACTCGTACGCTATGGGTCAATTTTTTTTTTTTTGGCTATGGCATGAACAATTTTTTTAATCTATATTTAAGTTATTTTTTAAAGTGATACAAAAGCTCGTATGGTATAAAATTTTACCGTTGTAGCACCATGAAACCCATTTCACGAACATATCAAACTTTGCAGCTCTGATCTTTCACATCATTGACGAGTTGCATTAAGAGAATTGGAAAAAATCTCGCTGAATTTATCACTTCATTGTACCACAAGATCTTCACAGCTTCATCTTTTCCCATGAATAAATCGCTACAAAGTCCCCATAATGAACCTGCAGAACATTAGCACCTTGTTTCTTATTGTCCAGATTTACTATCATATACTCTTTTATGATTTCAAAAGATATATCATCATGTATCGATACCTTTTCAAATGCTTTATCTGACACATCATCCTTAACCAAGAACCATACTTCCTTTGCTATCAACTTCTCATTGAATGTTAACATCATGAACAACTCCATTATTAACATCTTCACCATGATTATATCGAACAAATACTTGAATATAAGATTATGAACCCAAGATATGAAACAAAATTGAGCTGAATTAAATACCAACCTGTCATCTACCTTTGCAGATGTGATATTCTCTTCGTTGTTCTTTTCCTTGAACAACTCACCGAATAATACTCCAGCAAACTTATTTACCCTCAACGGATACAACATCAAGCTTCTCGTAAATAGCTTCACAACATAGAAACAGCTCGGTGATATTAAAACCCTTGTACATTAGGTCATATGTACTTGGGATCTTCACTACGTGATCAATACACAACACCAGGTTGATCAATCGCAGCTATATTAATATCTTATTCTTTATCCAAGAATGGGTCATTTAAACTTTGACCCCATTCGTGATACTCGTATAATGTACACCCACAACACTTTTAAATTACATAAAACTCAAACCCTTTATTTATGAAATTCAAAATCTAGTGGGTGCAAGTGACCCCACTTGCACTCTCTCCTTTCGTCCATGGCTACTTTAACTTCACAGTCCTGTCAGTTACGAGCACTATTGCAGCTAGAATCCATTTAGAGACAGTGCCCTTTGTCTTTTATATCTTCTAAGACCATCCAACACTTACATAATACTCATTCACCAGAGTTGCTTGATTTAAGAAACGGCCATGGTCTGCTCCAATGGTATTTGAGATGGTTTACCAACACCTGATTGAGTTAATAACACACAAGACTGAGTATGACATGGTATATAAAGAAATCTAGTGCAATTTGGTTTTAGTCTTTTAGAAACCAAAGAACCCCCATAGAGACTTAGCTGGCTCATAGAGAGCTAGATAGATATTTGACCGAAATGAAATAAATTTAAACAAGTGTTCTATTTTTTTCTCCTTTTCCTAATTAGTTAGTAATTTAAGATGAGTTCGTTTGAGGTTTTACTTCGATGATATCTATATAGTTTTAAAGATTTCTATAGTTCTTAAATGTGTATGGTTTTTCTCGGTTTTTTACACATGGACATGCTCTTTGCACTCTTATGGCATTGTTCATTGTTCAAATGGTAATTTTGAATGAAACTTCTTCAAATATGGTAATCTATATATAACCACTCTTATAAAAGGAGAAGGAGACATAAAATATGGAGAAGAAGTATAGAGAATTCCATTAATAGGTGTGTAGAATACAATGTTTAAGCCTCTATTTATATAGATAGAAGACTTGGTGTCCAAGACATGTAAACCCTAAACTTAGACACAAAGGGCATCTTAGTAAATAAACAATGGTTTATAACACTCCCCCTTGACAAGGAAAACCCAGTGGGACAAAACCTTGACGAAGGAAAAAGAGTACAACGGGATAAGTCCAGTAAATGCACCTTTGATGATGGCGCTCCCCCTGATGAGTACTTCAGTTAAATCTTGGCTTGCAAATCTTTGAGCCGTGACTTCCCAATTTGATGAACGGATGTCTTCAATTCAGAAGATTCTTGTTATTTCGTGAATAAAATTGCTACTTGATGAAGTCTTCTTTTGTGTTTGTCTTCTAATAGTAGTTTTTTCGAGTTTCCATGCATGTGTCTTGGATTGCTAGATTTTCGGAGATGATTTGCAGAAATAATTGATGTAGTCTCTTCAACAAAGGGACAAGATGTAGATACGTTACCAGAAGTGAATAAAATATAATTTGTGGTCATGCCTTATGTGGATCACAATGACATCCAAATTCCTAAAGGGTTCTTATGTTAACTTGGTCTAACAAAATGACCCAGTCAATGGTGGGAATCCACCAAATAACCAAAATTTGATATAACTCCCCCTTGGATGACCACCATGTTGAATAATTTGTCTCACTAAAACCTTGCCATTAAAAACCCAATGGGAAAAAAAATATATGGACGAAGTAAAAAGAGCACAATATCAACATTTTGAATAAGAATTCATCGTCTGCGAGATGTTGCCTCGTTAAAACCTTTTCAGGAAAACCACATGGGACAAAACCTGAAACGAAGGGAAAAGAGTATAACTTTTGACGATTTATGGATGCTAACAAAAAAAAATAAGCATCAAAATCATAACTCTAGTTTATATCAAAGAAGAGTTTAAGCAAGCATAATTCTAGCTGATTTAAGAAAGGAAATAAAATAGAATTTTCTTTTGCTAAAGCGTGGGTTTTGTGTTTTTAAGGACTCCTCAAGAGACCTATAAAGCTGATATCATCAAATAATTAATCCGGATTTTTGGTTGTGTACCAAATTTATAAAAACACATAAAGGATTGTTAAACCTTATGTAAGCAAATAAGGTGGTCACTGAATAAAATTTGAATCCTCAAAAGATTACAAATTCAATATGTTCTTCGACCACATTTCTTGTGTCAATGCAATATGAGACCTTCAAAGACTACCACGCCAAATGCATTTTATAAATAGAACAATTAATGAATCAATCCTAGGGTCTAAGCCAAAATTAAACCCTTAAAATCGTTTTTACAACGAAAAATTTCTCGTATAACGCATTATGACTACACTAGCCTGTAATTAATAGGCTTGGCATTTTTAAAGTGTTGATTGTGGATCCGAAATTGCGTTAATCGAGAAATTAATCCAACATAATTTGGATTATATGCCAACCAATCACATATGTCGATATTCCTCTGCAGCACCATCTTTAATTATTTCAATAGCTACTGTAAATGAACAGTCGACAATATTAACTAACTATGATCCTACACAATTATCAAGTGTATGCATATCTTGAAAAATTCATATAATTGCTGGTACCAGCGCCCACGGGAATTATAATCTCCTTATCTTCTAGTGAGGAGATATGAATCATGAGAATGTGGATCTTGTTTTGATAGACTCAATTGGAGCACTATCTGCAGCCTCTTATAAAATGCTACAAAGTTCATAGATGTGACTGGGTTTGCCTTTCCAAGAGGCATAAGCTTATTAAATGCATAATGAAATTTTTTCGCGCCTTATTTGAGATGGCAGCCGTTTTCGATTTGATCATGATGGGAGAGAAATTTATATAACTTTTTAGTTAATGAGCACCAACATATGGTAGTGTATAGTCTCCCCCTGATTATGGCGAAAATATTTTCATCTCAAGTACGAAAACAAGTTTCGTACAGTATTATCCGATTAATTCGAGACATATACTTGTAATAACATCTGGATTTTAACAATACCAGTTGGACTGTAGATAATGACTTTAACAGCCATAAAAAAATTGTCCAAAAAAAAATTGTAGTCTACTACTTGACATACAACATAACATCAACCATGGATTTTAATGGTTGTCGGAAAAATATGCAAATAAAATCTCCAATAAATTTTGTGACCTATAGGGCAGATGAGATCATTATTGAGAATAAATTTATGGACACATTCTCTGTCAAATAAAATTATATCAAGATCGATATAGTCACACAAGGACTAAATATATGGCCTAACAAGCAGGTCGCACCCTTGATCTTTAGTGTCCAATTCCAACTACAAGTGGAACTATTTCAAATTTTGGAGAATATTACGATGAAAAAAATAAAAATAAAAATAAAATTGCTCAATATCCTTAGGGAATGCAACAATTCTTAGTTTCATCGGTGTTTACAATTTTGAATACCGTAATAAGTATAGAAAAACCAATTTCAATTGGCTTATATGATTCTTTTAAAGAAAATAAGGAGATCATAATCGTCGTTAATCTTTGTAGAGCAAACCCTACTTTTGTTGATGACGATTTCTTTGAAGCAATAGAAATCAATGACCAAAATTGGCTAAAAGTTCTTAGAATGCCAATTTATATATCTCATTATAGAAAATCATGGATAAAAACCAGATATCAATTGGCTTATACGGTTTACAAAACTTAATCGACAAAAAAAAAATATCGTCGATTAATCCATCACATAGGAAAAATCTATTTTGTGGTTTATGGATCGTTTCTTGTAAAAAGAAAAATAGAAACCATATAGATAAATCACATGATCCTTGTATAGAGAACAAGGATACCAAATTTAATTGGACGTAGGTTTTTCAACCATGCATGTGATTATTTAACGTAAAAGTAATCAAATTGTGGTAATACCAGTTTTTTGGTGATTCTGATTTTAGTGATTACTGATTTTGGTAATCCATTTTTCGATGGATTGTTTATTTTCTTTATTCTCTATGAAACGGATAAGAGAAGATTGGAATCAACCAATTCCCATAGAAAAAAAAAAACTGATCATCCATATAAATCCAATTACGGATTCTATCCTTATAGGATTACATAAATTCGAGAATAATGATAATCATATCTCGTGGTGGGGGTTGCAAAGATATGTAAAATTCATTGCCAAGAAATACCCCATGGACGCTTATGTAAAAACAAAAACGCATCATTAACCATTAGTGTCGGTAAAGAAAAAGAAAAAAAAAACATAAAAATGCACTAAGCTTCCAAAGATTAATAGAGAGCAAACAAAATACTTAGCTGGACATATTTATATCATACTGTCAAGGTGTTTAAATCCACCTCCAGGTCAACACCAATAACAGTGGACGCTTTTTGTCCTTGCCGAGATCATGATTAAGCTGCTTTAGTTGATCATATGTACAAAATCATTCATAGCCGGCCATTAAATAACCGACAGTTGTTGTATGCGATTTCATATGTATCAAACCTATAAAGCCAATAAAAACCAAATCAGGATTTCGTTAATAAAGAAAAAGAGATCAAACGAAAAGAAAAAGAAGGTTAGAGAGATGCGATTAATCTTATAAGCTTTGCTTATAATCTTCCATTGGCCACGCATCTTTGATTTCATTCACGGGATGTTTTTATAAGCTCCGATGTTGAGAGCAACGTGCATGATAACGTCTTATAAAAGGAGAAGGAGACAGAAAATATGGAGAAGAAGTATAGAGAATTCCATTAATAGGTGTGTAGAATACAATGTTTAAACCTCTATTTATATAAATAGAAGACTTGTGTCAAAAATATATCAACCAAGACATACCAAACCCTAAACTTAGAGCATAAAAAGGCATCTTAATAAATAAACAATGGTTTATAACAACCACAAGATTTTTGGCATATTACTATGTTTTTCTCGTCATAACCTAGACCGGAAATCATTCTTTAATCCTAAACTATTCTTGAATAAAAAGTAAATATATAAACAATGATTCTCGTGATAAAGTGTCAACATATAACCTGGTCCCACAAGATGCAAAGACAAATTTGATCCTCCCTTTTAATTTTGTTGCTCTCTGGTCGACCTGAGTTCCTATCGGAAGTCTTTCCCCACCCTTTCGGTCCTTTCAAAATTATGTGTAAATCGTTTTTAGCCCTTGATCCTGGATTGAGATTAGCGGGGGTCCCATTATTATTAGACTTAACCGATAGATGCTTGACACATAGGCGGGGGAAAAGAGTGGGGGAAGGGGGTGGGGGATAGGAAGCATTTTCAGTTCCTATAAAGCTCCAAAATGAATATTGCTTTTCTGATTTCCTCCACTCAGTCAGTACAACAAAACTATTCTATAGTCTACAAAGCCAGGTGTATGTCGTTATTTTCCCCAGTAGCAAAAACCTCGTTACATACTCATTTTCTTCTTTCCTTAAAGAATTCCACAGGTCACCTCAAAATATATGACTGGCCAATGGCGATGGGTAAATATTTTAATTGTTCTCGTACAATATAATAATAATAATGGTATTTAAAGTAACTAAACTTATTACATTGAGGACAATAACATTCCCCACCTAGGCTTGTAGTCTTTCACAGGTCACCTCAAAATATATGACTCGTGAATTCCACAGGTCACCTCAAAATATATGACTGGCCAATAACATTCCCCACCTAGGCTTGTAGTCTTTCACTTGGCACCAATAATTCGTGTTGTACCCTTAAAATAGCAGGATTTAGCGGCCAATATTTTACCTGTGTAAGTGAAAATGAAAAAGACACGAGTCCATATATAATTGCGAAAGTGCTACACTTCCCAGCCCTTTCATTATACGTGTCATCGTTTTAAATGGAAGCTTGATCCTGGATTGAGATTGTGAGGATCCCATTATTATTGGATTTAACCAAGCAGATGCTTGACACGCCCCATAGGCGGGAGAAGGGAGTGGGGGACGTTTAGCATTTTCGATATAATGGCATGTATGGTTCAGGAAAAAAATAAAAATGGTATGGGCATGTGGCTAGTGGGTGTTACTGGCTAAGGCCATTACAAAGAACATAAAACTGAAAAGTATGCGGGATTATACCTCTGCAATAATCTCAAATTTCAATTTGCAGGGATATTATATTGGGTCATTTTGGACTGCGTGCCAGCTGGGGTCTTCGCTTATCTACTACGTACTTGTTTTCATAGCCCATGGACAACATTACTTACGTATGTAGGTGAGATACTTAGGCGGGTGGTCTGGATGATTCTTAGGGTTGAAGCAGAGATCAATAATATTGATCTTAAAGAGGTTGAGAAATCCAACAGAGCTGGAGCTTAGACCTTACGCCCAAGTTTAAAACCACCGGTAGAACACCAACAGTAAACAAGAAATCCATAGTCTCATAGAGGCTTTCTTCTCACCTTTCTTTCTCATTTTCATTTATAAACTAGAAATTTACCTTGTCATCAAGTAAGTAACAATTCCAATCACTGATACTTCGCCTCAAATTAGTCTTTCGCCAACTACTAGACATCATCCTTCCACTTGAGGTTAACAATACAATAACCTCTGTATAAGAATATCCTAGGGACCACAAAAAAATATTCTTATATGGAGATCTAACTTGAATGGACCAAAAGAAAAAATTTATATGTGTACTTTGGCATATTCATGCATATGCATAGGAAACACAAAAATGTATCTAAGTATATACAAGCACTATTTAAATGAGGATTTTTATCATATTTATGTATATGCAAAATTTGTAACAAAATGATTCACATACATCACAATTATCACATCGAAAATTGACAAATGAAATCAAATGAGTACGAAGATATTCGTATTAAGTTGTGCAAAAAAAAAATTTTTTTTAAAAATCCATTTTGAAGCAAAACGAGCTTTTAATATGGTTACAAGAATCTCTTTATTTTAACTTTGATGTATGACAAGTGCTATATATTTATATTATGTTGTCAATTATTGTTATATAGAGGTAGGTTCCTTCAAAAGGGACCAGAAAAAATTATGACTTATTCCAATATGGAGTTTATTCTTAAATATAACCTGGCCCAAGTCGGGACTATAAACTTTTATTCTTATAACTAGTGATTAGACTTGATCATAGCATTATGATCAAAGTGTCAGGAAATTATATTGAATTACGAAATATAACGCTTATCTTTTGAACTTCGTAAATACGACATCAACATAATCTATGTATTTAGTTACTTGATTATGTGTGGGACATAGGTGTGATTTCATCTTAGGAAACTATGTATTTAAGGAAGTAGATGTGTGAACTTGTTTCATAATTGAAAGGGAAATCAACAAGTGTATTGGTCCGGTTTTTCATTGAATAATATTTGGATGACGAATGCAAGATGACAAGGCAGAACCAATCTTAAATTATGTTGAGAATCAAGGTAGAACCTGTCATAGCCTATATATTGTATGACAAGGTATAACCGATCCTAACTAGTGTTGGGAGACAAGGTATTATCGGTCATAGCCTATTTTAAGTGACATGGTATAACCGATCCTAACTAGTTTTGGGGAAGCATGGTATAAGCTGGTCATAGCTTAGTATCATCTCGTTTATCTTAACAAACACAATGTAATACCGAAACATGAACTCTCACGCCTTTAAGTTAACTATTATTTGCCGGTTATTTAACACTAACTTCAGACTTTACGGAAATGAGATATTCTATTTTAAGCAATAATTTGAACCACGACCTTTATGTTGTCTTTCTAGATGCTGGCCAAGTGATTCAAACCTTGTAACTAATCGGTATAGGCTCTGCCTATTTTTCTCATAAAATTTTTGTCCTTCATTCCCTCATTAAAATTTGCGCCTCATCAAATATTTAGTTATCCAATATTACTAGGTCACGACAACAGTGTCGTGTGTTAAAAACGAAGAAGAAAAGAAGGATGCTCGTGATAAAGTGTACAAATATAAGGTTATTCCCAAGAAAAAAACAAACGGTTTCCTTCCGATCTAAGGCCAATTGCTCTCTGTAATACTTCTTAAAAAGTTATTTCAAAAATATTGGCTACTAGAATGAAGAAGATTATGAGCAAGATTATATCTCGTTTACAAGCTGTTCATGTCTCAGGAGACAGAGATGTCGATAATATTCAATTTGCTCAAGAAATTGTTCATACCATGCAAAGCAAAAAACAAGAAAAAGATACTCTTTCTCTCAAGATGGATATGTCAAATGCCTTTGACAGGGTTGAATGGTCATTTCTTATGGATATAATGCACAAAATGGGTTTATGTGATGCTTTTTGCAACCTGATCATGCAATGTATTGGTACTACAAGGATTTGTATTTTGTTAAGTGTTGGACCTTGCAATTCATATCAACCTTCAAGGGGAATTAGGCGGGGAGATCCACTTTCAACATACCTATTTATCATCTTAATGGAGGATTTCTCAAGACAGTTATTGGATACTGAGCAGAATGGCAGAATAAAGGGAATAAAGATTGTTTCAGGGGCTCCTCCATTTCTCATTTATTCTTTGAATATGACTGCTTACTCTTCACAACATGGTGACTTGCACAATGTTAATAACTGCTTGTAGATAATTGAAAGTTTCTTGATGAATCGGACAACTTATTAATTTTAACGAGTCAAGTGTTTATTTTAGTGCCAAAGTTCCATATAGATTTTGCAGATTACTCTCAAGAAGATTGAAGGCACAAAGAATGAATCCAAATGAAAAATATCTTGGTATTCCTCTCATAATAGGAAAGAAAAAAACACAGTGTTTTTCTTACCTTATAGACAAAGTTAAAGGGAGATTATCTGCATGGAATGTCAAGACTATGACACAATGTGGTAAGTCACTGATGATCAGAACTGTTACAAACACTATTCCTGTCTATTCCATGAGTTGTTTACAGATACCATAAAAAAATTGGAAGCTCTGCAAAGTGACTTTTGGTGGGGATTTGAAGGCCATGGGAATACATAAGGATGTTTGGAGGACAGGATTTTAGGGACTTAAGGATCTTAAATCAAGCTCTTCTTGTCAGAGCTGCTTGGAGACTATGCACCAATTGTAATGACCCGTCCCTCCACCGATATTGTCCCCACTTAGCCACTGCAGGTTATTGTCCCCACTTAGCCATTGCGGTTATCCGGAGTGTGGGGTTTTCAGGCATGGCATCACTGCGGTAATCCAAAGAAAAACTTCCCCGAGAGGTCACCCATCCACTGGATTGCTCCCACCCGAGCACGCTAATCTATGAGTTTTTACGCCAACTCGGAGCCAATTGTCTTGAAAAGGCCTCGGTGTTAGGAAAGGACAAATCATTACCTGATATTCCATTCGGCCAACCACATGCCAAATATTGGGGTATTACAATACCACCACCTTAAATGGAGCCGTCCTCGCTCAGGAATATATTGCAAGCCAGATCTCGACGTTCCCTACCCCTCATGAGAAGCACCCGGAAACCCTTGTCCGGCATACCTTCCCACCCTCGGCGGTGAACCGTCGTCGGCTCCGATACCATTTGTAATGACCCGTCCCTCCACGATATTGTCCCCACTTAGCCACCATCATGGTTTATCCGGCAGTGTGGGGTTTTTAACGGGCATCGCTGCGGTAATCCACCAATAACTTCCCGGGAGGTCACCCATCTCAGGATTTCTCCCGCCTGAGCACGCTTAATCATGAGTTTTCACGCCAACTTTGGAGCCAATTGTCTTTGAAAAAGCCTCGGTGTTAGGAAAGGACAAATCATTACTTGATATTCCATTCGGCCAACCACTGCCAAATATTGGGGTATTACACCAATTCTGATAAGCCATAGGCAAAATCAATTCATGAAAAATACTTCCCATCTACTAGTATGCTCCATGCTAATATTAAAAATAATTTATCTTGGTCTTGGAGGGGCTTACACCATAATATGGATTCCTTAAAAGCTAACAATTGTTGGAGAGTAGGAAAAGGTGATAAGATAAAAATTTGGTTGGATGTATGGATTATATATATGAATGGACATTCCACAAAGTCCAAGACAAGATATATCTAATTGAAGATTATGTCTGGGTTATGGAGTTAATGCAACCAGATGGGAGAGAATGAAACCTGTAGCTTCTTCAACATCTCTTTGATAAACAATCTGTGGACCTGATCACTAAAATGAGGATACCATCTGCAACCAAAGATAAATTAATATGGAAACTTACAAAGCATGGATGATTCACTTTAAAGTCAGCCTACAACAAGCTTTAGGAGATTAGTTCGGGTGTTTTTCAAGTCTCTACTGAGATACATGGATCTTCTGTGAAGTGGAAAGAGCTTTGGGAATTGGATACTTGGTGTTAGAGCATAACTCGGTTGAACCCACCAAGTGTTGGTATGTCAAGTTTGGTTGTCATATTTTAGTGAACCAAAACTCATTTAAGAGTCGCTTGATTAAATGTACTAGAGTCAACTTCGTATAGGTTAGCTTGAAAGTATTAGGATATGAGACATTACAAGTATTGCAAAGACTTGAAGAAGTGAAGAAGTAAGGAGCTACAACCACAACATCATCCTTCCACTTGAGGTTAGTGATATTTGAATTGAATTGTTTCATTCCCTAACGTATCTTTCAAGTCGTGCATATTGAAAACAAAACTGCGAAGCATGAACACTCTACATAGACATAGTATTATGGAATACAATACGAGGTTTATTGCTTAACCATTAAACTTTGTAGATAAGACATCGACATAATCGTTTGAATGCTATTGTGATTATGTATGGGTATGAGGTGAGAATTTCAGCCTAGGAAACAATGTTTTACATGTGTTTTAAGGAAGTAAGTTCATGAACTTTGTTTGTGAATCGAAAAGGAAATCGCCAGGCGTTATTGGGATTGTTCTTCATTGCATATCTTATGAACGACCAATATGTGTGATTAGTATAACCGCTCATGACTTGTTTGTGTTCTTGGTAAAACTATTCACACGAGGCCTGACTTTTGTATTGGTATGAGTTTTATTAGTGAAACCGATCTTAAGTAATCACCTGATAGTATGATCGAGTTTGTGTAGCTTGTAAGGCCTAACACTGGGTAAAGGGGAACCGATCCTAGTAAGAGGTGCAACACATCACAAAGGGGAATCGATCCTTGTATGGGGTGCAGCAAGGTTTATAGCAGAAAGGGGAACCGATCCTATGGACATGTGCAACACATTTTTAGGCAAAGGGGAACCGATCCTATGGACATGGGCAACACATATAAGTTAGATACCATGTATATGTGGGGAACCGATCCTAGTACCTAGTCAACCGAATTTTGGAAAGCTAGTGTGACTATGCACAGTACTCACATGGACGTAGAACCGAAACTTGTTTTGGTAGAACCGTTAAACCCATGATTTGTGATTGAGAGTTCTTAATCAATCGCATAGCTCTTGAAATTAAGATGAACCAATTCTAAACTTGTTTGGAAGCGTGGTAAATCGGTTTCAAGTGTGTAAGTATGAAAGAGGACTTACAAAATAAGGATGTCGACACACTTTGAACACGTGTAGTAATGCGTATCTTTTATTGTTCAAAGATATTCCTTAACATCTAAGAAGGAAGTAAATCCCAGGATCGAAATTAAATAAGTTAAGAATCTTTTAATTAAGATTTTTAATTATATATGGAAAATAAGAATTAGTAATGTGCATTTGCTATTTAAAGATTTTCCAAGGAGATTTTCGATCAATATTTTGGACAGAGCATTCTCAGGAATTATGAAAACCGAATATGGAAATTATTGTTGAATATCTTGAGAATATTTTCGGTTTTGGAAATTCCTTGGTGTCCAAACTTCCTTGTCTATAAATACTTGAAGTTTGCATTTCGGGCAAGCTAATCCTTCGTGACAGTAAACTTACCCTGTTGTATTGTTACTGGTGAAGCCTCCTATTCGGAGAGGAGAGTAACCTAATTAGGCGAAATCTCTTACAGCCGCTCAATTTAAAGACTTCTTTGGGATTGAGAAGCTCTACGAGTACAGTTGGTGGGAAACTAGGTAATTGCGGTTTATCTTTTGTTTTCGATTGATTTGACTGACTAACGGTGGTTGAACTTTGATTGCACCTAGTTTGTTTATGCTTGAGAATCTTATGTTCTGATATAAGATTCACTCAAACTAGTTCGAAGTTTCGACATGGATCTTTAGACTGTTGTTAGTGCTAAAGACGATCTTGTGATAATCCATTGTTAACAGACTCCGTTCTGTGCGTGATTGATCACAAGAGATTCAAGTAGTGGTGTGCAGGTGTTTATTGAAGATCTAAGAAGATTTGAAGACAAAGAAGAGATAGAAGATTCCTAACTTGGTTATATAAATCTTTGGTGTGCACAATACTTGTTTTGGTAAAAAGAGGATCTCACTATAATCGGTTTATCCTTGTGGTAGATTGGATAGAATAGTTGAGTAGATCGGCATCAATACGGTTCCTTGGGATTAAAGGTATTGATTGCAAAATCTTATGATTACTTTGGTAATTGAACATAAGATAGATCTAAGGATCTGACGAAGGAGTTTATTTGAGATAAACAGAAGAGCCTTTGTCCGACTCATATCACTTGGTTGAAGAGAGTTGATACCAAACAGATTTGTTGTTCCTTTACTGTTTGGAATACGAACCAAATGAATTGTTCCAAGTAGGTGACTTATTTATAAGTTGAAGGCGTGGGAATACGTATTTTAATTAGGTGAACTATAGGTTTAGTTGCTTGGTCTCAACTATACGGTTGGTTTATTTTGTATAGCGGCTTAATCCGAGAGTATTCAACTCGGACAAGGTCCTGGGTTTTTTGCATTTGCGGTTTTCATAGTTAACAAAATCTTGTTGTGTCATTTACTTTATATTTCCGCATTATAATTGTTTTATTATAATTTAAGTAAATTACACAAACGTTAATTCTATTTACTTGATAAACAATCCTATTGTGCTTGGTTAAGTCCAACCTTTGTATCAAGTAAACATACTTCGTTGTTGTATTGTCTCGATCTCGTATCCATAGACAATCACATGAAGTGTGAACTGATTAGTTGTATCGTCTCGACTCAGTCCATAGACAATCACTCTCGGAGAAAGGACTTATAGGAAGGAAAAGTTTTAGCTTGTGGTATATTTGGGTACCCTCGCCTTTTCACTTGGCCAAGAGTGAAACATTTCTTTTGAAAATGTCTATCGGATATTCTTCATTCAAGAGAAAGACTGTATAGAGTATGTGGATACATCAACCAACTATGACCTATGTGTAACCAATGCGATGAAAGAACATTACACATTATATTCTTGTGCTTGTTTGGATGGAAATCCCAAATGGTAGTTCTTTTCTATAAGGCCTCATACTTCTATTATTGATAATTTTTCAAAGTCAGGCTTCTACAAGATAAGCGAGAATGTGATGTAGATACTTGGGTGAACATTGCTATGGTGGTTACGTTGAACATATGGAATGATAGATGTGAGACTGCATTTCAAAGCAAAAAACCTGACCCAAAAATCACTACTAGAAAAGCTACCTGCTTTACTAATTACATTGAAAGGTTACATAAGAATAATGGCAATAACCGGTCTATCGCTCGGGGAAATATACAACCTACAACAAACTGGACACCCCCCAACAAACCTTTTTTAAGTATTAATTGTGATGCTTATTTTGATCCACACAAAGTACTAACATGAGTTGCTTTGATCTTGCGTGATTTTTGATAGGTGTAGAATACACCGTATTTACTATCTAGTAGTTACGCTTTCTTTGCTATTTTTCTTGTGAATTATGTACTTTACGTGTTTTTGAGTTATTAGGTTCTCTGGAGTCGCAGGGGAAAAGATGGAGAAATCAATCAATTGGAGTAAAAAGGGCAAAATTGTCATTTCATGGCAATCACTACTTGAGGGAGCCGAGCCAAGGTTAAGGGGCAACTCTAGCAGGAGGATTATTAATGCAGCCAGTGTGGTTAAGGGGTGACCACATGTTATGGGGCATCCACCGGGGTATCCCTTATCTCGATACAAAGGTGTCATTATCCAAAGATACCCCTACCTAAATCGAGAGCCTTATTCTCTCATTCATTTCTTCACCTGAAATGAGAGGCGCTGCTACCCTAAATCGAGAGTGAGAGTTCAGGCAAGTTGGATGCTTACAGGTTGGAGAATCAGTGGAAGAAATCGATTGAATTAGGGTTTTGAGCTGCTGAGATCGAGAAGGATGATTATGAGGTAATGGCGGGTGGTGGTGTTGAATGCATGTGATCTTGAGAAACGTAATGGCAAGGGAGAATGGTTATGACCTGCAGATGCATGAATGAAGGATTTAGATGGATGCGTTCAGGGTTGAGCTGAATTGGATTAAATGAATGTGTAGGATAGAATGTAGCAGAGAAGTCATCTCCTTCACCACCAGAAAATGCACAAAATGTGCTTGCAGAATTGCCGAATCGAGAAGATGAAGTCACTGCCATGGCTCATTTGTTGAAAGATGAATTGAAGATCTGAATGGGTGGTCTTCCGAGAAGAATGGCTCAAGGTCGGGGGTTGTTGAAATGGCGGAGAGAAAGATGGGTTACAGACCATGATGTTGTGGCTAGTGGTGCCGTTGATATACAATGTTCAAAGCTGAGAAGGGTGATGTCACCATGGTGATTGGGATGGATTTAAACCAGGCATAGCCGAAAGATATTAAAAGAAGTCAAGCCGCAATGATTTGGGTGAATTTGTGCCGCAAAATCAAACTAAGTGAGCTGTTGTTGATAGTTGGAGGAAGCAGTGGGAAGGTTTGTAAGAGAATGGAGAAGCTACAATGCAGGGAATTACAAGTGTAGCGGTTGCGGGAGATGACAAGCAATGGCAACGAAGTACACGGAATCGGGGTCATGAACCGATAGCAGCAAGGAGTCATGGTTCAAGGGTTGCGAGAACCGAATGTTGCAGTGGAGGTTTGCTCTGCTAATGTTTTGAACAAAGAATAAATAGATGTCTAGGATTGCGGTGAGGGCAATCGGTGGAGTCGCGACTGAATAGCGAGAATGACAGGCTAAGTTGGTTGTTGTGATGCTGCCACTAACCGCTGATGGTGGTGCTTAAATTCAAGGGTTCTGATGGAATTCATAGCTGAACTGGAAGGTTAAGCTGCTGCAGTGAGCTGAAATAGCAGGGAAGTGTGGAATAAGATGGGACTGTGTTGGAGCTCAAATTACAGGGATGTGTAGCTGGAGGTGGAGCTGCAGGCATGGGTTGTATCTGGAGAGCAAGGAATGATGGCTTGAGAATGTAGCTGTTGGATGGCTTGGGATTGTGAATGAGGTTGGTCTGGCCTGGCCTGGCAAATTGTTGAAATATGAGTTGCAGGCCGAAATTGAGTAATGGCTGTGAACTAGAAGAGCAGGTGGTATTCTGGTGTGGCTGTGAAGGTAAGGTGGTCTGGAGCTGTGAGTTGAGATTATGGCAACTGGGATTTGATAGGTGCCGAGAAGAGCTGGAGCTGGCTATTGATTCTGTGCTGGAGATTGCCAGGCATTTGATGTTGTTCAGTGGTGAGACTCAGGTGTTTGGAGGTGGTATGAACTTGTGTGGTGGAGTTACAGCTGAAGACTGGGGTTATGAAGGAGCTTCTAAATTGAGAATTTGAGCATGAGTTGCAGCCGGTGGCACTGAAATTACAGGCCTGGCACAAGTGAGTATGTATTGCTGGTGTTGATTGGCAGGGGGTAGTCATTTGCAAGATTGGGTAAGTCGAGGTGCAAGGAGTTTTAGTGGTGCATAGAATGGATGGGTTTCAATGATGGAGTTTGGCTGTATTGAGCTCAATGAGCTGTTGCTTGAATAGAGACTGTGTTGAATGGGTCTGTGCAGGTGCATTGCAGCTGATGGAAGCAAGGTGAAACTCAAGAGTGGCGTGGATGAATGGCTTGGCAAGGAGCAGACAGATATGGTCACAATGACCGCAGGTTAAGAATCAGAAGGATGTGAAGTGAGGTCATTGAGTCATTATAGGATGGAGTCAAGTTATAAGTACAAGTGATGGCAAAGGTTGCAATTGGGTTGTGGCTGTCTTTGTCTTTGTTGATTGAATGGAAGAGAGTGAAAAATGGCTTAGCTGGTTGGTAGTGGCAATGCAATGGATGGAAGCACAATGATTGTGCTTTACAAGTTTTGGCCTCTGGCAACATGGCTTAGGCCTAGGCTAGTTAGAACTCGAACTAATTCAATTTGAGTCGACTTGTTACGACTCTCTCCCGACTCGGTACTTGACCGAGTTAACCCGCTGATCTGGACTGAGTTGACCCGCCGTCCGACTCGTTGACCGGTGGCGAAGGCGGACTTTGCCGGTCACCGAGCCGTTCCAGGAACTTTTTCGACCGATTTCCGCCACAATCCCAGACTTCCGGCGACCGTTTTGGGGCGTATTTTCTACACGGTTTCTCTCACTTGTGGGCGGGTGAATTTCCAACTAATGGACTTTGAAGACAAAACCTAATTTTGGAAGGAGTGGAGCTATAAAAGAGAAGACCTTTCTCAAAACCATAGATCTCCAAGAGGAGGCCTCTACTTGTGTTCTAGGGTTTACACCATGAAGTCTTTTCTCTTTCTTCTTGTTATGAACTCCATGAATATGAACTAAATTTTATTATTGGTTGAAGATGTAGTTGGATTTTGCAACCAAGTTATGATTTTTATGAATTAGTTTTCTCTCAATATTATCGTATGATTTCTACGGGTTATAATAATTGCATGATTGAAGTATTGCAATATGATTGAATGTTTGTTTAGTTAAGTCTAGAATTGATTGAACTCACATCCATATTTATAGCTATTTTAGGGTTTTCATCGAGCGATAACCTTGAATACGAGTAGCATGATATGATTCTAGGTTGTAGTGATACATCCTTGTAATCATATGTAGAAATTGACCTTTGTTCGAATTGTTTGCGCAATGTATTACAATTGCATTGATTAGCCTATTTCAAACTTAATGCTCCTAGGAATTGAACTTGATTAGCGCAAGGCGTTAGGTTATTCTTTAGGTAGATTTCACATACGCAGCCCTAATGTGTGTGTTGATAACTTTGGAAATTACGGAGTATTCTTGCAATAAGGTATTCTATGGCTTTTGATGATATGCGAGATTAAATACGAATTCTATTCATATATTCATAAACTTGTTTACAATTGAAGATGAAACCTTTATCCAATATTTTCACATCCTTGATTTGCGTGTTTACTTTTATTTGTTTTGCTTTTATTTATTTTCGTTTATAAAAATCTGAAAATCCTCGGTGTTTTTATATAGGAAACCATAACAATTTGACAACCTAGACCTCTCTCGGGATCGATCCTTTCTTGCCCTTGCTATATTTATATTTTGAGTAGTAAGAAAGTGTAATTTATTTTTGACGCTTACGACCGCGATCAAATTTTGGCGCCATTGCCGGGAGGCAACGGTTGTTAATTGTTTTTGGTTTCTTATTTTTGTTTTTAGTCTTGTTCTTATTCTTTGGTTCTTAACCGAGTTTTGAGAATCTCGTTTCGGTACCAATTGCTATGGACGGAGCATATTGAGCAATCAATACGGCTTTCAACCTCAACAACATGAAAACTATCACCCTTATGGGGAATACAATCAAAACCAATTCTTTGGTTATGGTCAATATTCCACGCACCCTTTTAGTTGTTCTCATACATTCCAACCTTCTTACGGTGGGTATGTAAGTGAGCAACCACAAGGAGGGAGACTAGTTGTATTCCTATTAATTTTTCCTCTAGTTTGGTAGATGAAATGCAACAATTTATGGCCAGCATGGAGTCAATTTGTGGACAACCAAGCGTGGAACCAATTTCATCGACCGAATGTGCTCATGGTATGTTTGGCCCAATTTCGATCGTAGTTATGATCATCCACCCATTCAAAGGGAATATAATTGGCCTAACAATACGGAAGTAAGTAATTCTACTTTTTCTTTGTCGAATGAGCTTTACCAACAAATGGAACACTATATTCGAATTTGGATGGAACACTCCAAGAGCTTCAAAAGGTGTTTCCACTTTAAGACAGGGCATTGATGAGTACAAGGAGGAAATGAATAATTATGTTGAAAAAGGCGAACCTTTGGGGACTTTTGTTGATATTTGTGTAGTTAACTCAACTCTTGATCGTAATAATGATCATTCACCTATTCAAAAGGATGAGTTAGAGATTAGCAACACTAAATTCAACGACGAACAATCTTATGTTGACTATGATAGTGATGATTATTATGAAAATACATTGCCTAAACCAAGTCATGGTGACATCCCAGGAGTTTACAATGGAGTCTTTTTGCGATCAAGGTGAAGACGAAGAGGAATGTGATGACACTGGTGTAGCTTACTCGAGCATTGATCTTTATAATGATCAAGAACCTATTCAAAAGGTAGAGCTTGAGGATGATGCAATGAGTGTTCTAAAGAAATTCCTTATGGACAATATTGCATCCGCAAAAGAGTATGTGCCTTACAACAAAAAAGAGGAATATGTTGAGAATGAGACGGTTATGACCAATATTGTGGAAGACCCAATTGATCTTGCAAATGATTATAATGATGATGTTTATGTCGAGACTTTGGTTAAGGCAGAAACGGACGAAGAATGGTTGCAAGGTTTGATAGAGGACCATGATATAAAAGAGGTGAATAATTCACTTGAGTTTTCAAGGATGAAGAGGATTCCGTAATACAAGAGATTGTGCAAGGTTTATCTAACCCTTTGCCTATTGTTTCTTCTCCTTTACCTCTTATTGGTTTGAATGTATGTGCTTCGAGAGTATTGTTGAATGACTTTATTTCTCGTTTTCCGCCATTAGAGATACTTGATTCTCATACTATGCAGGTTTTGGACCAAGAAACCGTGGAAGTACCCGACTCCTATATTCTTTATGCACTTCCATGTGTGGACAAGAATAAGTGTGGGGGAAACTTTTATCGGTTCATATCTTCGTTTCTGTTTTATATTACTAATATTTGTGCGAAGCTAGTGTTTGAAAAACAGGTTCTATGGAAGGATCCCCAACTTTTCAGATTATTGGTGTATGGGGAATGAATTTTACAAGAAGCTAAGTCGGGCCGTCGACTTTAAAACAAGCGCTCAGTGGGAGGCAACCCATAGGTTTTGTATCTCTTATCTTTTAATTTTTCTTTTCTTGTTTTTAGTTTTTTCTTTTTGCATATCATTTGCGGAATTTCCCACCTTGGACTTTCTTTGGACGATTCAATTTTACATTGAGGACAATGTAAAGTTTAAGTGTGGGGGAGCATTTATATGTTTGTATAGTTTGTTTTAGTTTGCTTAATGCCCTTAAAAAAAAAAAAAAAATCAGAAAAATTTGTGCTTTTTGAACTCCGAAATCTAGAACTTGTGCCTTTAGGATGACACCATTAGTGGATGGAACCATTTTGAATGCAGGAGTTGAGGAACCAATTAACTAAAAGGGAAGAATATAGCTCAGAAATCACAAATTAACATGATAGTTGTTACCATATCTCGGAATATCACCATATCACATTCTATTTTTATTTTTCCATATTTATCTATTGTTCTCTAAGTGCTTTAGTGGGTCACTAAAAATCGACGTGTTATTACTGCTAGGATGAAATAGAGTGATTGAGTTACTAGAAAAAGAAAAAAAAATGATGAAAAAAATATATATGAAAAAGAAAAAAAAAAAAAAAAAAAAAAAAAAAGAAAAAAAAAAAAAAGACCGACCAATTAGACCAAAACGGAATAAAAAAGACACTTGGGAATAGCAGTATGTGTGAAACGTAGTCCCTGTCTCCGTCGCCTAAACAAGCGTGGAATGCAGGATCCAAGGTAACTATCATATACGTGTTGACAAGGAAGCATGCGCTTGGATCCAAAAGATCTAATCATGCCGTCTAAATTGGATCCAGTTTGATCCAATCATATTAAAAAAAAAAAAAAGATAAAAAAAAAATTATTATTGTGTTGAATAAAGTCACTCTTGGTTCCCTTGTATATGCCAATTGATTTGATGTAGCATTCAGAGACCAAGTAGCTCAATCCAATAGGATTAGGTTCATCTTAGCAGTGACCTTCAGACAGATATGGAAACATCGAACACTTGTGAACATTCGCCAACATCTACATCTTTATCCATCTTCTTAATCTTTTCATTGTGATTGTGGTTTGTTAGTTTCCGAGTATTGTGGCTTGTTCAACTATCTAATTAGAGTTTATTTACTAATATATGAATTGAATTTGCAAGGTACCTCCTCCTGTAGTCAATTTGGATTCGTTCATTGATTTGTCACAAATAGACGGAGTTGGAAAAATAGGTTTTGTGGGTATATCTCTAGTAAACCCTCACGAGACTATAACTCGTCCACTAGGGACACCTAGGGGTTTAAAGGCTTGTTATTTATGCCAAAAGTGACCGTAGCCTCGACGACACGGAGTTGTATGTATTTGTTTTAGTTTTGTTTTGTTTGATTTGCTCGAGGACTAGCAAAGTCTAAGTGTGGGGGAATCTGATAGGTGTAGAATACACCGTATTTACTATCTAGTAGTTACGCTTTCTTTGCTATTTTTCTTGTGAATTATGTACTTTACGTGTGTTTTTGAGTTATTAGGTAATCTGGAGTCACGCGGGGAAAAGATGGAGAAATCAATCAATTGGAGTAAAAGGGCAAAATTGTCATTTCATGGCAATCACTCTGGGAGCTGAGCCAAGGTTAAGGGGGCAACTCTAGCGGGAGGATTATTAATGCAGCCACCGTGGTTAAGGGGTGACCACATGTTGTGGGGCATCCACTGGGGTATCCCTTATCTGATACAAAGGGGTGTCATTATCCAGCATACCCCTACCCTAAATCGAGAGCCTTATTCTCTCATTCATTTCTTCACCTGAAATGAGAGGCGCTGCTACCCTAAATCGAGAGTGAGAGTTCAGGCAAGTTGGATGCTTACAGGTTGGAGAATCAGTGGAAGAAATCGATTGAATTAGGGTTTTGAGCTGCTGAGATCGAGAAGGATGATTATGAGGTAATGGCAGTGGTGGTGTTGAATCTGTGATGCTGAGAAACGTAATGGCAGGGGAGAATGGTTATGACCTGCAGATGCATGAATGAAGGATTTAGATGGATGCGTTCAGGGTTGAGCTGAATTGGATTAAATGAATGTGTAGGATAGAATGTAGCAGAGAAGTCATCTCCTTCACCACCAGAAAATGCACAAAATGTGCTTGCAGAATTGCCCGAATCGAGAAGATGAAGCTGCTGCCATGGCTCGACTGTTGAAAGATGAATTGAAGATCTGAGCAGGTGGTCTTCTGAGAAGAATGGCTCAAGGTCAGGGGTTGTTGAAATGGCAGAGAGAAGATGGGTTACAGGCCATGATGTTGTAACTGGTGGTGCCGTTGATATACAATGTTCAAAGCTGAGAAGGGTGATGTCACTGTGACTGATTGGGATGGATTTAAACTGGCATAGCTGAGAAGATATTAAAAGAAGCTGAAGCTGCAATGATTTGGGTGAATTTGTGCCGCAAAATCAAACTAAGTGAGCTGTTGTTGATAGTTGGAGGAAGCAGCTGGGAAGGTTTGTAAGAGAATGGAGAAGCTACAGCTGCAGGAATTATAAGTGTAGCGGTTGCAGGAGATGACAAGCAATGGCAACGAGAAGTACACGGAACTGGGGTCATGAACCGATAGCAGACAAGGAGTCATGGTTCAAGGGTTGCGAGAACCGAATGTTGCGGGTGGAGGTTTGCTCTGCTAATGTTTTGAACAAAGAATAAATAGATGTCTAGGATTGCGGTGAGGCACTTTGGTGGAGTCGCTTTTGAATAGCGAGAATGACAAGGCTAAGTTGGTTGTTGTGATGCTGCCACTAACCGCGATGGTGGTGCTTAAATTCAAGGGTTCTCGATGGAATTCATAGGCTGAACTGGAAGGTTAAGCTGCTGCAGGTGGCTGAAATAGCGAGGGAAGTGTGGAATAAGATGGGGCGTGTGTTGGAGCTCAAATTACGAGGGATGTGTAGTGGAGGTGGAGTTTGCAGGCATGGGTTGTATCTGAGAGCAAGGAATGATGGCTTGAGAATGTAGTGTTGGATGGCTTGGGATTGTGAATGAGGTTGGTCCAGCTGGCACGCAAATTGTTGAAATATGAGTTGCAGGTCCGGAATTGAGTAATGGTCATGAACTAGAAGAGCGGGTGGTATTCTGGTGTGGCTGTGAAGGTAAGGTGGTCTGGAGTCGAGTTGAGATTATGGCAAATTTGGGATTTGATAGGTGCTTGAGAAGAAATGGAGTCGGCTATTGATTACATGGTTGGAGATTGCCGGGCATTTGATGTTGTTCAGTGGTGAGACTCGGGTGTTTGGAGGTGGTATGAACTTGTGTGGTGGAGTTACACCAAGATCAAGGTTATGAAGGAGCTTCTAAATTGAGAATTTGAGCATGAGTTGCAGCCGGTGGCACTGAAATTACAGGCCTGGCACAAGTGAGTATGTATTGCTGGTGTTGATTGGCAGGCGGTAGTCATTTGCAAGATTGGCAAGCTGAGCTGCAAGGAGTTTTAGTGGTGCATAGAATGGATGGGTTTCAATGATGGAGTTTGGCTGTATTGAGCTCAATGAGCTGTTGCTTGAATAGAGACTGTGTTGAATGGGTATGTGCAGGTGCATTGCAGTGATGGAAGCAAGGTGAAACTCAAGAGCCGGCGTGGATGAATGGTTGGCAGGAGGCAGATATGGTCGCAATGACCGCAGTTAAGAATCGAAAGGATGTGAAGTCGAGGTTTGTTGAGTACATTATAGGATGGAGCTGTTATAAGTACAAGTGATGGCAGGTTGCAATTGGGCTGTGGCTGTGCTGGTGCTGCTTGATTGAATGGAAGAGAGTGAAAAATGGCTTAGCTGGTTGGTAGTGGCAATGCAATGGACAGAAGCACAATGATTGTGCTACAAGTTTTGGCCTGGGCAACATGGCTTAGGCCTAGGCTAGTTAGAACCTGAACTAATTCAGCTGAGTCTGACTTGGTTCTGACTCAATGATCTGACTCTCTCCCTGACTCGGTACTTGACCGAGTTAACCCGCTGATCTGGACTGAGTTGACCCGCCGGTCCTGACTCGTTGACCGGTGACCGGGCGGACTTTGCCGGTCACCGGAGCCGTTTTCCGGGAACTTTTCCGGCCGATTTCCGGCCACAATCCCAGACTTCCGGCGACCATTTTTGGGGCGTATTTTCTACACGGGTTTCTCTCACTTGTGGGCCGGGTGAATTTCCAACTAATGGACTTTGAAGATAAAACCTAATTTTGGAAGGAGTGGAGCTATAAAAGAGAAGACCTTTCTCAAAACCATAGATCTCCAGGAGGGAGGCCTCTACTTGTGTTCTAGGGTTTACACCATGAAGTCTTTTCTCTTTCTTCTTGTTATGAACTCCATGAATATGAACTAAATTTTTATTATTGGTTGAAGATGTAGTTGGATTTTGCAACCAAAGTTATGATTTTTATGAATTAGTTTTCTCTCAATATTATCGTATGATTTCTACGGGTTATAATAATTGCATGATTGAAGTATTGCAATATGATTGAATGTTTGTTTAGTCGAGTCTAGAATTGATTGAACTCACATCCATATCTATAGCTATTTTAGGGTTTCATCGAAAGCGATAACCTTGAATATTTAGTAGCATGATATGATTCTAGGTTGTAGTGATACATCCTTGTAATCATATGTAGAAATTGACCTTTGTTCGAATTGTTTGCAATGTATTACAATTGCATTGATTAGCCTATTTCAAAACTTAATGCTCCTAGGAATTGAACTTGATTAGCGCAAGGCGTTAGGTTATTCTTTAGGTAGATTTCACATCTGCAGCCCCTAATGTGTGTGTTGATAACTTTGGAAATTACGGAGTATTCTTGCAATAAGGTATTCTATGGATTTTGATGATAGCGAGATTAAATACTAATTCTATTCATATATTCATAAACTTGTTTACAATTGAAGATGAAACCTTTATCCAATATTTTCACATCCTTGATTTGCGTGTTTACTTTTATTTGTTTTGCTTTTATTTATTTTCGTTTATAAAAATCTGAAAATCCTCGATTGTTTTATATAGAAAACCATAACAATTTGACAACCTAGACCTCTCTGGGATTGATCCTTTCTTGCCCTTGCTATATTTATATTTTGAGTAGTAAGAAAGTGTAATTTATTTTTGACGCTTACGACCGCGATCAATTTTGCAGGCAAATGTAGGGGTTGTGCAACAAATTGCTATGCAGGAGCAAGCAAAATGCCTGGTTTTTCTTGATGTTGTCAGATGGAGTAAGGAGGTGCAGATTACACATGTGATACATGAAATTGATCTGAAGAGTATTACGGAATACATTAACAAAGCCTCTCCAATCATATCATGGGAGAATAAAGGCATTTTGCTTGATACTTTAGAAGTTTTAAAGTCGACACAATGTTGGGAATGCAAGTACATTCCTAGATTATGTAATAAAGTAGTCGACAAACTCACAATAAATTTAATAAGAAATTTAGAGTAAGTAGGATTTGGTTGGATAGCCATAGCCCTCCTAATACTCCCTTCGTCCCCAAATTAGATGAGCTAGTTATAGTTTGCGAGGAAAGGGGTTATATTTAACTATTTTTTTATAATTATACCCTTATGGATAATAACTAGTAAAACTTAGAAATGATTTATCTCTCAAAGTATACCACGGTTTTTCGTAAACTTTATACCGTTGAAAAGCATTTTAAAACACCTACGTAATGAATATAAACATGGCTATCAAATTATACATATTTCTTATAATAACAATAATCAATTAAAAGGGTAGTTTTACAAAAAACCCTTTGTTTAGTGAAATAGCACATCCATTTTGGGACAAAATTTAAAACCAACTAGCTCATCTAATTTGGGACTAAGCTCTTGTTAGACAAGTTAATACAAATTCCAATTTTTAGTAGGAAAAAGTCTTAGTAATTGAATTTAACAGCTCGCAAAAATTCTTGCGATTAGTCGGTGACGCTGACTAAGTCAAGCTCGTGAAATTCATCTTCTTTTTCTTCTTTTTCTTCTTCTTCTTCTTCGATTCTAGACGGTTTTTCTTCATTAATCTCAATAGTTTCTTATGAATTTCTAAATCTCTAATCCTTTCTTTCTTTTGGTTAATCTCTTTTCTTAGTATCTTCAAAGTTTAAAACCTAATTTTTATTTTGCCCTAATTTTTCTATGATGTTCGTATAATTATACGTTTTCCCTGATTTTTTTTTTTAAGCTGATAGATAAATCATGATTTCTTTCTTATATTGATTGTTTCTGCTTGTTGTATTATGTTTGTTTTATTTCCTAACCCTAAACTTTGTTTATGATTTTTGTTAGAGGGAGCGCAAAAATGGATCCGAGGAGAGCGAGAATCGTATACAACTCGATAACTAGGACGGATTCCAATTATTCCTATGAGTCGGACTAAATTAACCTTACTAACACACAAAATCTTCGCACACTTAAGAAATCATTTGACCTAATCTTACAACACCCTCATCTCAAGACTGCTCTGCCGCGGTACCGCCACTGCCTCCAAAGTCGATCGACTCATCACGTATATTGTAATAGTTTGTCATCAGAAATTGCCATTTTTGTTTGCTGTCATGGTTTCATTGCATCGTAAAGCTTCCGAAGATGTTCAAATCATTCATCCTTTCTATAATTTTAATAACCCTTCAATGGGATTTAGAAGAATCTTTCGATGGATATAAAAATCAATTGAAGAATTTTTTAATAATATATTAAATGGAAAGACAGTGTATCATCAATAAACATATCACAATCTCTTGATAAGTTAATAATCTCTTGATACAACTTTTTATCATCAATCATTGTGTAAGAATATAAATGAAAACTTGCACTACCAATCGTAATAGGATCCATCGTAATAATGTTAATCAACTTAGTGTTGTCTTAAACTTGCACCTGATCCATCCAAACATCTTTAGATTTAATGGTTATGTTTTTTAGCCCTAATTCTTAAGGTTATAAAGACGTGCTATAGAAATCACATGATATATCTCCACCACCGGTGTTTGGTGATGGCAGTGGTGATAGCATATTCGCCTGGTGGTGGTGGTGAAATAAGAAAAACACGTTAAAAAATTCTTTTTTAACTTTGTGAGCGTACCAAGAGTTTGTGTTGGACTGAGGTTAATTTCGTCCGACTCATAAAAATACTTGGAATCGTTCCTAGTTATCGAGTTGAATACGATTTTTGTTCTCCTCGGATCCGTTTTTGCTCTTCCTCTGACAAAAATCTTGTTTATTCTTTTCTTTGTTCTACGGATAAGTCATGAACTGATGGGGGCTTATTCATAGGGTTACAAAGTCATTTTCATCATGAGATTCATTAAGAAGTAAGAAATTTGGAGTGGTGGTTACTTCTGATTTTTGGTATGGTTCTTTTTACTTTCTTCTAAATCTGGAATTGGGGGTCAGTGTATCTTGTGAAGATAAGATAATTGATATGCTATCAGCATGATGAGATCCTACCTAGTGTAGGGATTATTTCAATCTTTCAAGTGCAGTAATTTTAAATGGATTACTTCTAAATTTTGGTTGGTGATGATGCTTTAAGTTTAATCCGTGGGTATATCTATGGGTTTGTTCTTTTAGGAATTCAGCAGATTATCATGATTTCTTTCTTATATTGATTGGGTTTATTTCTTTTAACCCTGATAATTCTTTTTATAGTCTTTACTTCATCAGGGTTTATGTTTAGTTCCTCAACTTAAATGATCTTCTCTTCGGATGGTTTTGCAAATTTAAGCACGGATAATATTTCTCTAAGTATTCCAGATGTTGAGACTGAGATGAATGGCACTCTTTTACTAGAACCTGTCCCTCTGAATACTCTCCCACCTGAACCTTTTATTTCGAATGAAGAATTTGATAAAGAAGTTAATCTCATGATGAATGACTTTGTGGACGCTATGGATGTTGAGCCCTCATAAGTTCATGACCTTGTAAGTCTCTTAAATCTTGTCTCTGCTTTAGTATTTTGTTTGTTTATTAAAGTTTTATTATTTGTCGAGCTGGTTTTGGGTTTCTTTTACAATGAATTTTATTTATTGGAATATGAATGGTTGTTGTTCTGATAATAAGTGCCTTCACCTGCTTAACATGTTTAGGAAATTTAAACCAAGTGCAATATGTCTCTTAGAAACTATGGTGGATTTAGAAACTGTTAAAAATATAGTCATCATCTTCCTTTTGATTCGTGGTTTGTGGTGCCTGCTATAGGTAAATCAGGGGGTTTAGCTTTAGGTTATTTTGCAAACTCTAACATTGAAGTTATTGGTAGTGATTTTAATATGATTCATATTGTGTGTGATCTAACCCCGGCTATCAAAAACTGTATGGTAACTTTCATATATGGGTCTCTAAATATGATGGCTATAAGAAATAAGTGGAATTACTTAAATAATTTGAATGATGATAATAACAGACCTTGGATTGTAATGGGTGATTTCAACTTTATATTGCATGCTTCTGAAAAACAAGGTGGTAATTCAGATAATTCTTTTCCTCCTGATTTTGTTAGGAATTGTTTAACTCAGATTAAAATGAATGAGATTTTTACTTTTGGTAATCCTTTTACATGGTGTAATAGAAGATTCAAGAATCCAGCTGAACTGATATTTGAAAAACTTGGTAGGGGTTTTATGAATGATAAATGGGTTTCAGCTTTGCCTCACACTAGAATTACAAATCTAGGAGAGTTTATTCGATCATTGTCTTATTTTCATCAAGTGCTTTCATCAGTGAAGGTCTTTACATACCATTTAAATATTTTAAGTGTTGGTAATTGAGTCCCGATTCAAAAGTGTCTTATTAAATGCATGGGGAGAAAGATGTTAAAGGTTCTCCAAGTTTTATTGTTGTTGGCAAGCTTAAAAACTTAAACAAGATCTCAACAACTCGAATCAACTCATTAGGTCATATTAAACATACTATAACAAGGTTAAATTCTGAAATTGAGAATCTTCAATCTATGCCTTATTCTCCAACTATTGGTAGTTACATCTTAAATTACTCAAAACAACTTGACTTATGGTATGAGATTGAAAATTCTTTTTATAAACAAAATCGAGAATAGATTACTTTACTCATTATAACAAGAGCACAAATTTCTTTCATAATTCACTCAAAGCTTAGGAATATGTATAATACCATTCATACTTTAAAGGACAGTCAAGGAAACTGGTTGGAAAATAGAGACCAAGTTGTCTCTCTTCTCTCAAGCCACTTTAAAAGTATTTATACTAGTTCTTATCCTAGCTATACTGATATTAAAGAAGTTCTAAAAGATGTTCAGCCAGTTATAACAGATGAGATGAATGTTAGCTTAGTATATATCCCTACTAATGAAGAAATTCATTCTGATGTTATTAATATGGCTCGTTGGAAATCTCCGGGGCATGACGGATTTCCGGGGGGATTCTTCAGAGATAATTGGGATGAAGTCTCTAATGAAGTTATAAATCATGTCCAAAGTTTCTTTCAAATAAGTATCTTCTCAAGCAAGAAATCATTCTTTCAATGCTCTTATTCCTAAGGTTAGTAATCCCTCTTCTCCAAATGATTTTAGACCCATCAGTTTAACAAATACTGTTTCTATAATAATTTCAAAATTTTTAACAAATCGTTTAAAACCTCTTCCGATTCTCTCATTTCTTCATTTCAGTCAGCATTTATAGCAAATAGGCAGATTCAGGATAATATTATTTTTAGTCATGAAATTTCGCACTCTTTTAAAACAAGAAAGAAAAAAAAATAATAAAAATGGTTTTATGGCCATCAAATTAGACTTATCGAAAGAATTCAATAGACTTGAATGGCCTTTTATTCTTTCGCTTTTTAAAAATTAGGATTTTCTCAAGAGTGGTGCCAGCTGATTTCGCAATGTATTAGTACGGTTCCATACTACGTCCTAGTAAATGGTTCGCCTTGGTGGAAACGTTTTTCCTCGTTAAGGGGCGTTAGGCAAGGAGATTGTCTTTCTCACTACATTTTCATTATTTGTATGGAAACTCTATCTCGGCTCTTATTGAAAGGTGAAACTGATAACTTGATTCAGGGTTTTAAACTTAAGAAAAATAGTCCTTCTATCTGTCACTTATTTTTTTGCAGACGATTGTATGTTGTTTTCAAAATCCTCTCTTTCCTTTGCCAGAAATCTAATGAAGATTATAAATATTTTTGCAAAGGCCTCTCTCGTCAAAGCCATAAACTTTGAAAAATCTGGGTTTTTCACTAGTGGATGCATCATAAGCATGTGAAGTTACTCTCTAAAGCTTTGGGTATTAAATTTTTAAGTACCTCTGAGAAGTACCTGGGTACCCCCTTATTTATCAATAGGGATAAAACCAAATCCTTTCAGTTCCTTATTGATAAGTTTTATTCGAGATTGAGTAAGAGAACTAACCTTAATGGGTGCTGATAGAACTGTAATTACTAAACATGTGTTGTCTAGTTTGGCTGTTTATCATATGTCATGCTTTCCTTTTCCTAAAAAGATTACTTCAAAAATTGATTCAATTCAAGGAACTTTTTGGTGGTCAAAGAAAAATCCAAGGCGGGCAGCTTATTTTAGGTATTGGAGTGATATAGGTAGATCTAAACTGTGTGGAGGCCTGGGTATTAGAAACTCTTACGCTACTAATAGGGTTTTCATTGCTAAATTGGGTTGGAGAATTAGTAAAAATCCTGATCAGTTAGTCTCCAGATTTTTGAAAGATAAGTATTTTCCAAATCGAATTTTTGGAAATAGATAAAGCAGCTGATACTTCTTCTTGGTTGTGGAAAGGTATAGTCAAGAGTATAGTATTCTTAAAATCAAATATTGTCTGTAAGATAAATGATGGTACTTCTACCAAAATTTGGTCTTCTAATTGGTTGCCTTTGAGTAATCTACCTCCTGTTTCTATTAGTGATAATTATAATAATTATACGTTTGTTAGTGAGCTTATTGATGATCAGACTAACACTTGGAATATTGGGCTTTTAAACTCTTTGTTTTCTCCAGAAGATGTTATAAAAATTAGATCGTTAAGGTTAAATATCAATAAAACAGATGAGTTAATGTGGGCACATACTAGAAATGGAAATTTCTCTATTAAAACTGCCTACAATGTTTATATGAATATGTCTAGTTCAGTTGAAGAAGCGTCTTTTTGGAAAAAGGTTTGGTATTTAGATTGTCTTCCAAAAATAAATGTTTTTATGTGGAAAATATTTGCCGAGATGTTGCCAGTTAATTATATGTTGATGTTTTATAATTCTTCTATTGATGATTGTTGCCCTTTGTGTAAGAATGATGTTGAAACAGTTACGCACCTGTTCTTCCGGTGTCCAATTGCTTCTCATATATGGTTAGCTCTGTCTTTACAACACTTGGTTGCTTCTGCTTATGATTTTGATTGGATAGAAGACATTTTTCTGTTGTGGCTTGATAATGTTTTTGGAAAATCTCATTTTCTAGTGAACTGGCCGAGTATAGGTGCAATAGTTATGTGGTGTATTTGGAAGTTAAGGTGTAATGTGGTTTTCAAAAATGTCATTATAAACATGGACAAAGTTATTTTGGATACTAGAAGACATACTAATACTTATATTGCTCCTCCTTTACCTATGAAGTCTTTTAGAATGGAAATTAAAATTTCCATTCAGGCAGTTGATCATATCATGTTTATAGATGGCTCTTTCAAGAATTTTAACATGGGTGTTGGTATTATTCTATGTGACAATACAGGCACAATAAAGGGTTCAGAAACAGACTTTGATCTGATCATAGATGCAGTTGGTGCTAAGGCGACTGCTCTAATTTTGGCTATCTCCTGGGCAAAGGAGATGAATCTGTCTAAAGTGTTGTTTGTAAGTGATTGCCTTCATTTGGTAGATTTTGTTAAAGGAGGCAATGATGCGGGAGATTGAGATGCAAAGTGATATCTTGGAAGACTCGGCGTTCTTTTTCTTGTTGTAGTAGTTTTAATATTGTACATATAAAGCGTATTAATAACAAGATAACTAGATAGCTTTGTTTTAACCCTCTTGCACGTCAGGTTAGGAAGTTTGTTTTAAAAGGATATATGGGGTTCTTTTCCTCCTTTTTTGGACAGTTTGTTGAGGGAAGAACCTTTAGGCGATGTATGTCAGTAAACTTCTTCTTTGTTAATATAGATGGTGTGTTTGAAAAAAAAAAGGAAAAAAAAAAAAAAAAGTGCCGACATATTAACCGGGTGTCTCGCTCTCACCCGGACCCACCGATGCAAAGACAAACTTGATCCTCCCCTTCAATTTTGTGGCTCTCAGAACCTCCTTTCCTGTAAAGCTCCAAACTGAATATTGCTTTTCTAATTTCCTCCGCTCAGCCAGCGTATGTCGTTATTTTCCCCGGCAACAGGAACCTCGTTACATACTCATTCTCTTCTTTCCTCAAAGAATCCGCAACCATACGTCCAACGTACGCAATCAAACACTGACACACAACAAATCAATAAAGAAAAGGTCTCTCCTCACAACACAACTTCCCGTAAATCTCAGTCTCTCAACTCCCACCATTTGCTTCTCTTCTCTCTCAGTTATACTGATCATCAGCAACAATGGCAGCTCAGTTTAACGCTTATACCCGTGCAAACATACGCACACTTGTTCTTTTTCCTCATACGAAAACCCCATCCCATTTTGTTTCAGTAAAACCCCAGGTAGATTTAAGAAATGATTACAGAGGAAGAAGAAAGAGAAGTTGGGGAATTAGGGTTGAAAATGCAGAATCATCGTCTTCGTCGTATCTGGATATGTGGAAAACGGCGATGGATCGAGAAAGGAAAACAATTGAGTTTCAGAATATGGCTGTTGTTAATGGTGATGCTGATGGGGAAAAAGTGGAAGAGGAAAATGATAATGACCCAGAAGTAATTGAGAAGAAAAGTGATGAATTTAAGAAGATTTTAGAAGTACCCAAAGAAGAAAGAGATCAAATTCAGAGAATGCAGGTTATTGATAGAGCTGCTGCTGCTATTGCTGCTGCTCAAGCTCTTCTGAAAGAAACTCCTCCGGTAATTAAAAAGGATTCTCCTCTTGATGATGATAATGGTGATTTGGAAACTACTGATATTAGTAGTAATGGAGGGATCGGTGATCAACAAGAAGGTAATCCACTAATCTCGCATTCCTGTTTTTCGGTTTTGATTTTAAGTGTTTCATTTTCTCAAGTTTTGGTGAACGTCTGAATTGGACAAGAAATGTATGTTAATATTCTTGTTAGGGTTTAAGGGTATTAGTCTTTGATTATAAATTGGGTCTATTTGAGGATTTTTATCACATTTGTTAGGTGGTTGTTGTAAGAGTAGTGTTGGAATGAGGTGGTTTTCTATGTATGACAAGCTATTTCTGAGTTCAAATGAGGGGTATGAGCTTTAGACCATATAGCAAATTCGTGATTGTCTACTTTCTAGTAAGTGTTAAACCTTGTTGTTAAAATTGGAATTGATTGCTTATTTGGAAAGTATGACACCCTTGTAGGTGCATCTTTTTCAGTAAAATTTGAGTGAAGTGACAACACTCATTAAGTTTATAGCACCAGATAGTAATTATGGAAAGATGTCTATTTTGTATTCTTTGAGCAGGGTTGTCATGGCCTAAAGTTGGATCATTGATTCCTATTGTTTTGTCAAGTTCTTTCTTACCAAGATACATTTGTAACTTAGTTTTTGAAGAATTTTTTACGTTGCTTACAGTTCCATGAAGTGCAAACTTAGTCACTGTCTATGATTGGTCTCAGAATTTGATCCTCTCATGCTATACTAAAAATGAAGGGAAACATCAAGCGCCAATCTCTTTAAGACTCTTTACAGTTGTTAAGTTCCTAATCTGTGGATACAAGCTATGGCTTTGTAGTTTTGGTGGCTGTTAAAAGAGTTGGTTTGTTGACCACTTCTATTCTGACATATAGCTTCGACCTGCTATGCACATCACTTTTCTCTATATGGTCTGAAAGTGATTTTGTATGTTATCCAGTTAACAGTTTGTCACTTACCTGATCAGGAACAGATGCGGAAAGTATATTTGTGAGTTCGTCAAAAACTCTAGGACCTGGAACACCAGGTCCAGATTTTTGGTCCTGGACACCTCCATCGGAAGACACAAGTAACTTACAAGCAGCAAAACCAACTTTATCCCCAAACCCTACCTACTCAGTGGTGGAGAAAGAGCGAACAGCAGATTCTTTGTCAATTCCCTTCGAGAGTGCCTTATCTGAAACTCACAATCCTCCTCTTCCTCCCCTTCAGTCCCTCACAGAGGTAGGGAAGTTGGATATTGCCAATCCCATTTTAGAGGATCAAACAATGGGAGAGAAACATGAAGAAAATATGGCATTTTTCGCAAACGCATCTGAAGCGGTTGAGGCTCTTAATAAGGTTGATGAAGCTTCAGAAGGAGTGACTGAGGACGGCGTGAAGTGGTGGAAGGAGACTGGTTTAGAGCAACGAACAGATGGTGTTCTCTGCAGGTGGACTCTGACTAGGGGAGTTAGTGCTGATGGAAGTGTTGAATGGGAAGACAAGTTCTGGGAAGCTGTGGGCGGGGTTGATTATAAAGAGCTCGGTTCGGAGAAGTCAGGACGGGATGCATCAGGAAATATTTGGCGTGAATATTGGAAAGAATCAATGTGGCAGGTTAGCACAGTAAAACTAATTTGTCTCATGTTTGTTAACATTTTTGAGCATCCAACTCAAAGCGCTGGATCTTTATATGCTGGATTAGCTGCGTTTCTGTGTCCACATGGACTATTTAATTCTTGGCAGTGTTGTTGGCTTCATCGCATTTTACAGTCCATTCATATAATGTAGGAGTCTATTAGCTACCTATCCAAGAAAACACACACACAAGCACTGCGCAAAAAAGCAAGTCATACTTTTATGCATGTTAATATATAGGTGGAGACTTTATATATTAACAAGCTGAACTGTGGATTTGTTTTCTGGTAGGATCAATATACTGGGGTTGTGCATATGGAGAAAAGTGCCGACAAATGGGGAAAGAATGGAATGGGTGGTCAGTGGCACGAGAAATGGTGGGAACATTATGATGCCACTGGCCAAGCTGAGAAGTGGGCTGATAAGTATTGCAGCATTGATCCCAACACGCCCTTAGAAGATGGTCATGCTCACGTTTGGCATGAAAGGTACAGCAATATCACCTCACAATTAGTTCTTCACTTATTCTTTCCAAATTTCCTTCGTAAAACCTTGAGTAAAGTAGAGTACTTCTGGAGAAACTTGAATCGATACTGATTTTCTTAATATGGTAAAATTAAGAATCCTCACATCTGTTTTCTTCGGCTTAAATATCAAAGAAGTACTTTCTGTCATCCAAGGTTGAGATTGGCCTGGGACCATTTTCAACTTGACGTTGCATTAACTACACTCATAAACTGCAATTGGCATTCAACAATTTATAGTTTTCTTTACCTGGGAACGTGTACAGCTCACTGCTCTTACTTTTTTAGCCTCTATGACTCTAAAAGTCCTTTTTTTTTTCTTTTGGCAGGTGGGGTGAGAAGTATGACGGGATGGGAGGTAGCACGAAATATACTGACAAATGGGCAGAGAGGTCAGAAGGTGATGGCTGGTCCAAGTGGGGCGACAAATGGGACGAGAATTTTAACACAAGTGGACATGGAGTCAAACAAGGGGAGACATGGTGGCAAGGTAAATATGGGGAACGGTGGAATCGCACATGGGGCGAAGGCCATAATGGGTCTGGTTGGGTACACAAGTATGGAAAAAGCAGCAGCGGCGAGCACTGGGATACACACGAACAACAAGACACCTGGTATGAGAGATACCCACACTTCGGATTTGATCACTGCTTTGAAAACTCTGTTCAGCTCCGTGAAGTTCAATTGCCCCCACCAGAAGCATCACCACCTGAAACATCATAAAGAGCAAAACTCCCCTTGATGTTGTTTTCTCCTATGAACCTGCTTAGTTCTCTAGTTTAGGTTGATATATATGTTAGTTACGTTCCATAAATCCATAGTCGTAGAAACTGGATAATCCAGACAAGGAAACTAGCTTGGTAAACAACCTTCCATTAGATGAAAAAGTATATTATCTGTAATAAAAAACAAATTTTATTTATGTTTGTATGAAGTCCTCCCATATCTCTAAAAATCACTATAGGTTATGGCAATAGTCTTGTATACTGAGGTAGTTAACGTCAGTCTTCTGCAGTACACATATTAGCTTCCTTTTTTGCCTCGAACTACGACCAAAGCGTTTAGTTTTGAGCGGAGCCATCACGATCCACTCAATGTCCCTCTGCAGATTCACAATCACTATAGGCAATTGAAAAGGAAGACAAATTGAGCGATTATGTGGCAATCGTTTTCAACTTATCAATCGAATCAGCATCGCCACATCAACTGCGCATGCGTTGTGCTTGTGGTAAGTACACGGTTGTTGGTAGCTTGATCCATTCATAGTGAACGAAGTAAGACCGAGTCCACTCTGAAAGCACTTAATGTGAATGATCCATGCTCTGTTGCTACCATCTTTTGTATCAACGCCGTACAAAATGGGCACGTTTTGGTCTCGTGTCATACACAAGTCGTTGACATTTACAGCCTGATCCATGCTTGTTCAGAATTCCACATCTCGTTATCAACCACATGTTGATCTCTTTTTTGTCTACTTCACTACGTTGCAAAACTAGAATGGCATATTCAGTACTTCACTGCAGTACAACACCAGCAATATTCTGTTTTTAATAAAAGTCAGGTAAGTTGGATGGACTGTCAAATTCAGTACTACACTCAAAACCAGTTCTTTTTTTGTTAAACTAAAGTCAAGCTTGGTTGATGATCATATAGATTCCATTTGCCAAATATATACTCATTTTAACATCATTTTCTTAATATTGAATTACAGCATCGATTACTTGAAGTTGAGGATCTCATGCTATATATATATTAAGTAATAGACCAGTTACCCTTATAAGAACAACAATACTAACTACTACTTAGACAAGAAAACAAGATAGTCTAGCTAAAATGTCTTCAATGGCACCTAAATCCATTTTCTTTATCCTCATGATAATCTTCATCTCAGCGACACTCATATCAGCTCAAGATGAATGTCAAACTGAAGAATCAGGTGATTGCGTTAGCAAATCTCGTGCACAGCCACTTAAGATAATTGCTATCTTTTCCATATTGATTACAAGCATGATTGGTGTGGGCTCACCACTTTTCGCAAAATATATTCCTGCATTACATCCAGATCGTGATGTATTTGTAATTGTCAAAGCGTTTGCAGCAGGGATTATTCTTGCAACAGGGTTTATGCACGTATTGCCTGATTCTTTCGATATGTTGTCGTCGAGTTGTTTGTCTGATAACCCATGGCATAAATTTCCATTCACTGGGTTTGTTGCAATGCTTTCTGCTATTGTTACACTAATGGTGGATTCAATGGCTACTAGTTTCTATACTACTAAGAACAACAAGATGATGATCCAACCAACATCAGATGGTGATCATGAGCTGGGTAATACAACCGAAGGAGGTGCTGGTGGTGGTTCTCATTTCCATGCTCACGGCCATCATCATGGTGGTGCACTCGGTAGCTCCAAAGGACCTATTGGAACTCAGTTACTTCGATACCGAGTCGTTGCAATGGTAACTGATCATTAATCTCTGTAGTCTGAACCCAAAAGTTGGTGGATCTTGAATTTGGAAAATAATAGTATTTGCTAACAGAATAAGATAAGAAAAACTATTAGCTTAATGTCGACATCTAGGGTCAGGACGGTCAATTTTTTAATTTTCTTGACAATTTTTTTTTTCTTTCACAACAATAATTGTATACTATTATGCATGCAGGTATTGGAACTGGGAATTGTTGTGCACTCGATTGTAATTGGCCTTGGAGTAGGAGCCTCAAACAATACTTGCACCATAAAGCCTCTTGTTGCTGCTCTTTGTTTCCATCAGATGTTTGAAGGGATGGGTCTTGGTGGATGCATCATGCAGGTACTGTCTACATAGCTCCGGCTGAATCCTTGCAAAAACTTATCAGCCAAACGTAGTAACTTAACATTTAACCAACCCCATTCAACTTAGAAAATATAGTACTCCCTCCGTTCCGATTTACTTGACGTTGTAGAGTTTTTCACGGAGATTAAGAAATATCAGAGAGAGTAAAATCTTTCCAATTCTACCCATATTAATTCTTCTTAAAGATTTAAATGACCTAGTTTTTAGTTTCTAGATTCTAGGTAAAGTTATCAATCCCGTAGTAATTTTCTTGGGATGTACTACTAAATTCTCTATTATTTTGGAACACAATGAAAAATTAGAATTTGAAAACTAGTGAAAACACAATAAAAAATTAGAGTAGATTTGAAAACTAGAGTATTGATTACAATAAGAATTAATGATATTGTGTGATTCCAAAGCAAGGGCAAATTAGTGAGGTTATCCGGAAAATACTAAAACTATATTTATTTTGAAACACTAAAAAAACACTAAAACATCAAGTAAAATGGAACGGAGAGAATATATAATATATTATGGGTATTCAAACTTCAAATCTGATCTCAGTCACTTATCATGTAATCAACTCCATTCAACTTGGAAATATATATCATATGGGCATTCAAACTTCAAACCTGATCTTACGGCGCACAATCTTTTTTCTGACAGATAGTCACTTTCATTATCTTTAATTATTACAGTATGTAATAATACTAGTAATAAAATAAGTACGTTGAATTCTCTTTGATTGATAAGTTTGGGTTGTGGATAATCATTTGATGTTTATTTAATGAGCAGGCAGAATACAAACCGTTGAAGAAATTTCTAATGGTGTTTTTCTTCTCGATCACGACACCTGCTGGGATAGCACTAGGTATGGGGTTATCAAAGACATACAAAGAGAACAGTCCTACAGCACTAATCACCGTCGGGTTACTAAATGCATCATCAGCTGGTCTGTTAATTTACATGGCGTTGGTTGATCTTCTTGCTGCTGATTTCATGGGTCCAAAACTGCAGGGAAGTATTAAGCTTCAGCTCAAGTCGTATGTTGCTGTCCTTTTGGGTGCTGGTGGTATGTCTCTCATGGCCAAATGGGCTTAAATTATTTAGACATACTTAACCAAACTGATTGTCAACTGTTGCTATGGTCATCCATGGCACTTACGTGACCATCCACCAACCGCCGTATGCAAGAACATTGAATGGAATCCAAGAGTAAATGATAATGTTGTAATAAATAAACTATAGTATTTTAATCTGAGATTTGATCCAAATATCCCCAAGTGTTCGGGCACATTAGCTGTCTTCATGTAGTGTTTAATTTGCTTGAATACATTTAGTCAATTGGGATTAGTAAAGACTTTGATACACTTTTTATGCAAGTGATATAGGGAATTTCATTAAATTTTAACTCGACGGATTGGGCAAAGGAAGACTACCAAGGTATTAAACAAAACTAGTATGTAACCCGTGCTACGCACCGGGGATCATGGGATCATCAATTTAGTGTGGGGGCTTAGCCTGCGAATCGTCAAATGCATTAGATTCTTTGAATAATCTTTGATTAGATTGATTTTTAAAAAATATTAAACTATGATACCCTTTAGGTATCTAATGATTTAATGATTGTAATTTGGTATGATAAACTGAATTTATGTATTTGTTTTGCGTCATATATCAAGATAAACCAATAAAATGAAAAATCAAAGGTCAACCGGTAAGGTTTTACTACAATATATTACTTGAAATCGTTTGGTTAACATACTTTTTTCGATTTGCGACACGACTTCAACCATTCTTGGACCTCGGCAATTAGTTAACCATAGACATATTTTAGTTAATGGCCATATGGTAGACATACCAGAGTTATTGTTGCTAACCAGGATGCACCATGTAACTCAATTCATGAGCAATACAAAACATCCAATTTATATGTCTAATTTTGCCAATAATTTATTCGAGCATTATGAATTGTCGATGATTTATCAAAACGTTACGAATTATTTTACTTGGCATGACACACGGCGATTAGTATTTGATTTCATTTGATTGATTAGTTTAATTTGAGATTTTCTAACATTACGGTCTAAAAACCTTACGGATTCCATTGATGAGCGATTGGAAAAGAAATGTTATTAAAAAGTGGGTTGGATCCAAATGTATCAATTGAAGATGAATGATTCTTTGTTGCCATTTTGGATTTAAATTACTAAAAAAAATGGGATTCTTACGCAGTTCTCCATATGGCTTTGCATCATAGGTCAAATCGCTATGTAGGCTTTGTAAATTGCTAAATTATCTTCGTAAATCAGAAAATTAGGAGTTCTTATAGTAATCTTTTGTAAATTGCTAACTTTCATGTAGGCTATGTAGATTCAAATGAGTTACTTGATGGCCAACCTACATACTTACCAACGATCAATGAGATTAGGAGTTCTTGTGTATATTTGAATTGCCTTTCTCTTCTTTTTAGTCTTTCTTATATTTTTTTTATTTAATTTTTTTTTTCGCTTTGAGTAATTTCTTTAAATTTTCAATGTTTTAGGGGTTGTTGAAGTTTCTATTGAAGTTACCTAGGTATTATAATTTATTCCTTATTATGCCATTTTATTATTTTAGATAATTCTCTTATCATTCACTTGAATTTTTTCTATTTCGAACAGTTCTACCCTTTGGAGGTTTCTTTTTCTCATTTGTTTTCTTGGGTGAATTGCAGATTCCACTAAGTTGGAAGCATTGAATTCCTGGCAGGACAATTGTTGTGCATGTTGATATCGATGATCTCGGCAGAGTTATGCATTATATTCTCTCACATAACTCTTTGAAAAAATGAATAGATGAGAATTTTAAAGTCGAACCCCTGAATCTCTTGATTGAAAGAAGAAAAGAACAATCATTAAATTGATGTTTCTATGTAAACAAATTAATGTTTTTAAGTTTGAGCAGTTTGGGGGTTTGCTTTTTTTAGCAAAATGATTGATTTCAAGTCATTAGCGATAGAGTTTGTTAAATACAACACAGTTGTTGGGAGATAAAGTTATCTGCAATATTCACTCTACTTTAAGTACTTCAAATCCATAGATGGCTTTGCATACTCTCATATCACCGATGAATCATTAAGGAGGGAGAGAGGAATCGAGGAAGCATTGAAAAACTTTAATATATATTTGAAAACTTTTAGAAAAGTTAATGACAACAATTTCCCGAAATATTTTTCTCTCACGTCCTATTTTTTGTCAGAACTGTAGCCAAGCTAGAAAGGATTTCAAATGTTGTTGGTTGATCGATCACCACCCATACAGAACCATCAAGGCATAAGAATTACAAAGGACCTTATTTCTTATAAATTGTTTGGGTTTGGTCTAAATCAACATGAGAAACAAAAGGCAAGCTTAAATTAGAAACTGCATAGTATAATTGATGCATCATTATCGTCCAATCAGTTAATATTGCATAATGTTTTTCCAACACCACTATGTGAGACCGTCATTGGTTTCTTATATGTTTGACACAAAAGAAGTAAGCATGAATGGATGGGTAATATTACCTTGTTGTTCAAAGTGGACAATCACATCCAATATCTAATATCGTCATTCGGGATAATCAAAGAGATGAGGCATGTGGTGAGTATAATCACAGTATAAACATGATAACCCTTTTCAACCAATCAATTAATGACTCATTACCTTCCAAACACAAATTTATATTTACATACCGATAATCATCCCAAATAGCATGTAACTTATTTAGTGACTTCAGCATAATCATAGTTACTATATAAAAAGAAACCACCAGTCATCCACTGCCAAAAATAATAAAAATATCAACAAAAAAATTATAATTAGGATTTTCAAAATTTATACAATTGAAACACAACAAAAAGAAATAAAATGAGATGAAGTCAAAAATTAAAATGAGATGAAGTTTAACGGGCAATCTGATAATAATGATAACAAAAATGTAAGTGTGTAATAGCTTAAAATGCTTTCAATGATATCGCGATAGGTTCTACTGAAAATGGAAATATAATCTTGTGTTTCGAATATGAGTTGAATATACTTGTTAGAAATTCCTTCAAAATCGCATCGACGACTGGTGCTGATTAAATCCTGTAACCATTGTTGGAGCCTGTATCAGTTTTAACTTTCTAGGTCATAATTTGTTTTGGTAGAAGAGGTACTGCAAAGGGAAACCCGTCATTAAAATAAGTTGTAACTTGTAAGCAATAGATACATCCCAAGCATTTTAAAATAATACATCGCTAACTTACCAAGAATTAAAGGCTTCATAAAGTCTTAACAGAGTTTTGCAACTGTGAAGCTCTCCAAGTACCTAGAGCATCCACTTGAGGTTTTTTACACTTACATACTAATGAACTTGACTCATGCAAGCTTTCGTGAGGGTCAAAGATGAGATAATATGCAAAATTAGTCATATTTTAAACGACCATCCTAAAGAAGCATAATAAGGTAATTTCCATCCAATTAATTCCAACATGGAAACTTACTTAAATGTAAACGCTGGCATTACTACTCATCTGGTAATACTGCAACTTCTCCTCACCAAAATTTTCTTCCTTGTTCTTTAAAATTAATTCATCCTAGCAGAAGTTTAAACTCCAATGACCTCTCTGGTAATACCTGCATGCAAAACAGTGAAGCGTAAAAACATCAATGAAAGATGCCCATAAAACGGCTATGTTAGTTGGAGATTCATAGCACGTGTTTTAGTAGATCACACCAATTAGGCAGGATCAACCAATAAAAAATAACAATCAAAAATCAAAAGAAAACACAGAAGATCAAATCCTAAAATATGAAAAATGATCGAAAAGCGAGAAACACAAACCCGGCGCTGAAACATTTTTTTGTCTATCTCCCCGAGTCCACTAAGTTAAGCGGTATTAGAAATCAAGAAAGAATGCAATCACTTAAACCCAATATAAACCAACAATCACATGAATTTTCAAAATTGCATAGTTTCATGGTTCCCATTATCCACCTATATACCAACGGGTTTCAATAGTCCACAACGGGAGTAAATTTTCCTTTCATGGTTCCCATTATCCATCTATATACCAGTGGGTTTCAACAGTCCAAAACTGGAGTAAATTTTCCAAATACCCTAAAAAAAATAAGAAATATATAAGTATTAATCCATACCAAAATAATTGCCACCTCAATTGCCCGATTATATAAGCAAAAACCACATTCTAAAATAGTACGAACAAAGTCAAATACTCACCTCACAGAAAACAATTTATCAAAACAAAACAAAACAGAATGCTACATAAACCTAGAGTGTTAACCTAATAAAACTCTCAAACACACAAAAAAGAAACATCATAGTAGAAAAAATACCAAACAATGAAACATCTTTTTTTTATTGTATATTGGATCATTCTTTTCTTGGGTCTTTGTTATTGTTTTGATCTCAAAAAATTGATACCTACCACTTTGTCAAACGAAGTAATCCGTTCGGTTCCACCCACCGACAGGTGAAACCATGAAAGTCAAGGGAGATGTCTGTAGCATTAGTTAATGAAATACATCCATGTTTAACTTAATTGTTTGCAAAGCTACGTAGAGAAATCCGGATAAGCTACCTGCAATGAAAACACATATGTTATCATCGAAGTGACTTGTTTAAAGGAGGAAAGTATCATGTGCGACAGTAAATATTTACCACACTCAGAATACTTATTGACCATAAGCATAAAATATACTATGCAAATATTTAGGGCACCTACATATCTATTAAACACCTAGATAGCTTTATATTTAAGTACTTCAGATCACCGAGGTTGACCAGCATCATCTCTACAGCAAGACAGATAAAAAATGCACTTGAAAAAAATCAAACAACCTTTTTGGAATCGAATACCTATTGTCTCTGATGACACTTTCAAGTAAACTTGCATGGCCTGCATTTAAAAAGAAGAACTCCCAAAATAAATTCAAAATAAACTTACTACCAATTTCGCGATAAATATGAATAGGGCAAAGCTAACCTAAACAATAACAAAACCCTCTCTGTATTCCTCTCCATTATTGTTTGGGTTTCCTTTTTTTGATTATGCCTAATCAAACTTGAGAACTCTCCATAGTTATGTGGTTATTTTTTATCTTTGTAAGTAATCATCATTAATACCTATATGCACATCTAGGTGAGTTAAAGGATATGTTCTCGAAGTGCTAGACATATCCTGGTGGAAGTAGTTCTAAGAGAGATGCGTACTAACAAAAATAGCAGGGGCTATTTCATAAATCCTAAGGTATCCAGCAGTACGATTTTACCCAACAATTCCCATTCATCAAATCCATGGCATATAGGTCACTTTAAAGGTTAAGATATAGATAGAGTATTTGTTTTTAAATAAATTGGCAATATAAAGATTCCATATCGTAATATAAACATCTTTGAGGGAGTTTGCGGTTTTTATACATCGTATAGAACACCTTGTCATTCATCTAACATATTTGAATAGTTAACTTCTAAGCAATATGTTTACCATATCGTCAACTATTGTTGTATAATATAGTTAAAAGTAAATAGTATTTCATGGATGGACTATAAAGAAATTAGTGTTGTTTGTCTATTGTCTAATGTAAGACGTATATTTAGTTTGGGGTGCCTAATATAACTGGGTTTCTTTATTCACATCACTCCCTCTTCTTATTCTCTTTCTTTCTCATGAAATTTACGCAACTAAGAAATCCTTCTTCTTTCTTATAAGCTGTAACAAAATCGTGGATTTCACCGTTTTTCGTTTTTGTTGATTTGTTAACAGGGATTGAGAGATGAAAGAGAGAGAGAGAGAGAGATTAAGAGTGAATCATAAATTCACTTATAACACTTTTGAACGGTGTTTGGAAGAAATTGATTAAATCAAGAGGGGAATAAGAACGGAAATTGATATGGGTTATTGAGATAAAGGGGTTATTGAGAACTGAGATCGATGATTAAGTCAAAATAATTGAAAATTTTTCAGAATTAGAGTTTGGTTTTGGGAATAGCAGCTGAGACTGTGTCTGAATCGGTAAGTGCAATAATAATCCAAGATCAATAAAATTATTTAGTTTGTCGCTAACTATGGTTTTTATAATCCCAAGAAAAAAATAGTAAACTAATTAAGTAATATTTCAAGATGATAAATAATGTGTTATTCACCTCAATAATAGCAAGTACACAAGCACATTCCCATTAATACCTACTTGTACCAACAAAATAGCAAAACACAAAATACATCCTTTATACGCCATGCCCCGACACTGCACAAAACACACAAAACCAAAAAATTAACAAAACTACGGAATGAATCATCGTAGAACTCTAACATAATTATTAACACGGAAAAATGATGCGGAGCAATGATACCACATTCATCTTATCAGGTAGGACTATCCCCCACCACATCACTCATTTAAATTTTAACTCAGACGAATGCCTTTGTGGATATTTTAACTATTAGAAAGATAAATCAAGCACTAAACAATCACATGATAAGAATCTCCAGAGGAAATACCATCTTTGTCACTTCCTTTTGGGTTATTTTTGAAGTTCTAGAGATCATAATCATAATCATAATTTATCAATCATCAACAGCTTCAGCCGAAGCCAGTTCCCTTACTATGTATAGCTATACAATGTGCCGAGAAATTTATCAATTTACCACTCAAACAACGAAAGTGATCGACAACAACAATGTCTTCGCACATAATGCCTTAAAACTCTATCATGGAGTCACCGAATCAAATACCAACAAACAAAAATATAATACCCTAATTTGGTAGCCTCGACTAAGTGAAACACCAAGGCATCTCCCTTCGCCAAGTTGTAAGCAATGGAAAACCCTTTCAACCACCACTCAATCCAATCCTCCGAGGAAGATATTTTGAAGTATACGCCTCTATCCTCACCCACCAAAGTAAAACTTGGTATCCTTCTTTTTTGGCATACTCGAAGAACAAAATATTGAGGCAAGTCCAACCAATGACATCAATGTAAAATGATCTATACTTCAATTTGAATGTAAATGTCCATGGTAACAATTTGGAATTAATGAAATCAAAGTCCAAAATGATTGAATGATCATAATTTTGTAGCGAGTCATTAATCGCTTTGGTTATGACTTCAAGTGTATAACAAAGACAACAACTTCTTTTAACCCTGATCTTGTCAAACACAATCACGAGAATTGGTATACTCAAACATAAGTTTTCACTGTTCTTTTCCTTGGGACTATCCCCTACCGTCCAGCAATTAAGAGTTTGCTTGTTAGAACACTCATCTTAGGCTCTATCCACTGTTGTACCGTTTCCCTCAGAAAGTGCATCAGATACCCATTATCTGCAAGAGTAGTACACTAAGGTCACCAGGAAAAAAAAGAACATGAAGGATTAACCAAGAAATAACAACAAACCAAAAGTGGAATATCGAAAACAAAAAAAAAGGGATAGCAAATCTCGCCACTGATTTTCCCACTAACAATAACACACCAGAACAACCTGACACAAGATCAGCCACCACACCCTAGAATTCACCCAAGAATATCCTATCATGGCAAAAGCTATCCAGTGCAATATACCCATCAATATATCCCAATATTTGATATCCCACTGATATGATGTTCCAACAACCTAATCATCCCACTCTTTGAAAATAATAATCGGGTTACCATGAAAATGAAAATAATAAAGAATCGAAGAGATTACAACGAATCAAATAGATGAAACAACCCCTCTTTGAAATAGTCTCTTTAAACTACAAAATCAAAACAAAATAAATCAAGACAACCTACATTAAAGGAATCAATCAATAGGGTTCTCATTGATTGAGATGCATAGAAGCCAAGAGCGTAGGATAGAAAATACTTTTTTTTATCATATGCGAATCATCGATACTTATATTAGGAATACATATCTAGCTAACAGAAATGGTAAAAATCGGCATTAGCTTAGGAGTCTTTCTGAAATTAAATTTAACAGGAATGGTAAGTGATAATTGTCTTTTGCTATTTCGTATATATATAGTTAGTCTTAAACAAAACTCAAAAAAAAAATATATGGATACATTTTGGTATATATATGACGTGCCTCAACATCAATTAAAAATCTAGCACGTAATTGAATTTCAATTGTATTACGAGAAAACACATTGCTAACAAATGGCATCACCACGTAATTCTAGAACACAATCCATACCTGTGCATCTCTTTTAATTCAATCTACTCTCTGCAAGCGATTCTGAACAAAATCCATAGAACACCTCGATCCGTAAATGAAAGTTCTCTCCGTACACACTGAATGCGTGAGATCAGCATGGATGTGTCAAATCCAAAACTTGTGGGAAAGTCCTTAGAATCATGAAAACTCGCTGAGTAATCTTTATAATTACAATAAAAACATCTGTAAGATTCAATAACTACTTATGGAAAAAGTGAAACAAAATTAAAGCACCAAAGATAATTTCCTGATGTTATTGCTTGAGAAGTCATATGGTATCTACAAAGAAGCAAGGAAAATAACAACATCAGGTAAACACAATTCTTGTGAGAGATGAGAAAAACATTACTTTGGAATCACCATATTAACTATCTGATGCAGAGAAAAAAAAAAAAAGAGTAAAAAACAAAAACATTAAGTCAGCTATGCAGCTTTAGAGATTTATACATTGCTTGAAGATTAGGGTTTTAGATGAAGAGAGGTGATTAGGGTTCTGGAGATAAGCAAGAAGAAGCTTATATATTGATGTGAAGAAGCTTATAATTTTGTCGCCTGAGTTTAGCATAAATCTTAAAACGGAAATCATCCGTACTTAAAATAAGAATTTTTTGATATGAATGGTAAGAATCTACATTAGCTTAGAAGTTTCAGATTTCTTTCTCAAAATAAATTTAACAGAAATGGTAATTACGTACCTTAATTTAGGAGTTTCAAATTTATTTCTCAAACTAGATATAAATAAGAATACTAAGAATATAATTTATTAAGAAATAAGATAAAAAGGTTAAAATTATATTTAAGGAAAAAAATTCACGTAAGATATTTTTGAATTATTTCTTTGGGAAAATATTGAAAATTAATTATAATATTCTGCATAAAAACCTTTGATACGGGAATTAATACTTAAAAAATAAATAATACCCGTGTTTAAAATATTTCCGTTTTTTACTTTTTTTTTCTTTATATTTTACAGTTTTAAAATTAATGGTCCGGATTTTATTAAAACGTGGTGTAATAATTTTGCTAAAATGTCAACCAATCAGGATTAAGGGTTTCGTCTACACCCAATACAAAAAGAGGGTGGACGCAACCACTAAATTTGGAGCATCAGATCAAATCTATTTTATTGGAAATTGACGGCCACGAAATGTGGGGGCTAACTTTGATTTCAGCCAATCAAGAGCGAGGGTTTTATTCACCGACCAATGGGAGGGGAGGTTTTTGCAACTCTCGACGTAGTGTGAGAGATGTGATTGGGTGGTTAGGTTGTTGATAGGGGCACTTGGAAGTAAAATCCAAAGCCAATTAGTCACATATCTTCGTTAATGGCAAAGTTATCCTTGATTAATTAGTTAAGTAATTTTCTGGCTAAATTGGGGCTTATAGGGATTAATGGGGCTTTATGACTAAAAAAGCAAAGGGTCAGAAGTAATCTCTAGAAACCCCTTATCCTCCTATTTATGTTAATGGCTAATATGTCCTTATTCGTTAGTGATGATTAATCCTAAGTTAATGGTAATGAGTTAAATTAATTAGTGTTTGAGTTTGATTATATTGTTGGATTAGAGTAGAAATTCATTTCCTCTTTTTAAGGTTTGGAGGGAAAAGAAGAAGTAGAGGAAAAAAGAAAAAACTAGGGTTTGTGCTTTTATTTAGCAAAGATGGAACTTTATAATGGCGATAGAAGATCCTAGTAGTGATGAAAGTGGAATTGCATCGGCAATCTTGATTTCGATCCTCAAGGAATTGGATAATTGTTGAATGAAGAAGAAGCATCAGCAAAAGAATGCTTGTGAGGATATTATCCAAGCACAAAGAATAATTTGATGGGGAAGAAGAAAGGTGATAATGCTTCAAATAAACAATTATGAGTTGTAACGATCTACAAACATGTTGCCGCGTCCCGATCGCCCACAAAGGGAAAAATTTCAAATAAATTCCAGAATCGTTTATTCGATATCACCATAAACCCAGGTCTGGTAAAATCCAAAATTGGGTATCATAATCGGTTTTTTTCATGTCCATGTGATCCGATTGTTGTAAATTTTTGGCGCGATGAGTTACGTGACCAAAATCGGTTTTTGTTGGTGATGTACATATCGCCGATTCCTTCGGCTTGGATGTTGAAGTAAAATACACGAAGTTCTGAAATCGGTTCATTTACGTATATATTTAATCAAATGTGGAGACGAAAATAATCTGAAAAAAAGATGACAAAATCGGATTACATGTTATGTAAACGTGAACCGATTGTGAAATATGGAAATTTTCTCAGATCATCAAGTCATTAATCGGACTTTATAATCGCTCTTATAATCGATTCGACAATCAGTTATCTCGACTATGACACATAAACTGATTCTAAATCCTCAACTTGTCGATATGTTGTAGATTATTGCGGCGTTCGGCAGATCATCCCAAACCCCTATCTCTCTGGATCCCGATACCTCTTGCTTGTTTCATCATTTGGAATGGAAAGAAAGCGATGCCAAAGCAATGGTTTATAGACAAGGGCATAGAGATAGAAATGCGCATTAATTTTAGTAAATCCGTTAATCCAAGATCGTTTGGAACTTGTTTGTGAGAGAGGTGGAAAGAAAGAAAGTCCAACAGCAAAGGGCAGGACCCGTACGTGAAGAGACGACAAGGGAATACATTACTAAATCAAAGTATGATTTCCCGTTTAATATTATAGTTAATAGACCCAATGGACCCAGTGGTAAAAGGTATACAAGCTCTATAAAGTGATGAATGGTTGTCATAATCATGATGATGCAGGAATCTCTTATTGGACACGCGACCGTTTGTGGATTGAAACCACATCAATTGGAAACGGTAAGGTCGATGGCGTGTAAACCAAGTGACATCCTTAGGAAGATTAAGGAGGATGATAAGGATAACGCCACTTTGAGGCAAATTTACATGGCAAGAGCAGCCTTTAGGAAGAGAGAATGGGATGGTTCAGAAAGCGAGTTATGGAACAATCTTGGTTGGACGATCAACACACATACACACAATGAGGAAGCGGTTATTGGAAGGCAAAGTGACTCGTATTTTCTTGCAGCGCATCCGGAGGTGATCAAGTTGGCCCAATGTATCAAATTTTGTTAATAGATTATGCATTAGGAAGACCATAAGTACAACATGTCGTTGTTAAACATTTCTTGCCATATAGACAAGTAAATTTCTGTGGTAGCACAGGGGTTTATAGATCGGGCGATCCATGTGAGTTTTACTTGGATGCTAGAGAACTTGAAGGAGATATAAAGTGGCTGATCAAACTCAGGGATCGTAGTAACAAATAAGGACCAAACAACTGACAAATGCCATAAGAGTGGTTTTAAGTTTAGCTAAGCATTTTCTTTGCACATGTACATACAATGCAATATTATAAAAGTAATTGTGGGGTTATATCCAAAAAGCCAATACCACAAAAGGTATCGCTCGTGAAAGGCGGAAGATGAGCGTCTTCAAAAACCAATAGGAACTACGAGAGGAGGACAAGAAAAAAAAACAAATCAGAGTATAAAGCGAATGGGTTATTATGGAAGGCTTTTCAACATCATTGGGATTTAATGGTACACTCAATGTCTGTGGCCGAGTTTGAATCTTATTTGGAGAGTTTTATTAGACTGGAAGAAGGATTACGAGAAATGTGTAGTTCTACTACTTGAAGGAATTGTTGGATCGGTACAGGAAAAACATGTCTATCTTACACCTACCAACTGCATTACAAGAATGAGCGACAAGTATCGTGGAAGGATCTCATGAACGTTTGAAAGATTGCTCCGAGGGATCCAAAACTGATTAGTAGTTCACTGTACAAGAAGCCATCCATGAATACACCAAGTCGAGTATCGTCAAGATAACCACGCAAATGGAAGGGGAGTAGGATGAAAATTATCACAAGCTACAAGGATTACTATTGGTTGATTAGACGTTTAAACTATAGTGGTGTCTCAGTGAGCAATCATTTCTATGATGAAGGATTACAAATATTATGTGGAAAACGAGATAGGCGGAAGGAGAATTGTATGTTCATTTTATGGCAGCGATGCGCCTTAGGATTTCAGTGTCGTCACATGATTGCGAGGTACCAACAAGGAATTCCTTTTGAAATCATTGATCCGTTTTTGAAGCAATTAACTTTCAAACCACCCCCATCCGAAGAACCACTCGAATCCTTTGTGGACACGGATATTGGAAGAGAAATCATCGAAAAATTTGCAAAAAAGGATGGCTTGGCACGACAAGTTTTGATGTAAGACTTAAAACTAGCCGCTAACCCCAATATGGTACCAGTCGGAGAACCAACGGTACTACCTCCGACGGGTAGACCACCCACCAACATGGATAGGAAAGAAGAAAGGAAAGAGTTTAAGGTTTCAATTAGTGCGAAGTAAAACCCGTTATTGAGTCATAAAAGAAACTTTTCTCAACATGAGTATGAAGACGCTAAATATGAAGAGACGCAGGTTCCAAAGAAAACGGGTCGACCAAAGAAAGGGGAAAGGGGGACAAGAAAGCTTAAAATCTAAGGGCCGGTCTTGGTGATGGAAGCACGCCTAGTGATGAACGAGGTAGACCCCATCGAACGTGTTACTCCATATTCGAGGAGTATTATTCAAAACTTCCTGAATTCATTAAGCCGTATGTGTTATCTACCGACGATGTGGATGCGGATGAGAATTGTGGTTACCACGTTGCGTCGAAACAAATAGGTCATATAAGTTTGGCGGACGATGAGAACCTAACCCAATGTCAATATTTTAGAAAGACGATAGCCTTACGTCTACAAGAAGACAAGGATTTTTACATTTCGATGATGATGGAAGGATAAATAAAGGATAAAGAAGTGAGATTTGATGGTTGCTAGTGTTCAAGGGCCAAAGGGGAATGGACCAATTACCCCGGAGTATTGGATGCGCATGCCTCTATGTGGTCATAATCTGGCGGAAACGTGGAGTTGCGTTGTTCATTTATTTGGTCAGGGAACATATTATACATACACCCCCCAAGTACACCATTTGGGTTGAATCGCTTAGGGATCGGAGAATTGTTTTATTCAACCCTAACAACATACATTATATCGGTCTCAGGCTACGTGAAGATTTTTCATTACCACCGCTATGTAGTTTTCATTATGAGTCAGATCTCACCAAGAAATAGATTGAAAAATACGAGCCCAACATGAGGCGTTGGAAGAGTTAGTCTATTCGGATCAAGTGAATGGTCTCCAAGTGATGGAATGAGTATTTTCCTTTTGTTAAGAACTTGAACTATCAGATGCTTATATTTTGTCGCTTTCATATATTGTATGTTGCAAACTGAACCAAGCTTAATGAATGAAAGTGAATGTCTTTGCTGGATGCGATTGGACTCATGAAATTTGTAACATAATCGGTCTTCTAATACATTTTTAAAGTCCGATTATGGAGGTAGTTTGATGCAACTTTTTCATAATCGGTTTATACCACAACTGTTATAAAGCCGATTCTGAATTCAAACAAGAATCGGTTTACTAATGAACTATTGTAAACCGTTTCTGAACAAAACTTGTATGGTATTCTTTCAGAATCGGTCTTTGTGGAAGATAATGTAATCCGATTTTGGGAAGAAAAGGTTACTGAAGAACACACAATGTTTAACTAAATAATAGGATTACATATGGTCTAACATGATCCGAGATTCTTTCAGAATCGGTCTTTATGGACGATAATGTAATCCTATTTTGGGAAGAAAAAGTTACATAAGAACAGACAATTTTTAACTCAATAATCGGATTACATATGGTCTAACATTATCCGATTTTGGATCATTTCCACTTTTCATAAACTCTTAAAATTGAAACTAGTACGGTTTTATTTCTTAGTGTGAGCTTCAACTATCAATGCCGCTTCGAAGTGATAAAACCTTTCTCCTCTCCAAGCGGTATATTCATCTTGTCGCGAACCTCGTCCTACCTCTGTGTCTAGCGAGAATCTCATTGTACTTGAGGCATAATTTC
>JAJJWW010002083.1:0-36023 GCA_023531295.1 Papaver armeniacum | reverse complement strand
TTTGTGCAATAAAAGAAGTTAGCCGCAAGCGGAGAAGGGCCTAAGACCAAGTGGAAATCGTTCAAATCTAGGAGTCCTTGATATCATCTCAAGAGGACGAAAAGACGAAGCCAACGGCGAAAGAATGGAGTCATTCGACATCGTATGAAGAATCTATAAGCATTTGAAGCGAACCAAGTTGTCGAAAAGTAAAGACAACACGAGAATTGGTAAAGGTGCCCACCTGAATTGCTCGGAGCAGCCACATAAGATGAATCAACTGTCGATTCTCTAAAACTGATAATTGAATAGAGTCTCGTCGGCCACGGGATGATGGTTTGTTGATGGAAGGAGCTGTGGTCGGTAAATCGAGACTCGGTGATCGACGGAAGGAGGAATTAATGCATGTGGTGTTGCATGGCAGTCGATGGAGTTCAAATTCGAGGAGTTTTGCTGTGATATCCGATCGCGCCATTGCGATGAAGTTGGAGGAGATCGAGTTTATAGTAAATCGGGAAGTGATTATCGTTGGTGGTGATGGAATTGTCCGAGTTTGAAGAGCAAAATGAATGGTTCAAGCCGCCATTTTCATTAATAGATTGTAAATCGTTGACGATGATCGAGCCCGGGGTAATAAATCGAAAAGAAGATGGAGAAGGAACATCACCGAGGGTTGAGAACAAGGATGGCAGTATCAATAATGTTGTTGATGGAACGGGATGGAGCTCGACAAATGATGTGGTTGAAGGAATGACGACGGAGGAGTGGAACTCGATGAGACGTTTCTGCAAATACAAAAGAAGATGGAGGATGTTTGCTTCTCGAAGTTCAAATAGGTTCTTTGGTTGCGATGCAACTATCCAGTGATGAGGGAACTGGGGTGATAAGAGAAGCAATGGAGGGTTGGCATCGTCTTTGTGATCTTGTCTTTGTCGATGATGAGTTGAAGCTTGGCGGTGAATAAAAGTCGGAGCTCGAGAAAGATGGGAAATAATGGTGACTGCCATTGACGAGTTTGTTTTGGCAGTTAGATGATGAGTTGGCTGAGCTCAGAGAAGAAAGTCTGTGGTAGTGTTGAGAAGACGAGATAAAATGGGAGCTAGGAAATCACGAGGTCGAGGAAGCCAAATCCAGAAGAAATAAAATGTCACGAGGGGGAGTATCCGTGAGAGGAATGGCTGGAAACACAAAAATTCAGGGAGTTTGAAAACTCATGACGACTTGTTTGTCCGTGAGTCTGACAAGAGAAGTTCAAAATTCAGGTAAAATAAAAATTTCACGGAGACTCATATATCCGAGTTATGACCGTGGGAAATTGAAGGGTGTACTTACAGCTATATGGAATCGACAAATTTGAACGATAGCTTAATAAGATTTGGGCTGGGCTATTTTCGAAATTTATGCAAGCCCATTTCACAAAGAGAGAAGTCTTTGCACGGCCAGACTTTTGGTACGAGTTTCCTTGACTAATTTTGGCAGCTTGGGACCTAATTCGACCTATTCTGGCGCACACGGGCACTTCTACAACTTGAAGACTATAAAAGAGAACTTCTTAACCTAAGTTTAGGATATATCATATATTAAACATCTTACATCTCATAATACACTTTTGTTCTTCATAAAATATTTTAGGGTTTACCCCTTTAGGGGGAAACCGCAGAAACGGTGTAAACATGAGAGGCTAAACTTTATTGATTAAGGATGAATTCAATGTTCTAGCGTGAAGCTTTATTATTATACAAGTTTGTTATGAGTTTTAATCATCTTATCGTTTGTTTTCACTACATCTAATTTTATGAGTGATTCTTAGATTGATTTGGGATGCATACTAGATTAGTCTATTGATTGTTCTATTGCTAGTATTGGGTTAGGAGATAAGTAATCGTCAAATAATTCATACACAAGTAGAAATCGCGAGACCTTGCGGAGGGATTCTCAGAGCAATTGCGTGAATACAACACCAGCAAGTGGACCTTGAGCTAAGAGTTTAACTACTGGGATCAACCTAATTCACAAAGCCTAAGCGTTCGATCGGATTACACCTTGAGTGAGCTACTACTTGGTGGTTCGGTTGGATAGAATCTGATATTGTAGAGCTTCCATATCCGTGGTAAATGGAGTTTTGAGGACAGCACTGAGCTAGCTGCTTTCCTACGGTTGGTGATGAATGGTTCTAACAAAGATAGATAAGTATACTAATCCAGCTTATCGCTTGGTAACGGCGAAGGATTCCTTGATCATATCTTTCTTTTATTCGTTATTCTTTTTATTTCAAGTTTAAAACAATCCCCTTTGTGTTTTTTATTATTTTGTTGAATCAAATAACATATCAATTACACAAAATTTGTGGGAACGATCCTTACTACCGCTATATTATTTATTTAATTAGTGGAAATATATCGAATAATTTGTTGTGGTTAGGACACGCATCAAATTTTAAGCGCCGCTACTGAGCGGTTGTTAATTGATTTGTTATTTGTTTAGCTTGTTTTTGTTTTTAATTTTTTTTCTTGTGTTCTTGTGAGTCGTCATGTTTCCTTTTGGACATCACATGTACGGAGCACAAGACCAATCATCATATTATTGTGGTAATCAATTTGGATTTCAACCTCATTCATATAACAACTACCAACCATACCCTACGGAGCCTTATGGATACTCTCATACATATCAACAACCTTATGACGGGTATGTAAGTGAGCAATCACAGGGATGGGAGGATAGTTATGCTTCTGATCAGTTGTTTTCTAGTAATGTGCAGATGACAGAGAGTGTGGAAAGACCTACTCCTCTTTATCATGTTCTTTCGTCATTTATGTCAAAAGAAGAGATACGGATCGAAAATTTCATCGTGAATAATGGAGGAAAACGTATTAATATCGAAAACTTTTTAAACAATATGATCGATTAGGAAGAAGTCGAGCATCGAAAAGACCCTCGAAGAAATCAACAAGGTAATATGAACGGAACTTCAACGTCGTTGGGATATTGAAGATTATGAGGTTGACGAAGACTCGATGAAGATGAGCAACCTTTGGAAAATCCTTGCAATAATGGTAATGTTATTTCAACTCCTGATCATAATAACGATCACTCGCCTATTCAAAAGGAGGAGAATGAATATGACATAACCGTTGTTATAAATGGTGTATCGTACTCAAACAATGATTTTAAGATTTGCACCAATGAACTAGAATTTCTAGGAGATGATTTCAATTCCATGACGAGGTTGTTGAAGAGATAGTGATTGAGAATGAAACCAATTTTATTGAAGTTGTGGAAGACCCAATTGAGCTAGCCAAGGATTATATTGATGCTCAGATTACGGTTGAAGCAAACATTTAAGAATGGCTAAATAGTTTGATAGAGGACCACGATACAAATGAGGTAAATAATTCATTACAATTCTTTAAGAATGATGAGGATCTTGTAATACAAGAGATTGTGGAAGGTTTGTCTAATCCTTTGCATATTTCTAAATCTTTTGATCTACATCACTTAGGATTGAGTATTTGTGCTTCTAAAATTCTTAAAGATTATTTTACTTCTAATTATCTACCACTTGATGTGTTTGATTCTAGCATTTTGCAGTTCACCGAGAGGAACCCGGAGAAGTTCCCTTATTTTATGTTCTCTATCCACTTCCGAGTGTAGAAAGGACTAAGTGTGGGGAAGCTTTCAAGCTATAAAAATTTCACTATTAATATATTATTCTAATAATTGTGTGAAGTTGTTATTAGAATTGTAGATTGTTGGTATATGGACGATAACAAGAGAGTCGGGCTGACGACTTTAAACCAAGCGCTTAATGGTAGGCAACCCATAGGTTTTGTATCTTAAACCCTTTTATTTTTTGTTTTTATTGTTTTCATATCATATTTGCATCCCCATGTTTAATTTCATTGAGTCCGAATCTATCTTAGAAGATAATTATGACGAATACCTTTTTTGTCGAAAAAATTCAGACTGCACGTAGTTCATTCCAGAGACCATAACTGTCAGACTGTTTATCGAAACACTGTGCCCTTTTGACACTGTGTATAAAAGACGTAGATGAACAACTTTTTGTGAAATGGAGTTTTTCCAAATTCCTTACCAATTTGTACAGGTTTTGCGTTTTATCTGCTGTTACGTCAGAATTCAGAATTTTCGATTTTACACATTGAGGACAATGTGAAGTTTAAGTGTGGGGGAGTCTTTTGCATATAGAGTTTTTAGCCTTTTTGAGTCAAAATTTTCAATTTTTTTGTATATATTTGAATAAAACCTCCAACTTGTAGAGATTTTAGAGTCACTAGCATACTTCTAGGTATGTTTACATAGAGAATTCTCGACCGCCATAACCTTTAACTTGAAGCGTTAGGGAACTACGTTTGGATTTCTTGCTTGTTAGAATGTTAAATAATGGATTTAATCATGTCGGTGATGCAAATTAGGAGCAGAGGGAAATGCATTATTAGAGTTGTTGATCAATCATTAGTGGAGACTACCTATTTTCAAATCAACAGAGGCACCATACCAAATTTCTTTGTAGTCGACTAAAGAGCTTTCTTTTGAGGGTGTGTCACCGTCGTTAATTCGGGTAGAATGGTGAGCTACCCAACTTCACACCAATAGAAGCACTATTTTTGATCTCTTGAGTGCTAATTTTGTCAATCATGAGGGTGACGTCTATAGATGAAAACCACCTTCTTGTAGTTTGATTTGCAGCTAGCACCATTCTCTCTCTCAACAACAACAGATCCATAGAAACACCATCATCATCAACAAGTGGAGCAACATCAAAATCTACAAGGAAAGTTGAAGACGTTTGAGGTTTACAAGAAACAATACGAGTAAGAGCAAATTTCATATCCAAGTAAAGCAACATACAATGAGCATATTTTTATATAAATGTTGGAGACTTACACATAAGGAGCTGAATTCTATATCTAAGTATGAAGACTTATTTACAAGAGCGAAGAAAATCAAAAGATGAGAGTTATTGAAGTTTATGATACAAAGACAATACAAGTTGTGAAGATCAAAGTGGTAAAGTACTTCTTTCATGCCCATGTTATTTTGATTTTGTTATTATTTTTGTAGTTGCAATCTTTTTGTTAAAATTAAAAAAAAAAAAAAAAAAAAAAAAAAAAAAAAAAAAAAAAGAGAAAATACAAAAAGATTTGCATTTAGGTTGTTATTTGTTCAATAAGGCCATGAGGAAGAAAAATCTATAAGGAAGTATCAAGCAATAAGGAAATTGAAGATAATGAGTTATAAATTGTCAGAGTTCTACGAAGTTCAAGAGTTTATCATCAGCGGTTGAAGACCGAAGACGAAGACCAAGAAGATGAAGAAGACGAGCCAAAGGAAGACGTTTCTATTGGATGCTGTGAGAGTGGTGCTTTCATCATTGCAATCAGATGTGAAGGTGGTAAGTACTCTCATCCTTGCTATAGTGGTTGATTTCCTTTCTTAGAGATCATCGTAAAATATTTTTGTTTTCCACGATTTTGTGGAGTCTCCAAAATTATTCGGAAGGTTTCCTTCCCACCATTCAACGTGTGTAGGATTTCTCTTTCATTCCTACCTGCACACACGTGAGACCCAAGAAAAGCCGTCTTATTGAGTGTAATTATCATAAAATCCTTTTAAGTGAGGCGTGTCGAGGCGAAATGCTTATTGATCGCTCTCAAACACGCGTTCTCTCATTATGGTGTGGTTATTTCTCACTAAACATTTAAGAACGAGAATATGTTCTTTGGTATTTCTAACTTCTTATTACTAGCATGCAAAACTCTATGTCCTCATAGCTCTTTGATGCTTGGGAAGCTGGAACGCTTTGAAGTTGGAGCAGGTTTGTGGGTATATCTCTCGTAAACCCTCACGAGACTAGAACTCGTCCACTAGGGACACCTAGGGGTTTAAAGGCCTGTTGCACATGCTAAGTGCAACCGTATCCTCGACGACATGGAGTTGTTGTATTTTAGATAGTTTGTGTAAAGACCCTCAAGCTCGTCAACGCTATTAGACTAGTCAAGAGACGTATTAGCCAATAATATCTCGATTAGTTTAAATGAACGTTAATTAATAGGAATTAATCTAATAATGATTTAGATACGAAACCAAAGATCATGGAATAGGTATCGAAAAGTTATGTGAAATGGACCGAGCGAGCGTGTTATTCGAATACCTGGACGAGAGAAGAATTTATCAGATTTGTAAGGAAGGAAAATTAGTCTTTAACACTCAAACCGACTTGGATGCCCATATCATTTGGAAGGGTGCTTTTATCACATGTCATTGGTCTTATCCCAAACCGAGAAAATAAACTCAATTCTTTTCCTGTTCTTCTTCATTCTTCTTCTTTCTTCTATTTCTTCTTCCGTTTCTTCTCTTCCCATATTCTTCTTCCTCTCTGAGCGATTGAGAGTCTGTTTCAGAGAGATTAGAGGATTCTTTTTGAGAGAGAGAGAGAGATACACTCGTTGAGATATAGTAGATGAAGTAGAAGATGTTATCAAAGAGATAGGAACGGTGTTGATGTTTATCAAACATATTTAGGGTTTCGAGATTTGATTCGAGATGAATTCAAGATGAAATTAAGTGATTGGTGATGGGTATTGTTAGTTAAGAGCAAGGAAGAAGGATTCACAACTGGTTTTCAATTCAAAGTGATTAGTTGAAGGATTAGGGTTGAAGATTGATTCGAAGTTTGAATGAAATTATTAAGTTGATTGAGTTGTTCATAGACGAAGGAAAAATGGGTTATTGTCGAATTGATGATGGGAAGCGGTTCTGTTGAAGAGTATGCAAATTAGGGTTTCGTGTAAATGTTTAAAGATGTATTAGAAAGAAGAAATTGAAGTTGATGAGGACCGAGGCGTGATTTGAAGAGTAGTAGAAGTTGAACGTGCTAAGGAATTGAGGTAATTGATCTTCTCGTGATTGTAGTAAATTTATTATTTCAAATTGTTGAATTTATGAAATGTTAAGGTAAAAATTGAAATGATTATGAAGAGAGTGTTATAGAACTGTGGTATATGTGGTTTAGACTTATGTTGAACTACATGGATTGAGCTTGAAGAACCGGTGTTGATACCGATGTTGATTGCATGGAGTTCAGCTTTTGGTTTAGTTATGAAATTAAGATTTATATTTGGGGTTCGTTAATTGAGATTTATCAAGAACAGATGGTTGTTGTTGGTAGGATTAAGTTTTTGGTGGTGGATGTGTTTGTGTTGAACTGAAGTGGTTATGTAATGAAACTGTGTAGTGATGGTTTAGGTTCATGTTGATATACGAGAGTTGTATTGATTGTGATTAATCAATAAGAGAATGGTGTTGTGCAAACATTGAAGATGCAGGGACATCGGTGAATGGTGGAGGTGCAGAATTATTGTGGTGTGAGTGTGTGTGAATTGGTAGTAGTATGTATGGAACTGGAGTTAGAGGTGTAAGCAGTAATGAAGATGTGATTAAACTATTAGTGTGTTGGTTTTGCAGCTCATGGAATTATGGGAGAAATGAAATGGGTTTAATATGTTTTGAGTTTTAAAATTGAAATGGAGAAGAACGATCGGGTTGTTGCTGATCCGTGTGTGTGTTGATTGTATTGAATGAGAGTTAGATGAATGTGATGAAGTTGAGTTGGTTGTATGTAGAAAGAGTGAAAGCTTGGAACTGCTTTTGCAGGTAGGCTGTGTTATCTTTGTAATTCATTTTTAAGTTTATTTGAATGATTCTTTTGATGTATTTTTAGCTTGAAGTTGAGTTTGAGTTAGAGCTGTAGATCTAGAGTTTTGGGTGTTGCACAATAATTGTGCATTAGTGTTCCTTGGCCTGAGAAATGGCTCGGCTGTGTAAGATTTTGGCCTTGTGCCATTCACCTAGTCGTGCATCGACTCTAACCGACTTAGTCAATCTGACTGAGTCGAATCGTATGGACTCACTGAGTTGCCTAATTGACTCAGTGACCGATTTAGACTTTAGACTTTGACTATTTGACCCTGGATGTTGACCCGTTGACCATCAGTGACCGTTAGTTGACCCGTTGACCATCGCGACCGTTAGTTGACCCTAAAGGGTCGGGGCCTTAGGTTAATGGGCTGGTTCGATGGACTTGGGTTTAGAACCAGTTCCTTATTAAACATGAATTAGACCTTTGTGGTCTAAAATAGCCTTTGACTTCTTCTACAAAGTTGTAGATGTTCACAAGACTTAACTAATGGATGAGAGAAATGTGACTAATTAAATTAGTAGACCTTTAAATATGCAAGAGATGGATAATGAAGATGTGTAGAATCATAAATGGGCTTAGAACCATTAGTTAGACTTGTATGATTCTTGTATGAGCCATCTTGGCTAGATTCTTAGAGTGCTTGTATGATTAACAGTTAGTTATTAACAACGATCGATTCAAAGGATGAACCAAAGGATCGTGGATCTCGAGGTAGGCGTGGATTGTCATCAAAAGAGGGTGGGAATACATTTGACTCTATGGTAACCATTGTTATTTCTTTTACAAAAGTTTATGTTTAACAAAGTCATGCATTTTTGTCTCAGACATTTTATGCACCGTTCAACTTGTTTTACGATAATTCTGTTGATTCTGTTGATCTTTCCATGGTTTGGAAAGGACATGTGATGTTTTGTTGTCAATATGAATAGTTTGGGAAATAAGAATTTTCATTTGTATGCCTAATAGGTGTGTAAGGAATTGGTCGACATCTATTAGGAATATGATAGGCTCATTCATTTATATCTACATGAATTCTGCTTTTATGCTTAATAGGTGTGTAAGGAATTGGTCGACACCATATAGGCTAATAGGGTGTGGAAGGAAGTGGTCGACACTCGATATATACATTGTTTGACGAAGGAGTTTGTCCATATGCATGTTTGTTTATTTTAGTGACTTTGTCTCTATTTAATGTTTCCGAAAAAATGAATTGTTTTCCAAATCTTTCCTATGATTACTTAGAAGTTAAATGTTAATTATTCCCACTTTCGCTTTGAGAAAGACCCGTAGTTGCGCAAACGAAAGCCGAGAAGTTGACTTCTTTAGTTGGTTATAATCTGATATGTTTATTATGTTGTATATTCTATTTGTAAACCAAATGACTATTGTATATGTATCATTTGAGAGAAAATCTTGTATATATATATATTTCTGAGCGGGGCTAGTTTTGGGTTAAGTTTTTGTAGAAGTTTTCTAAATTGAATGTTTAAGTAAATGATTTAGATTCTTAGTGCCTCTTTATTTAGTTAATCTCTTGGATTAGTCAGCAGCTAGCTTAGGGGGCGCTACAAAGTTGGTATCAGAGCTCACTATTAGATCTTATATGGGAAAAGATAGGAATAGCCAGTGCCAGTTAGTGAAATAGATTAGTTTAGAACTGGGTTGGGTTTGTGAGATAAATCTTAATCACTAAAAGTTATCTATAATTAAAAGATTTATTTGATTGATTGAATTGTTTGATTGGTTGTTTGTTTTTGTAATGAAATAAAAATTGTAGGGTACACCGATAAATTTAGCTGATAAGGATTAGAGAACAATTAATCTAAAAAGTATGAACACATACACAATTCAAAAAAAAAATAAAATAAAAAAAATAAAATAAATAAATAAAATAAAATAAATAAATAAATAAATAAAATAATAGTGAAATTAATATTATTGATAGATCTTGAAAGCCACATAGAAAAATTATTGAATACCTTGACTTATACGTAGGGTGAACAATTTATAAACACATAAATGTTAATAACATTTTCGGGACTTAATAATAATTGAAAGAGTAGGAAGTAATAGTTCAACCATCGATGTTAATAATAAAAATATTATGACAGTAATAATAAATGAATGAATAAAATAATTTTTTAAATAATAATAGATAAATGAAAATAATAGTAATAATAATTTCAAGAAAGTAATAATTAGCATTTACCAATTAGCATCATATTGAACTTAACTTACTTAAAATCTCATTAACAAATATATAACGATAAAAATAATAAATTATGATTAAGCAGTTATAGAAAATTAATAACGCTGTTCTACAATTAAATTTTGTAAATTAAACTAATGACAAATTAGAAATATAAGTTTTGGGTTTAAACTAGATAATTAATATAATACTTGTTAGGCATTAGACTTAAGAAAACGAGGACATAATATATAAATAAAAAGACTCAACTTGTTAGTAATCTTGTACCGGAAATATCTTTAGTCTAACAAATGATCCAGTAAATATACATGGAGTAGTAATAATAGAATCCGGATACCTAGTGTAATAATATAATTAAAATAAAATAAAATTGTATATTAATAGGATGCTTTACACTAATAGCAAAATCTAAAGACTATTAGGATATATTATAATTGTATGTAGACTCAACTTTAGGTCATATTAAATTATCAATGCTAAATTTAATAAGATATAGTTTATGGATTCAATCTGAATGAATAAAATTTGTTATATGAATCTTTACATGAATGAAGAGTTATATTTAAAAGATTAAGGCTTCGTGTATCAACCGGATTAATTAACTTAAGAATAATGATAATGATAATATAATTAAGACAATAATTTTTGATAAGATGAGCAAATAATAATACTATATAATGCTAATTACTATAAAATTTAGAGTTATTGTAAATATCATTTGGATAACAATTATTGGATAGTACTAGCAAAATGTAATTTTAATAATAATACAAGTTAAGGTTTATTTAACAATAATATAAATTTAAGGAAATAAATTTAGATCAAATCAAATCTAGTATTATTAATCAAATTAAACTTGGAATTATGATTAGTTGCAATTAACTTTTATCGGTTTAAGAAATAAGAAATAAATGTAATGATAATAATAAAATATTAATACCAAATGACTATGACATAATGTTAGCGGTGATTTACTTAGATCAAGTCACATAATGAAATGAACAAATAGACATAACTTTAAATTTGGGTAAAGGTTATAACATTAAGTTATTCTTAAATTGTACATGAATTTCAAAATTATTATAGTTTCATTTGGAAATTAAAATTTGATTTCATTAAAATAAATAAATAATAATAATGATAAATAATAAAAAAAAATAAAAAAAAATAAAAAAAAAAATATTTTTTGATGACTAAATTGTTTAAAATGATGTGTATTGTGTATGAAGTAAAATTTTAAATTAAACCAGTTAAGATTGAAATTAAAAAAAATTAATTAATCTTAATAAATTAGTATTTAGTTAATCCCCAGTGTTGAATAGTGAGGTTGGTAGTTATGATGTGTTCGGGTGATACTTGTTACGTAGGTAGGCATTGTCAGGCGTCGCGAACCTAGACAGGGCAACTGCATTCTTGTATCACTAGGCATAGAAGGGAAACTTGCTTCTATTAGTGAACTGATAGATCCCAAATTTTATTTAGAGACTTTATTATAGAATTTCTTCTCTCGCTATTAGAACCAATGACCTATTGGAATATAAACTAGTCTATTGAACCTAGAGCCACAAATTTTAGTTGTAGAAATCCTTATAGATTTGTGCTTTGTTTCATGTTGTTTGCGCTTAGACAAGAGATAGAATTATTTCTATAAGGTGGGGAATTTTGGAAGACTAGAAGGGTGGTTTGATTTTCGAGGACGAAAATGAATAAGGTGGGGAGGATGTAAAGACCCTCAAGCTCGTCAACGCTATTAGACTAGTCAAGAGACGTATTAGCCAATAATATCTCGATTAGTTTAAAACGAACGTTAATTAATAGGAATTAATCTAATAATGATTTAGATACGAAACCAGCATCATGGAATAGGTATCGAAAAGTTATGTGAAATGGACTGAGCGAGCGTGTTATTCGAATACCGGACAGAGAAGAATTTATCAGATTTGTAAGGAAGGAAAATTAGTCTTTAACACTCAAACCGACTTGGATGCCCATATCATTTGGAAGGGTGCTTTTATCACATGTCATTGGTCTTATCCCAAACCGAGAAAATAAACTCAATTCTTTTCCTGTTCTTCTCCATTCTTCTTCTTTCTTCTCTTTCTTCTTCCGTTTCTTCTCTTCCCATGTTCTTCTTCCTCTCTGAGCGATTGAGAGTCTGTTTCAGAGAGATTAGAGGATTCTTTTTGAGAGAGAGAGAGAGATACACTCGTTGAGATATAGTAGATGAAGTAGAAGATGTTACTGAAGAGATAGGAACGGTGTTGATGTTTATCAAACCGATTTAGGGTTTCTGATATTTGATTCTGAGATGAATTCGAAGATGAAATTAAGTGATTGGTGATGGGTATTGTTAGTTAAGAGCAAGGAAGAAGGATTCACAACTGGTTTTCAATTCAAAGTGATTAGTTGAAGGATTAGGGTTGAAGATTGATTCGAAGTTTGAATGAAATTATTAAGTTGATTGAGTTGTTCATAGACGAAGGACAAATGGGTTATTGTCGAATTGATGATGGGAAGCGGTTCTGTTGAAGAGTATGCAAATTAGGGTTTCATGTAAATCTTTAAAGATGTATTAGAAAGAAGAAATTGAAGTTGATGAGGACTGTGAGGCGTGATTTGAAGAGTAGTAGAAGTTGAACGTGCTAAGGAATTGAGGTAATTGATCTTCTCTGTGATTGTAGTAAATTTATTATTTCAAATTGTTGAATTTATGAAATGTTAAGGTAAAAATTGAAATGATTATGAAGAGAGTGTTATAGAACTGTGGTATATGTGGTTTAGACTTATGTTGAACTACATGGATTGAGCTTGAAGAACTGGTGTTGATACTGATGTTGATTGCATGGAGTTCAGTTTTGGTTTAGTTATGAAATTAAGATTTATATTTGGGGTTCTGTTAATTGAGATTTATGAAGAACAGATGGTTGTTGTTGGTAGGATTAAGTTTTTGGCGGTGGATGTGTTTGTGTTGAACTGAAGTGGTTATGGAATGAAACTGTGTAGTGATGGTTTAGGTTCATGTTGATATACAGAGAGTTGTATTGATTTTGATTAACTGAATAAGAGAATGGTGTTGTCTGAAACATTGAAGATGCAGGGGACATCAGTGAATGGTGGAGGTGCAGAATTATTGTGGTGTGAGTGTGTGTGAATTGGTAGTAGTATGTATGGAACTGGAGTTAGAGGTGGAAGCAGTAATGAAGATGTGATTAAACTATTAGTGTGTTGGTTTTGCAGCTCATGGAATTATGGGAGAAATGAAATGGGTTTAATATGTTTTGAGTTTTAAAATTGAAATGGAGAAGAACGACTGGGTTGTTGCTGATCTGTGTGTGTGTTGATTGTATTGAATGAGAGTTAGATGAATGTGATGAAGTTGAGTTGGTTGTATGTAGAAAGAGTGAAAGCTTGGAACTGCTTTTGCAGGTAGGCTGTGTTATCTTTGTAATTCATTTTTAAGTTTATTTGAATGATTCTTTTGATGTATTTTTAGCTTGAAGTTGAGTTTGAGTTAGAGCTGTAGAGCTAGAGTTTTGGGTGTTGCACAATAATTGTGCATTAGTGTTCCTTGGCCTGAGAAATGGCTCTTGCCTGTGTAAGGTTTTGGCCTTGTGCCATTCAGCCTAGTCAGGTATCTGACTCTAACTGACTTAGTCAATCTGACTGAGTCGAATCGTATGGACTCACTGAGTTGCCTAATTGACTCAGTGACCGATTTAGACTTTAGACTTTGACTATTTGACCCTGGACGTTGACCCGTTGACCATCAGTGACCGTTAGTTGACCCGTTGACCATCAGTGACCGTTAGTTGACCCTAAAGGGCTGGGCCTTAGGTTAATGGGCTGGTTCAGTGGACTTGGGTTTAGAACCAGTTTCCTTATTAAACATGAATTAGACCTTTGTGGTCTAAAATAGCCTTTGACTTCTTCTACAAAGTTGTAGATGTTCGCAAGATTTAACTAATGGATGAGAGAAACAGCCTAATTAAATTAGTAGTCCTTTAAATATGCAAGAGATGGATAATGAAGATGTGTAGAATCATAAATGGGCTTAGAACCATTAGTTAGACTTGTATGATTCTTGTATGAGCCATCTTGGCTAGATTCTTAGAGTGCTTGTATGATTAACAGTTAGTTATTAACAACGATCGATTCAAAGGATGAACCAGTGGATCGTGGATCTCGAGGTAGGCGTGGCTTGTCATCAAAAGAGGTGGGAATACATTTGACTCTATGGTAACCATTGTTATTTCTTTTACAAAAGTTTATGTTTAACAAAGTCATGCATTTTTGTCTGTACATTTTATGCACCGTTCAACTTGTTTTACGATAATTCTGTTGATTCTGTTAATCTTTCCATGGTTTGGAAAGGACATGTGATGTTTTGTTGTCAATATGAATTGTTTGGGAAATAAGAATTTCCATTTGTATGCCTAATAGGTGTGTAAGGAATTGGTCGACATCTATTAGGAATATGATAGGCTCCTTCATTTATATCTACATGAATTCTGCTTTTATGCTTAATAGGTGTGTAAGGAATTGGTCGACACCATATAGGCTAATAGGGTGTGGAAGGAAGTGGTCGACACTCGATATATACATTGTTTGACGAAGGAGTTTGTCCATATGCATGTTTGTTTATTTTAGTGACTTTGTCACTATTTAATGTTTCCGAAAACATGAATTGTTTTCCAAATCTTTCCTATGATTACTTAGAAGTTAAATGTTAATTATTCCCACTTTCAGTTTCAGAGACAGACCAGAGTTGCGCAGCGAAAGCCGAGAAGTTGACTTCTTTAGTTGGTTATAATCTGATATGTTTATTATGTTGTATATTCTATTTGTAAACCAAATGACTATTGTATATGTATCATTTGAGAGAAAATCTTGTATATATATATATTTCTGAGCGGGGATAGTTTTGGGTTAGGTTTTTGTAGAAGTTTTCTAAATTGAATGTTTAAGTAAATGATTTAGATTCTTAGTGCCTCTTAATTTAGTTAATCTCTTGGATTAGTCAGCAGCTAGCTTAGGGGGCGCTACAGTTTGCTCGAGGACTAGCAAAAGCCAAGTGTGGGGGAATTTGTTAAGTGCATATTTTGCATATATTTAGTGTTGAATCCATGCTAGTAATTGCTATATATTCTTTCGAATTATTGTATATTACTCTTGTTTTCTCTTGTTTATGTTTTGCTAGGTGAATCATCCAAAAGAAGTGAATTGGCACATATTTGTGCATTAAAAGAAGTTAGCCGCAACAGGAGAAGGGCCTAAGACCAAGTGGAAATCGTTTAAATCTATGAGTCCTTGATATCATCTCGAAGAGGACAAAAAGACGAAGCCAACGGCGAAAGAATTGAGTCATTCCGACATCGTATGAAGAATCTATAAGCATTTGAAGCGAACCGAAGTTGTCGAAAAGTAAAGACAACACAGAATTGGTAAAGGCGCCCACCTGAATTGCTCAGAGCAGCCACAGAAGATGAACTGAACTGTCAGTTCTCTAAAACTGACAGTTGAATAGAGTCTGTCGGCCACGGGATGATGGTTTGTTGATGGAAGGAGCTGTGGTCGGTGAATCTGAGACTGGTGATCGACGGAAGGAGGAATTAATGCATGTGGTGTTGCATGGCAGTCGATGGAGTTCAGCTCGAGGATTTTTGCTGTGATATCCGATCGCTGCCATTGCCAGCGAAGTTGGAGAAGCTCGAATTTATAGTAAATCAGGGAAGTGATTATCGCTGGTGGTGATGGAATTGTCCTAGTTTGAAGAGCAGTGAATGGTTCAAGCTGCCATTTTCATTAATAGATTGTAGTACTGTTGACGATGATCGAGCCTGGGGTAATAACTGAAAAGAAGATGGAGAAGGAACATCACCGAGGGTTGAGAACAAGGATGGCAGTATTAATGATGTTACCGATGGAATGGGATGGAGCTCGACAGTGATGTGGTTGAAGGAATGACGACGGAGGAGTGGAACTCGATAAGACGTTTACGCCAAATGACAAAAGAAGATGGAGGATGTTTGCTTCTGAAGTTCAAATAGGTTGCTGGTTGCGATGAAACTATCCAGTGATGAGGGAACTGAGGTGATAAGAGAAGCAATGGAGGGTTGGCATCGTACTGTGATGCTGTGCTGTCGATGATGAGTTAAATCTTGGCAGTGAATAGAAGCTGGAGCTCGAGAAAGATGGGAAATAATGGTGACTGCCATTGACGAGTTTGTTTTGGCAGTTAGATGATGAGTTGGCTGAGCTCAGAGAAGAAAGTCTGTGGTAGTGTTGAGAAGACGAGATAAAATGGGAGCTAGGAAATCACGAGGTCGATGAAGCCAAATCCAGAAGAAATAAAATGTCACAGAGGGGGGAGTATCCGTGAGAGGAATGGCCGGAAACACAAAATTCAGGGAGTTTAAAAACTCACGACGACTTGTTTGTCCGTGAGTCTGACAAGAGAAGTTCAAAATTCAGGTAAAATAAAAATTTCACGGAGACTCATATATCCGAGTTATGACCGTGGGAAATTGAAGGGTGTACTGTCAGTTCTACGGAACTGACAGCTGAACTAATAGCTTAATAAGATTTGGGCTGGGCTATTTTCAGAAATTTATGCAAGCCCATTTCACAGTAGAGAAGTCTTTGCACGGCCAGACTTTTGGTACGAGTTTCCTTGACTAATTTTGGCAGCTTGGGACTTAATTCGACCGGTATTCGGCGCACGGGCACTTCTACAACTTGAAGACTATAAAAGAGAACTTCTTAACCTAAGTTTAGGATATATCATATATTAAACATCTTACATCTCATAATACACTTTTGTTCTTCATAAAATATTTTAGGTTTACCCCTTTAGGGGGAAACCGAGAAACGTGTAAACATGAGAGGCTAAACTTTATTGATTAAGGATGAATTCAATGTTCTAGCGTGAAGCTTTATTATTATACAAGTTTGTTATGAGTTTTAATCATCTTATCGTTTGTTTTCACTACATCTAATTTTATGAGTGATTCTTAGATTGATTTGGGATGCATACTAGATTAGTCTATTGATTGTTCTATTGCTAGTATTGGGTTAGGAGATAAGTAATCGTCAAATAATTCATACACAAGTAGAAATCGCGAGACCTTGCAGAGGGATTCTGTGGAGCAATTGCGGTTGAATACAACACCAGCAAGTGGACCTTGAGCTAAGAGTTTAACTACTGGGATCAACCTAATTCACAAAGCCTAAGCGTTCGATCGGATTACACCTTGAGTGAGCTACTACTTGGTGGTTCGGTTGGATAGAATATGATATTGGAGAGCTTCCGTATCCGTGGTAAAAGGAGTTTTGAGGACAGCACTGAGCTAGCTGCTTTCTTACGGTTGGTGATGAATGGTTCTAACAAAGATAGATAAGTATACTAATCCAGTTATCGCTTGGTAACGGCGAAGGATTCCTTGATCATATCTTTCTTTTATTCGTTATTCTTTTTATTTCAGTTTAAAACAATCCCCCTTTGTGTTTTTTATTATTTTGCTGAATCAAATAACATATCAATTACACAGATCTTTGTGGGAACGATCCTTACTACCGCTATATTATTTATTTAATATTTAATTAGTGGGAAATATATCGAATAATTTGTTGTGGTTACGACACACATCAAATTACTAGGTTTTTCACTAATCAATCGACCTAGATTGTCTCTTTTCCAAGCCCGCTCTCTAATAACCTCGGGCATACACCAGAAAAATACAAAATAAAAAGAAAAAGAAAAATCCTAAAAAGGAAAGGAAGTTCTATGCAAACACAAACAAGGCTGACTCCACCATAGCAAACCTAATGATTTCTAGCAAACAAAAAGCATGATGGCTCCACTTAGATTGTTTCTAGACCAGCTTCCAATCTTTCGAAAAGGAACTCGTTACAATCTAAGCAAACCTCTCTGGAATCAATCCGAGTGAAAGTAAGTTAAATAGAGGCGAGGGAAGCTGTGTGAAGCTTTGATACCCAAGGCCTCACCGCATTACAAGGCGGCGCAGTCACGCATTCAACTTACAGAACCCATCATGAACTTCGAAGTATGCTTAAGAGAGTAACCAATATTTTTCGAACGACTTTCCTATTAAGCTCGTTACCCTATAGGTCTCGTTCTATTCCAAATTTTAAAGCTTAGGTTCGCGTTATGTATCGTTTTCCTAAGGCGGGCAAGAAGAGAACGGTGATGAAATCTGAACCCTTATCTTGTATGGCCAGGCCTTGCCCTTTACTAGGAAATTAAAGCAGCCGTATTCAGTTCCTCGACATATATGCAAACGAAAGAATACAGTAACCCGCTGACAAGGGATTCGCGAGTGTTTCGACAAACTTACCTCCCGTTCCAGATGGGGGATGAACCGTTGTAGTCTACTCGGGCCACGACTCCAATGTCGTGTACGAACCCAAGGGGCCGAGGCGATATCGTAATCGTCGTCCTTCTCTGCACACAGTTTATATTTAAACTACCGTTCCTTAGGGTTTAAAAATAATGTCCAAATGTCCAAATGTCCAAGTCCAAAAAGTAAAAGTGCAAAAGAAAAGGAAAGGAAAGTCTAAAAAAAAAAATTAAAAAAAAAATGCCTCTTTTTTTTTAAAATAATAAAAAAATCTTCTTCTTTCGCTCCTTTCGATTTGTCTTTTACTCCAAATCTTTAAGTATTCACCAAAAGCTTTGGCAAATTTTTCTTTCGCTCCAAATTCCAAAATCTGTAGTAAAAAGACAAAAACCCAAAAACGTAAAGTAGAACAAATAAATAAAAACCTAAAAAAATAAATCTAAAAACTCTAGCCTAAAGACAAGTCCGCGTCGGCGGCGCCAAAAATTGATGGTTATTTTCAATGATGTTGTAGTAATAGGTTCGTTTAAGACTTGTGAAAGCAGATTTTTAGACTTAATTTTTAAAGCAAAATTATAACAAACTCAAAATACAAAATGTTGTGAAAATTATGGAGAGGCTGGAGCTAGGATTTCACCATTCATCAATACTTATGTGGTTTTAAATTAATTTATATCATGCAATTTAAACAATTGATTTGATTCTAAAGTATTGCCAAAATCAGATTTCCAAAATATCAAATGTTAGTCGCAAGCATAACGCATCAAGAGTCTAAAACTAAGCATGCATCATCAAGAGAAAACACATTTGATTAATAAAAATCATTTAATTCATTTTTTATCAATGCAATTAATCATATAAAAATATTGCATAAATTAATAAAGTAAATGTTACCACATAATTCTTGAAAGAATGGCTTCCTCCGTCGCCCCGGAGGATGGGTTTAGCTCATCATGTTGGAAACACGCTCAAAAATTGATTTCATTGCTCAAAAATGGTTCACAAATGATGAAATGGGAGAAAATAATTAAAACCGGGTGTTTGCAACGTTTATAATAGTTGCAAACACTGTTACAGAGAACGATAAATGTAAAGTGTTGCTGTTGTTGTAGTTTTAAGACTGTCTTCTGAACTACGACCCTCAGATGTGTCGTTGTCACTGTAGAGGAAACGACGGTCACGCGTGCGTTGAATGTTCTTCGTGTTCTTGGTGCAGCAGCAGCAGAGAATAATCCTGTCACTTGCTTTTCTCGACTTTGTGATGTTCTCTACTCTCCCTAATCTCTCCGTCTCCATTCTAATCAACTCCAACACATTATATACTCCTCCAGACACCAGAATCATGCGTCATAACTTCATATATTCTTCAATTAATCGGCAGTGAAGAAAAATATTCTCGGGAATATTTTCTTCCCAGATTTAACTCTTGACGCGTTGATTTTCTCCCAGCACGCTCCAATCTCGTTCAGTTAGAGTAAAGCACGGTATAAACACACACCAGAAGCGTTGATTCTCACAGGAAATCTTCAACTAACTCGTGACAGTCCGAGTAATACTCCACCTCTGTTTTGCTTCACTTCAGGTTATCTAGCCAATTTTAGTTGACGAAATCAACCATACCCTGCCTGTTAAGACTAGTCAAGTATTCCCAATAATTACCAGCCGTTGAGTCTCCTTCAATCCTGTCCAAAATGCCAACCCTAAATCTGCCGTAGCATGTTAGCTTTTTCCCGCCATTTTTCTGATTTAAATTTGAGAAGAAGCTTTCCTCCCCTTAATCCTGTACGGGTGTGCAAATAGCAGCTGGCGCCCCTGGGTGTAAATAACCATGGGGATACCCCTTATCAGTTAGGTGCCCCTTATTCAAACCGAGAGTCTGAATAGTAGGTGTTCTCCGAGGCTGCTCCGGGTCATTTTTCGAGGCGATTTTTCCAACAATGATTATTTCAAAAAAAAATACCTACACACACAAAACACCAAAATAAGCACAAAATCAAGCACTAACAATAGAGACACTGAGGACAATTCAGACACAAAAATGTGTCTATCACTCATCACCACTAACTCTGTCTAACTCGGCTCAAAACCACCACCAACAAATTGCAGCTGCATCAAGACCTGCTAGTTTCAAATCCCTTTAAACCTACCCATTCATTCAACACATACCAGCAACACAACCTATTCCTTGCACATCATTCTCCTTCTCTGCCCGACCAAGTACCAGCAACAAATCGCACTTCCATATTTCAATCCTAGCATCATCTGGTTTTGCTTAATCATTCCCTTCTTAATTAATTACCAAAACCAGCAAGACAACACCAACTATACTATTTACTCGAAACAACAACTCCACGCTACTCTATGATATTTCAGCTTCACAACTTGCTGCTCTACAGCTGCAATACCAACACCTGCAACTTCACACTCAAGCTGCATCATCACATACTATTTCAGACTATCCTTCACTGTAAAAATTCACCTCAAGCTTCAGCACCACATCACCATTGCACTACAGCCTCATTGACCAACATCACTGTCATCACTTCGAACTACTAGTGCCATAACCCACAATCTCCAATTTCTCCAATCTGCAATTCAATACCACCAGTCCATCTCCATTTCAGCTTGTAAATGCATCTTAATTATCCTTGTGTCATGTCCTAATATACATCTAAATATGTCATTCATGTTCACCTTCTTAATCATCTTACTGAATTCTGATCCAACACATCAAACCCATTTCAAATACCTATTATTGCAGTCATCTCTGTAAAGCCAATTCAATTGCAGTGAACAGCTTCAACTAATTCTTGTCCATCTCAGATTCACCAACCCATCTCTTCATAATAAACCACCAGCATATCCATCTAATTAACAATTAACAGCAGCAGCTACCTAGCTCAACACAATCTCATATAGACATTAAACCCATCTGCAACTCCCCTAACTCAGCTTCAGAAATCAAATCTCTGTCAAAACTTGTACCAAACACGAATCCATTCAATACCCATTTTAATGCTTGCCATAATTCTTCAAATCTATCACAGAAACAACATCCAACACAATTCAAACCCAATTCTTTCTATTCATAGACCGTCATCTCATCATCTAAGAACCCTAATTATTCTGCATCTGAGTTTGAATCTCAATTTCTATTCAATTTCATCCTCTCTGTCCTTCCCATCTTCAGAAATCATAAAACCTATCTCGTTTCACCAGCAGCAGCATCTTCATCAAATTCCATTCAAAACCACCAAAATCTCCATCTCCTGCATCATTTCTTACTGATTCTCGGACAACTTTAATGCGAAGCCATCTCTCTTTCTTTCCTCTCTGAACTTCAGGTGAGTGTAATGAAGAGAAGACAACTTTATCAATTCCAGACCCTAATTGAAATCAAAAAACCAAACCCTGATTATAATGAATCTGACCATAGTACCTTACATTTTTTGCCTATTGTTGGTGATGGTACTGGTGATGATTTGAATCTCTGGATTGATGGTGGTGGTTTTTGGTCTGATTGGAAATATAAAGGAGGAAAAATGAAGGAGAAGAAGATAAGGACAAGAAGAAAAGTGGAGGAGAATAAGTGATAAGGAAAAAAAAAATATTAAGGAAAAAAATAAAATTAAAAAATAGACAGTTATGATGTAAATGGATGGTTATGATGGGAGATTGAAAAGATAAATAGAACTTCTACAACCCCCCTCTGCAACATTTAGTAAAGAGTCATCACAGAGAGATAAACACTTCTGCTCAATTTTTCTTACTTATGCTAAATTTTATTCACTTCTGCAAAAAAATTCTCACTTCTGCTAAAAATTATTTTGGTCTCCGGTTCTGCTAAATTTTTCTCACTTCTGCTAAAAACTATTTTATCAAACACCCCCCACTAAATTCTAGAAATTTAGGCTTTGAGATTGGGTAAAAATATTAAAAAATGAGGTTTTGTTTAAGGTTTCAGAGAATATTCAGATGGAATCTTACCTGTAAATAGTTCATCTTTACGAGTTTCTATGATATATCCTCCTAAATTTGGAGTGAGAACCACTTCGGACACTGAGGGTCATCGTTTCGGAGAATATTCCGATGGAATCTTACCTATGAATGTTGGATTCATCGTTCTTACGAAGTTTCCGACTTATAGTAGTCAACTCCCGGCCAGGTTTCGAGCTCGGAGCCACTTTTTTTATCGAAGTCTCCAGAAAAAGGTTTGTTTAAGGTTTCGGAGAATATTCCGATGGAATCTTACCTGTGAATGGTTGGATTCATCGTTTTTACGAAGGTTCCGACTTCTAGTAGTCCACTCCCGGCCAGGTTTCGAGCTTGGAGACACTCTCTTTCTCGAAGTCGCCAGAAAAAGGATTGTTTAAGGTTTCAGAGAATATTCCAATAGAATCTTACCTGTGTCCCTTTCCTTCCAGTATTCTGATATTTTACATTTCAGTTCATCAGATAGCTAAATCCACTGGTGAATATTGAGTCATTCCGAGTAAAATCAAAGAATGTTGAGCGAAATTGAATGACACCGGGGAATATCGAGTCAATACAAGTAAGTTCGGTGAATATTGAGTCAATAGGGGAAACTACGGTATGCATACCCCTTGGGTTTGAGTTCGGGAATAGGGGAATGTACGCATACCCCTTGGATCTGACTTTCACGAGCTGGCAGTGATATGCATACCCCTTGAGCCTGAATTCATGAACTAATCATAGATATGCATATTGTTGATGATGGATTTTCGACGACGGTTAAGTTCGTAAAATCGCATCGAGAATTATGTATTTCTGACCACATCAGAAACATAAGAGATTTTATCTCTAGCAACCTAGTAGCCTGAGTTTGTGTACTTGATAGCTAATTCCATCGAGAAACCATAAATTTTGATATTTTACCTTTGTACTTCATCAGATCGCTAAATCTACTGGTGAATATTGAGTCATTCTGAGTAAAATCAGAGAATGCTGAGCGAAATCGAATGACATCGGGTAATATTGAGTCAATACGAGTAAGCTCGGTGAATATTTAGTCAATAGGGGAAAGTACGGTATGCACCCCCTTGGGTTTGAGTTCGGGAATAGGGGAATGTATGCATACCCCTTGGATCTGACTTTCACGAGCTGGCACTGATGAGATTGGTTAGTGCTCAACTAAATTCCAATCCAAAGTTAACTTGTAGTAGGCTAGAGTCTCTAGCGGCTTAATACAGTGTGGTGTTCAAAGCTGACTAAGTCCCGGGGTTTTTCTGCATTTGCGGTTTCCTCGTTAACAAAATCTCTGGTGTTCGTGTTATTTCTTTTCTGCATTATATTTGTTTATATAATTGAAATATCACAGGTTGTGCGTAAGTTCAATCTATTTGTGAATCCGACCTTTTGGTTGTAGTTTGAATTGATTGACACTTGGATATTAGTTTTTGATACCGTCCAAGTTGTTTCTTATATTAATCAGGCTTCTATCTATTTGATTTGCTGATTACATTAAGAAACAAAGATATGACTCTTGGATATACTTTTCCTTAATTGAGTCTGACTGTCTAGTTGATTCTCTTGAAATTATATTGGAGTTATTCCATATAGATTCACTAAAATAAATATTGGGTGTGGTTGTTATACCCCCGCTTTTTCAATTGGTATCAGAGCAGGCAAACACGTTTAAGACCTCATAAGTCTGTGTTTGTAGCAATCTGATTTATGTGGATAAAAGTGTATCTCACAAGAACGCACATAGAGATGTCTTCCAAAGTTTTTGATTATGCCAAAAGTCTTGGATTTACGTCGAAGGATAACTCCTTAGTTAATTCTTCTGAATCCCGGGGTAGAAACATGACAATTGACATTATGTCAGAATCTGAAATGGAACTCACAAGAACTTTAAAAAAAATCTGCTGAGATCATTGATATTCAAGTTTATAAGATCAAGACACTTGAAGAAAATAATGATTAGCTCATTGATGAATTTGAGAAGTCTCTTTAAAGAGAACGTGAACTCTATATCATTGTTGAGTCTTTCTCTAACAATATCGAAAAAAACTGGTTCAAGAAACTACTCTACAGCGTGAAAAAATTAGTTTGCTTGAAGATACTGTTAAAGAAGACTCAATTAGACAAGAACGTTTAATCAAGGGTCATTCATCAGAAGTAAACAACTATCGTGTTGAAAAGGAGAAACTTGTTGCATCTCTTTGATGTGTCCAAGAACAGTGTAACACCTTGAAGAGGTAAAACTATGTTCTGATGAGCAAATCATCCTCATTTCCCTTTTCCAATACTCATAAGGTATTACCAAGCATGGAGAAAATTCCTTACAAGGAATTACCCTCTAAGAAACTCGTGCAAAACTTGCATGTGTCAGAAAAGGTTATGAGTCAAAGGGATTATGTTTCCGATCCACGATCCTGTTCTTTCTGTGGGAAAAGGAATCATTATGTTCTTTATTGTTTTGCTAGAAAGAAATAAATTTTTGATCTTCAAAATTTGCTTCTTTTTACAGTCGACAGAGTAAATCGTTTGACGACATCTACAATGGATTTCACTCCTTCAGAAAACCATAACTCTCTTAAGAATGGTTTCCAAGATCTCACATCTAGAAACTCCTACATGTATCGTGTCCCTCTTAATGGTGAAAACTCTTACGCCAGTAATGAACACATACCCTGTGTTTATGATAATAAATCTGTCAAATTTAAGTCTAAAAAATGGAGCTCTTACTACTCTTGTCCTCTGGAACCGATTTATAGAGGTCCTAGACTTAAACCTCAGAGAAATCCTTTTGATGGTGCTTATAAAAGGTTTATTTCCAATCCTTCTGGAATAATTTATAACCGAAGAAAGGTAAGGGAGACTTGGCACAAACCCTCATATGGTATTTACAACTCTTCCCTGAATGTTCGTAGTGGGATTACATCTCACTCTACTACCAGATTCCAGGTATCCTCATTCTTGTATCTAACTTGAGAGTTGCAAGGATGATGTTTGAGGGATGCTCAAGTGTGTTGTATAATATTATCTGATTTTTTGTTTGTTTTTATGTTGTTCTCTTTTTGTGAATTTTTGGATCTAACCGATTCCATATTGTGATCTAATAATGTGTTCCCTTATATTGGATTCATCTTAATCCATCAACTTTCTGTTTCCGGTCCATGAACGTCCATGTTTCCTCCTGTGAGTTCAAAGGGTTTCCACAACAAGGGTTACCTTCTCTTGTTCATAAACATATAAATATATTATTTTCCTTCCATCCCTTAAAAATCTTATATGGAGAACTCTTCAAGATCTCAAGAGATTGTGGATCTTGATATGGAAAAAGATGTCAAGGGATGCGAATCGGTTCAAGAACTTGTTTTGAAGAAGATGCTTGCAAGAAAAGAGCACAACTCTTGGATTGCTGATTCTGACAAGGATTTAAATCATTTTCAGAATGATTCAAAGGTCGAGTTTGCAAATCTACAACTGCAAATAAACCATCTCATTGATGGACATGCCAAAATCCTTGCTAATCAAAAGGTCTTGATACGGAATCATAAGAAAATCATTGTGGATTGCGTCAAGGCTAGGCAACTTGCTTGTGTTCTTGATCGAAAAGTGAGTGTTCTAACTCATGAACATGGTGTATCCACGGTCAAGAGAATCAAGGAAATTAGCGACACCTTTTATGATAGCTTCATTGAAAGGTATGAGGTTATCAAAGAACCTTGATTTTTTCTAGGAAACTTCTTATGGGAATTTATTCTTATGTTGTAAGAAGGATAACTAGGGTTTGGAATAGCAATTATTGTGATTACACATAGCCATGGCCAACGTTTTCATCTTGCAGTGTTCTAGATTTATTTATTTAAATTCTAAGTTATCTGGAAGATGATTTTTGCAGTATTAATCTTTATTGGTTTTATATATTGCAAAATTTGGTATGAGATATGTTTGTGTTTACGTCCGTGAACTATGATTATCTCATACATGCTCAAAATGTTAGAGCACTGCTCGGTCGAACTCGCATGCATTGCTATCTCAAGCATGTTTGCCAATGTTAGTGATCAAAACTATAAGTCTTGATTTCTAGTCTACTATAGCTAAGTCTCAGACTAGGATAGTAAGTTTAGTTGAGCTCAAGAACTCCATGGCAATCATCATACAACACGAAGAACTACTCAAGGAACTGGTGGAACTTCATCGACTAAAAGGTATGTGGAGACTTGAACTTATCTATCACTCAAAAGTCTATCTACTATATCTCCTATTTTGAGACAAAAGTCGTTTTGCTATATAGACTTTGATTATACACATTTGCTATTTTGAGCCGAGTTTATCTCGCCTATCTATTTCTCGAAATACGTGTTGGTAAGCTTTCGCCTTGGCCAAGCTCATATTTACCTAGTGACGAAAGTCATGTTATGTTTCAATCACTTTGAAAATTGCTTTGACGAAAAATAGTTTGTGAATAACAACTATATAATAACGTCCTCTAAGAATGTTTCAATGGTTGGAATGAGAGTTTAGATTATATAACCATTGTTGGATATAAGCATTGTGTGGCAACACATATATGTATAAGTCCTTATTCCTTGAACCAAAGTATGCGTACTTTGTTGATCAGGAAAACCGGAACAAGAGCTGTGAACTCAGTCCGCGAACCCAGTCCGCGAACTAGCGGAAGTTCTCATCCCGAGAATGTCTGCTGGAGTTTGTGAACTCCTTCCCGGAACTTAAGTCCACGAACTAAGTCTGCGAACTTAAGTTGGTTATATCTAAAGACGATTTTTGTGAACTTATATTTATATTATCTAAGGAATACAAATTGCAAACCATGGCTATAAAGTTCATGAATCGATTCGAGTGAATCAAATCATTTTTGCTTTAATTGTGTCTTGTATACTTCTATAAGATTTATACAATTGAACAACTCTCTAACTAGTTCATTTGAGTCATTTGAACTAGTTATGGTGAAGAAGAATATGGTTGATATGAAAGTGCTCATATGGCTAACCATTTGGTTAACTATTGTTGAACCAACAAATGTACATGTTTGGGTACAGTTACACAAACCTAAAATCGTGCATTTCATTTGTGTGTAACAAGCTAAGTTTTTGATCCAACGGTTGAAAGATATTAGCTTGAATCTAATCAGGTTTTTATCTAACGGTGAATATTGAATGCTTTGTTACTAAGATAACATTGATTGCAAACCCTGATTTGAAAGACTATATAAGGGAGAACTCTAGCAACTAGGAAACCTAGTCCCAACACCTCCTGTGTGATACTAGTTGTATAAGATAGGGTTGATTCTCCTTTAACATTAGGTTTCTTATCGAGATCCTGTAGGTGAACGACTTGAAGACTTCATTGGGATTGTGAAGCCAGACCGATACTACTTTCTTGTAGTTGTGTGATCTGATCTTGTTGATTCTATCGTGTTGAGTACAATCATAACGATTGGATTTAGATTAATATCTCTGATAGGCAAGATATAAAAGTAGTCACAAACATCTTCGTCTCATCGTTTGTGATTCCACAATATCTTCTTTCGTCGCGTCGATTAAGATTATTGTGAGGTGATTGATAATACTAGGCTGTTCTTCGGGCATATAAGTCTGGGTTATCAATTGGTTTCTGTTCACCTTAATTTATCAAAAGACGGAACAAAACTTGTAGGTATTTCTGTGGGAGACAGATTTATCTATTACTGTAGACTTTTCTGTGTGATACAGATTTGTTTATTAAAGTCTTCGACTTTGGATCGTAGCAACTCTTAGTTGTGGGTGATATCAGCTAAGGGAATCGAGTGCGTAATATCCTGCTGGGATCAGAGATGTAAGGAGCGCAACTGTACCTTGGATCAGTGTGAGATTGATTGGGGTTTAACTACAGTCCAGACCGAAGTTAGTTTGTAGTATGCTAGTGTCTGTAGCGGCTTAATACAGTGTGTGTTCAATCTGGACTAGGTCTCAGGGTTTTTCTACATTTGCGGTTTCCTCGTTAACAAAATTCTGGTATCTGTGTTATTTCTATTCCGCATTATATTTTGTTATATAATTGAAATATCACAGGTTGTGCGTTAAGATCAATCAATTAGAATATCCAAACTTTGGTTGTTGATTTACATTGATTGACACTTGGATATTGGTCTTTGTTACCATCCAAGTTATTTCTCTTGTATTCAATTAGACTCGCAGATTTCTATTTGCTTGAGTAAGAATTGAATCGAGAAAGAGAGATATAACTCTTTGATATACTTTATTAAGATTGAGTTTAGTTGATTCTCTTGAAAGTATATTGGAGTTTGTCCATACAGATTGCTAATCGAAATATTGGGTGTGGTTGTTGTACCCCTGCTTTTTCAATTGGTATCAGAGCAGGAAAACACGTTCAAGACCTTACAAGTCTGTGTTTGTAGCGATCTGACACTATGGACAGAGGTGCTATCTCTATTAACGTACCACCAGTCTTCGATGGGTCTAATTACTTATGGTGGAAATTTGCTATGCGAGCTTTTATTCAAGCACGTGATTTTCAATCATGGGTATATGTTGTTAATGGCTATGATGCTCCCGTTGTGGCAGTAGAAAATGTAAACGTTCCCAAGAAGATTGGTGACTATAGCCCTGCCGAGATACTTGCTGCAAAGCGAAATTCCGACAGTTTCAATGCCATCATACATGCCATTACCCCAAATCTTCAGCACCATGTGTCAAATTGCACTAGGTCTAAAGATGCGTGGGATATTTTATAAACCGTATTCGAAGGTAATACCAGCGAAAAGGAAGCTAGGCTTCAAAACCTTAATTCCGATTGGGAAAACCTTCGTATAGCAGATGAAGATTCATTTGATGAGTTTAATCACAAAGTGTCTGAAATTGTTAATGCATCTTTTGCATTGGGTAAGACTATTGCTGAAAAGTACATTGTGATGAAAATTCTTAGATCGTTGTGGTAGGCTCATAAACCTATAATAATATACTGCAAGTGCAAGTGTATAACTAGTAGTTGCTCCATCAAAGTCCAGCCAATGCTTTCTAACTGACTTCCAGCGCCGAGAATTACCAGCACTACTACTCCTTGCCTCGTCGTCTTACCAAGCCAAGAGCTCACCAATCATCGATTATCAATAGACCAGCGTAAAAAATCCACAAGATCCCCCTCTCTGCACAGCCATTGAATCGACGGTGACAACCATGGTGGTAACAACAACTTCTGTCCAACTAACCTCCAAAGATCCATCGATGAAACTTGAGTAGATCACCATTATCCCAAACTGCAACTGGAAATTTACAGAGCACATTCAGTTCATCTTTCCTCCTTCGATTTGCACAAAGACTCCATCTCTCGCCATAGAAAATGGTTTCAATTGCTTGATTTAAGAAATGAGAATTTCTTTCGTTTGAATATGGAACATAAGTTGTTATTTTGATGCTTAAGAAATGGCACCAAGATATGTCATGTGAGAGTCGGACAAGTCTCTTACTTCTCTTTCACTGCTGATGACTCACGTGCTTAAACAAAGAGAAACATTTCTTTGATGCATGGAACTGATGTCTCTGGCCATGATATGTATTAACTAGGCAGCCCACAGTCCATTAAGATTTGTGTCTTCTTGGCACAGTGAATTGCAGCACTGATGCCTTTTGCCGTAAACGCCACTATAACTCCCAGTTTAGCTAGTTATTTTTCCGGTGATCGGGTTTATTCGTACTTTCTACAAAAGCACTAAAATAATGTTGTTAATCAAAATATCGAGTCCTAACTAATATAAATATGAGTATAAAATGTAGCATATACGTTCTTATCAACACCACCACACTTATATTTTGCTAGTCCTCGAGCAAAATAGAAAATATATCCGCTCTACAGCTGGATAGATATCCGCTAAATAGCTGGATATGAATAGATGTCTGCTAAACAGTGAGACATATCCGCTAAACAGCAAGACCGAGAAATGTCTGCTAAACAGCAAGACAAAACCACTAAACAGTGGTATAGAGATGTCTGTTAAACAACTAGACGAAACCACTATACAATGGTATAAATATGTCTGCTAAACAGCTAGACAGGAGACCCGCTAAATAGCTGATCATATCATGCAATATTTTTTTTAAGACCCGCTAAACAGCTGGTCATATCATGCTTTTTTTTTTTTTTTTTTTTCAAAATTTATAACGAAAGTGCCACTCCCCCACACTTAAACATTACATTGTCCTCAATGCAATTGAGTCCTCCAACGTAGAAATTAAGGTGGGAAATTCTAAAATGCGATATGCAAAAAGTAAATAAATAAAAAATAAAAGATAGAGAAAAGGAAACAAATCTGATGGGTTAACTCCCATGAAGCGAAAGGTATTTGTTTCTCTGCTTTCAGTAGCATGTAATCTTACATAAGGAGAGTTTGGTACCCCAAAGTAAGCTTCCAATCATATATATAGAGTCTGAAAAGTTGGGGATCAACGCAACTAATCCGGTCAACTGGAAAGATAATCCTGCAGCAGAAATGATCAGTACCCAAAAAGCTAAAACTGAATTCAATCTTATTCCAAACAAAATTCGAACCTTGGATATGAAGTAAATCAGGTTCATAGATAACAAATAAAGATTGTTTAGAGAATTCAACAGTTGTTGTACACCCTAAATCTAGTTCTAAGTCTGCCGAAATAACTTATGCGGCTAATACTGGTTCAAATTCAGCAAAGTGGCACACGCATGTTGGTTCAAATTCACTCGCTGAACAAAGGCTCAGTGGAGCAATAATATCTAGACTCATAAACCCACTATCATTTACAACGGTTTCATTATAAATATTATCAAGATGAGTCAAGGTCGGAGCTTTAACGACTGATGGAACTAGTCGAGACTCGGGCAGAATTAGAGGTTCTAGTTTGGGTTTCCATTTATTAGTGTCTAACAGCGGTGCGGAGTCTAACAAGGAATTGACTTCACAAATAACACTATCATCATCTAAATCATACCCAAAATGAGCTAAACAAACCTCAAATGGATCTTCCAAGTGGCTCTTGCAAAACCTTTGAGAGTGCATAGTTTCTTTTCGCTCACAACACTTCAGGATAAGGTACCTAAAAAAATCAAACAAATTGCGTAAAATGAACCAAAAGAAATCTAATAGAAAAAATAAAATAAAATAAAATTATGTACAAAAAGATATCAATTAGAGAGTATTTGCAACCACTCCCCGGCAGCGGCACCAAAAACTTGGTAGGCTCATAAACCTACAATAATATACTGCAAGTGCACAGTGTCTAACTAGTAGAACAATGGCAAGTACAGGTCGTTCCCACGAGGAGTGTGAAAATACTCTACTGACTAATACCAAAAACTAGCTAATCAAATTCAATAATGTTTCAATGATTTTCAGAAATTTGTAGCAAAATGAAATAATATAAAATTCTAACAATAAACAAAATTGGAATGGGTTATTAGGATTTTCGGTTTCCACCAATTAATTATGCCAACCCTACTAATCTTTAAAAATATATTCCATGCATTTTCAAATACTGTTTCTCCGTTGTAATTTTCTTCGCTTAATGGGTAGTGATTCTAAAGCATTACTTATCAATCCTAAAGCATATCACGTCAAGGGATTTAACCAGAGCACGGAATATCAATCGAAAAGCATAAATAATCAAGAAAATCACATGAGCAATTAAATAGCAAGATATATGAAGAAAAACTACTAATCAATCACATCATTATTGAGCATATAAATGTAGAGTTTACACAATAAAATTGGTTTCTACCTAAACCCTAACATAGCTCTTAGCTAGACATGACTTTCTCAAAAGCCATAAACATATTAAAATAAAAACTAGCTAAGCAAAAATAGATTCGGAGAAGTAGAACTTCAAACCCTAGTATTCTCTGTTTACGGTTGTGTAGCCGCGCCTCCCTTGAAGATTTTCAGTTCTCTTTTTATTTCTTTCTTCACGTGACAAATGTATTACGAACGAATGAGAGCTTGCCACGTCATCCCTTCTAACACCATCTTTTACTAAAACAGGTGTGATAACAGAATGTTGCCACCACAATTATAAGTGCATTTCCCATCAAGGTAAGAAATTACTCCCTGCATGTGTATGCATGAAAATATACTCTTTCCATATTTGTGGGATAAGGTAGCTGCAAAAGATTCTTTCCAAATCTGATTCCTCTCCGTATTCCGGCCATCCAATCTCTTTCCAAAACCTGACCAGCATCTAACTCAATCTGCTGCCTATCTGGCCCTCACCGGTTTCTGACCCTGCAATCAACTCCATTCGATAACCATCTCATACTTGCCACGGCACCAGCTTCCGTTATCGCTTGTCTTCAAATTTTTCATTCACTGAATCCATGCACCGAGCTCAGCCAACACCATTCTTCTCAGCTTTGATGCTGCTCAGTCCATCTATTTCTGGTTGACTGCAAATCAATTCCATCTCTCGTTCAGCTGTACGAATCAACAGCCACTGCCGGCTCAGCCAGACAATTCCACTCGCTGTTATTGATGTAGCAACCAACATCTCCACCGAATCAACAACTCAACTCCAGCAACTTCAGCACCTTCCTGTTAACCGGCAGCAACTAACACATATACAGCCAAATCCATCTTCATTGGAACCTCGACCGGTTCTCAAAGCTCTTCTCTTCCAGCCGCAGTTCAACGATTGCACCCATCTCAGCCAACACTATTTTTAACTTCAAGCCATTACAAAATACTGATTTCGAAATCGGTTCTTTCAGGAGCATGGCCGCAGCTCTAGTTCTTCATCGTCGCAGCTCATACAAGTTAGATGCTCCATCGAAGTCCAGCCAATGCTTTCTAACTGACTTCCAGCACCGAGAATTACTAGCACTACTACTCCTTTCCTCGTCGTCTTACCAAGCCAAGATCTCACCAATCACCGATTATCAATAGACCAGCGTCAAAAATCCACGAGATCCCCCTCTCTGCACAGCCATTGAATCGACGGTGACAACCATTGTGGTAACAACAACTTCCGTCCAACTAACCTCCAAAGATCCATCGATGAAACTTGAGTAGATCACCATTATCACAAACTGCAACTGGAAATTTACAAAGCACATTCAGTTCATCTTTCCTCCTTCGACTGCACAACAACTCCATCTCTCGCCATAGAAAATGGTTTCAGCTGCTTGATTTAAGAAATGAGAATTTCTTTCGTTTGAATATGGAACAGAAGTTGTTATTTTGATGCTTAAGAAATGGCACCAAGATATGTCATGTGAGAGTCGGACACGTCTCCTACTTCTCTTTCACTGTTGATGACTCACGTACTTAAACAAAGAGAAACATTTCTTTGCTGCATGGAACTGATGTCTCTGGCCATGATATGTATTAACTAGGCAGCCCAAAGTCCATTAATCTTTGTGTCTTCTTGGCACGGTGAATTGCAGCACCGATGCCTTTTGCCGTAAACGCCACTATAACTCCCAGTTTAGCTAGTTATTTTTCCGGTGATCGGGTTTATTCGTACTTTCAACAAAAGCACTAAAATAATGTTATTAACCAAAATATCGAGTCCTAACTAATATAAATATTAGTATAAAATGTAGCACATACGTGCTTATCACGCTGCCATCTAGATACGACTCTAAGAAGCATGCCATCGTAGAGGGAAATAACCTTGATAATCTCTCCAGAAATACGCTGGTTGGGAAGCTTAAGATCTTTGATCACGAGCATTCATCCAAATCCAAGGATGTTGCGTTCAAAGCACTAAAAGACACAAAATTACTTGATAAAAGTAAAAAAGTGTATATCTCTGAAGATGATCACTCTGAGACTGATTCATCAGATGAAGATCTTGACAAATCGGTCTTGATGATCACAAGACAGTTTAGGGACCTTCTGTTGAAGAGAAGTAAACGGTTCTCCAGAGATAAGCCTAAAGCATCAGTCAAACCTCATAATCGTATTCCTCCTAAAAATAGGGACACAGATGAAACTGATGACGAGGATATGCCTCAGTGCTTTAAGTGTAAGGGATTTGGTCATTTTGCAAACGAGTGCCCAAATCGTAGAAAATACACTGGGAACAAAGGTCTTGCTGCAACTCTAGATGAAATGTCTGACAGCTACGATTCTAATGAAGACGAGAAATCGAGTGTTGCACTTCTTGGTGAAAATATTGATTTTGATAATTGTAGCAATACATACATCAATCTTGATATTCTTTCTGAAGAAAACCCCACCAATCTGGAAGAAAAAATTGACCCATTCCTTGGAAACTCTATATGTAATGTTTCAGGTTCCATCATGTGTCTAGATACTTGCACATATCAGATGCCTGATTTTTATCCAAGTTTGACGTGCTCATATTGTTCTCTAAAGGGTCATGAAATTTCAAAGTGTTACAAGTACAAACACCAATTGAGGCACGTCAACAAACTTCAACGAATAGCAAATCAATTAGCAAATAAGCTTAAACTTGCTCAGAAGACCGCTAAGGTATGTAGGATTTTATCTTCGTCTAAGAAGTTAGTTTCCAAGGATAAAACAAGACCATTAGAGAAGAAAGTATGGTCAAGTCGTTTTGTTAGACAGAAGTCTGTGGATTCCTTTCAAGAGGAAAATGGTGGACAAATTGTTGTTCTCCGCAACGCAACTTGATTGTGTTGATCTGGAAATCTTGTCTCATGTACCTGATAAAAGAGACAAGATTAAGTACCTCTCAGGCTTTAGGAAAAGGTTGTTCTCTTCTTTTCTTGTTTTGATTTTTTGGAATCCGTGTCTATCAATAAATGAGGGTTATTCTCGACAATTCTACTCTATTTAGGGTTCAGAATTGTGCGTGCACGAACCTGTTAAAGGTTAACCCTACATTCTTTTTCCTTCCTTGAAACTTCTTTTTAACTTAAGACCAGTTGTTGAGATTGTGATTTCCTCTCACAAACCCATACGCTTATGGATGCTCCAAGTACCATGTCTTCTGATGGAAAGGATGTTAATATGATTGTCAAGCCATCAATCATGAAGGAAAAAGAGAAATCTTCGTTAGCTCCGACATTGAAAAGAAAAACAAGGAATGTGAGGAAGCCTAGAGCTGTTCCTTCAAATTCTCAGAAGTTTTCTGATGTTCTTGAAGTGTTGAAGGAGATGCAAAAGGAGATTCAACAAATAAAGGCTTTTGTGTTTAAGACTCATGAGATTCAGAAGGCCTTGGTTTGACATCAATCAAGAAGGTTTATTGATATTAACTCATATCTTCATGAACCTTATGTCCCAATGATTGTTGACGACAAGGAGTTCGGGGACGATAAAGAATTCTTCAAAGGTCTTAACATCTAGTAAATCTTTTATTTTCTTGTTTTGTTTAGAAGAATAACTAGAGTTTGGAATAGACATTATTGTGATTACACATAGCTATGTCCAACGTTTTCATCTTCATTTTTTTAGGTTTATTGGTTTAAATTCTAAAACTGTTTGGAAGATGATTTTTACAGTATTAATCCTTATGGTTTTATATATTGCAATTTGTTATGGGATATGTGTGTTTGCGTCCGTGAACTATGATTGTCCCATACCTTGTCAAAAGTTAAGTCTTTCATATGTCGATATGCATGTATTGATAAAAGAAGGAATGAACTTTTGATAATACAAAAGTTAAGCCTATTATGTCATTTATTGATGGAAGATAAGTTAAAATCTTTTTTTTACGAGGATTATGTCTATTGTATGTCATTGTGCAAATAGTGATGGAAAATAGAATGAATCCTTATATATTCCGCAGTATTGATCTTCCCTAATGTAGTT
>JAJJWW010002082.1:0-12699 GCA_023531295.1 Papaver armeniacum | reverse complement strand
AGTTAGGAGATAAGTAATAGTCGAATAATTCATACAAAAGTAGAGAACACAAGACCTTGCAGAGGGATTCTGTGTAGTGATTGTGTGTATAAACAACACTAGAAAGTGGACCTTGAGCTAAGAGTCTAACTACTAGGATCAATCTATAATTCACAAAAGATAAAGCATTAGTACAAATTACACCTTGAGTGAGCTACTACTAGGTGGTTTCGAAGAATATAATCTGGTATTGGAGAGCTTCCGTACCCAGTGATTTAAGGGTACATTATTTATATGTCCCTACTTTTGACACCCAATAAATATGTCCTTATACAACAATAAATATGTCCCTGCTTTTTTATAACCTTATCCATTTAATATTAGATTACCTTAATACCCTCACCCATATAATATTTTTCTTTATATCAAAATACAACAAATTTCTTCCTCTACCACTTCACCACCACCACTAGCACCACCACCACCAACATTTACCATTCCACCACCACCGTTCAACAACCACCACCTACCAACCGCCACCACCACTAATATTCCACCACCACTCCTTCACCGCCACCATTACACCACCACTAGTCCTCCACCACCACTAGTTTGTTGCCGCCGCCATCACAAGTTCGTCGCCGCCGCCACCACCATCACCGTCGCCGCCACCGTCACCGCCGCCGCCGCCGCCACCACCGTCACCGCCGCCGCCGCCGCCGCCACTGGTTCAAATATTTTTGTATCAACAACAATAGTTGATCCAAATAAAAATAGAACCAACAGTAGAAGTTTATCTAGTTTAGGGGATCAACAACGATAGTTGATCCAAGAAAAAATGATCAACAGTAGAAGTTGATCCAATTTTAGTGGATCAACAATGGAAGTTGATCCATGTAAAATTGGATCAATAATGATAGTTGATACCAGAAAATGGAGTGAACTTGGCGTGAGTCGAACACGCATCATCCGACATGGAGTCACCATGCTACCATTGCACCACAAGTTCAACATTGGAACAAATTTACATGATTTAAACTAAAAGCATGAGTTCAAAGGATCAGCAACAGTAGTTGATCCCATATAGATGGATCAACAACCATAGTTGATCAAAATATATATGATCAACAACCATAGTTGATCCAATATCACTGCCTGCTTCAACCCAGATAACCACCATATTTCATTACCTGTAGCTTAAACACCAACAGCTCCAAGACCAGCTTCAAAACCAATCTCGACAACTACAACAACCGAAACCACCATTCTATTACTATTTCCATGACTAATTTCTCATTCGTACCTCTCCACCATTACCGCCACCAACAAATCACACATCTCCAACACCACCACCACCACCAAAACAACCAGAACCAAAAATCCAACACCAACTTCATCATTCCAACCAAAACCACCATAGTTGATCCAATAAAAAATTAGGTCAACAACAGGAGTTGATCCAAAATATATGGATCAACAACCATAGTTGATCCAATATCACTGCCTGCTTCAACCCAGATAACCACCATATTTCATTCAACAACAGGCTTCAATCTATGTAACAACAACTCATACAAACACTGCCACCAACTCATACAATAAAAGCCACCACTATCACCTGCAGTGCAACAAACATCCAGCACCACCGCTGTAACAACACCTTCCACCACCACCATCACCACAACAACAACAATACCAAAAAGTTTCTATCACCACCACCACCACCACCACCACCACCACAATTGTGGCGGACCGGAAAATTACGCCTTTGGCGCGTTGCCCCGCAGGCAGTAATCTCCCCGGTGCGCCATGATGAAGCTACGATCCGGGCCTCAAAGCTAGGCAAATGCACGTCCAATTGCCCTTGCAAGCATGCTCGTGGAGCATGACGCAGCTAACTTAGCTTCCACACTTGTTCCAACTTACCCTTGTCCCGCAAAAGGGTTTTAAGGCCATAAGGCCAATGCCAATGCATTTTTCATGCGTCTCCTCTTTACCTTTACGTAGGAATTCATAAATGAATTTCCTAGCTAGCCGAGCAACTGTCACATTGCCGTGTCTTGTCTGCATAATCCTTAGACTTTAGCGTAGGCCACACCAAGCCCTTGCCATTTCCCACGTTACCTCGCTTACCATCTCTTTATAACTTGATAGGAAGTATGAGCATCCACTTGCTGGAATGCAACTAAGCCTCATCAAGTCTGGCCACAATCATCTCTTGCGTCGAGCTACCAAAGCTTAGATGATATGAGGGGCCAACGTCTTGGACCGACAATGCCGCAACTCATTGCGGCTGCCTACGTACCCTTCCCTACTCTAAAGGGATCAAAAGCACAGACCGTAGTTCATCCATGAAGGGACAGAAACTTAAACCAAATCGTTTGCAAGGTCAGGCCTAGCAAAACGGTAATGGCCTTGGTTCGTATAGGCCATTCCGCCAAGATGCATAATGATTATGCATCATCGGGTCCGCGCTGTGGCATAGCGATGCCAACGCATCAAATACCCTCTTTGAAAAGGCTACGCAACTATAAATGAGCCTTAGGCATCATTTATACTCTTCCGCTAAGCTATGAAGCTTACTTGGTACATAGTCCGCATATGCACCTTCAACCAACTACCCCTCCCTATATATGTCTTAATGGAATTTCTACAAGTATGAAAAGGACCAAAAATCATTCACCAACTCCCACTTTTACTATTCATGGCCGTTTCCATATATTTCAAGGACCGACAATGATTGCCGAGTCTCCGCCGTTGCACAATGATTATGCGACATTCTCTTTGGCATATCGCATAATGATTATGCAATATTCTCTCACCAGCCCTTTCTGTCTCGATGCACAATGATTGTGCGATATTGGTTGTTGGCCAATAACTCTCATAATGCGCAATGATTACGCTGTAAGCTCAAGGCCACTTACCCAACTGGCCTAATGCATCATGATGATGCAATATTGTCCCTTGGCCAAATGCCAAACATAATACGCCATTTTTGGCGCGGTATTGGCCTTAACCCAATCCACCTTTTTCACGCTGCTTAGCTTTGGATGAAGCTTCATCACAAGCAAATGGCGCATCTTTTAGCATGCGCCATGCTAAAAACACTGGGTGTTACATTATCACACCCCTTCAAAGAATTTCGTCCCGAAATTCAAAACCAAAGCTATTGTGGACAATCTCTTCGAGTTGGATTTCCCGAGCAAAAGTCCTGCACCCGAGAAGCTCAAAAATCGCTGTTTCTTCAAGTTGTCATGAACAACAATTTAGACCTTCGAGCACATGTCCCATACCACCTCGCCTGTGGATCCAAAAAGTGCCCACAACAAAACCAAGAATCGCAAATTGGCCAAAGTGCCAAGAGGATATCTCGACAAGGCATCCCGAATGCGCATCCCATACTACGCACTCGAAGTCCCTAAGGTTCACAAGGTTGAAAGATGTCATCGAAATGACAAGGAAAACTCAACGCAACACTTGTGAGGACCAATCTTTAATGCCAGTGCGGTTGGATGCAAGCCACCGTCCCCGACGGATTTACCGGTGCCACTCGTAAGTGGGATGCTAGCTAGGCTCGACAACGCACACCCTTGGCCAACAACGTGTGGGGATGATCGGTCCCATTGTCTACCCACCGCCCCAGGCGGTCTTCCCATGCTCGTAGCTGGGTGCCACAAAGGCCCGGCAAACTCACAACACTTATACAAGCTCAACTCGATTCCGCAATGTAACCGGTATAGCAGTTACCAACTCTTTCCGCGCATAAGTTGGCCACTCTCCGACTTAAAGTTTTTCCGTTAAGGAAAATACTCGCCAATGAGTCCACTCCCGCACAAGTCCCTAGAGTTTTCTCGAACTTGCTCGATACCATCTGTGGCGGGCGGAAAATTACGCCTTTGGCGCGTTGCCCATGACAGTGTAATCTCCCTGCGCCATGATGAAGCTACGATCCGGCCTCAAAGCTAGGCAAATGCACGTCCAATGCCCTTGTAAGCATGCTCGTGGAGCATGACGCAGCTAACTTAGCTTCCACACTGTTCCAACTTACCCTTGTCCCGAAAAAGGGTTTTAAGGCCATAAGGCCAATGCCAATGCATTTTTTCATGCATCTCTCGGCTTTACCTTTACGTAGGAATTCATAAATGAATTTCCTAGCTAGAATAGCAACCGCTGTAGTCACATTGCCGTGTCTTGTCCAGGCATAAGCCTTAGACTTTTTTTAGCGTAGGCCACACCAAGCCCTTGCCATTTCCCACGTTACCTCGCTTACCATCTCTTTATAACTTGATAGGAAGTATGAGCATCCACTTGCTCGGAATGCAACTAAGCCTCATCAAGTCTGGCCACAATCATCTCTTGCGTCGAGCTACCAAGCTTAGATGATATGAGGGGCCAACGTCCGGACCGACAATGCCGCAACTCATTGCGGCCGCCACGTACCCTTCCCTACTCTAAAGGGATCAAGCACGTGACCGTAGTTCATCCATGAAGGGACAAAACTTAAACCAAATCGTTTGCAAGGCTGTGGCCTAGCAAAACGGTAATGGCCTGTTCGTATAGGCCATTCCGCCAAGATGCATAATGATTATGCATCATCGGGTCCGCGCCGTGGCATAGCGATGCCAACGCATCAAATACCCTCTTTGAAAGGCTTATAACAACTATAAATGAGCCTTAGGCATCATTTATACTCTTCCGGCTAAGCTATGAAGCTTACTTGGTACATAGTCCGCATATGCACCTTCAACCAACTACCCCTCCCTATATATGTCTTAATGGAATTTCTACAAGTATGAAAAGGGGACCAAAAATCATTCACCAACTCCCACTTTTACTATTCATGGCCGTTTCCATATATTTCTGAAGGACCGACAATGATTGCCGAGTCTCCGTTCTGTTGCACAATGATTATGCGACATTCTCTTTGGCATATCGCATAATGATTATGCAATATTCTCTCGACCAGCCCTCTCTGGTCTGATGCACAATGATTGTGCGATATTGGTTGTTGGCCAATAACTCTCATAATGCGCAATGATTACGCTGTAAGCTCAAGGCCACTTACCCAATCGCCTAATGCATCATGATGATGCAATATTGTCCCTCGCCAAATGCCAAACATAATACGCCATTTTTGGCGCGGTATTGGCCTTAACCCAATCCACCTTTTTCACGCTGCGGAAGCTTTGGATGAAGCTTCATCACAAGCAAATGGCGCATCTTTTAGCATGCGCCATGCTAAAAACACGGGGTGTTACAACAATAGTACAACAAACTCCATTTGCTTGGTTTCGAATGAATCACAATCAACCCACAAGAGCTCAATTTAAAATCGAAATAAAAAAAAGAAACCATGTTGAATCAACACCAAAAAATCAAACCCAAGATCAAATTTAGGCTACTACTTAGAATAACAGTAAGAGATCAAACTTATCTTTTAATTTATTTTTGATAATTGAAACTTCGGATCTACTTACGGATGAAGATTTCCATCGTCTCTTCCCAACTGATACGCACTGTTATCATCGATTTCAGGTTCTTCAAGCTGAAATCAACTGAAATCGGAATAAACCTGATATTTCTAATAAAGATTAAGATTTGAAAATAAGTTTTTCTATGTAATTTTAAATATGAGATTGATTTGGAAATATGGTTCTCTCTGTAATGTTGTTGATAGTGGAGATCGCTGTAGTGGTGCTGGTAGGGATAGCGATGGTGGTGGTGCTGGTAGGATATCGATGGTGGTGGTAGCAGAGACGTTGATGGTGGCGGTGGTAAGGTGCCGATAATGGAGAGGGGTGGTGGTGATGGCGGAGAAAGGAAAAGAAAAAGATCGTTTCCAGATCTAAAAAATAAAAGTGCATTAAAGTTTGAGAGGGGGTATTAAAGGAAAGTATAATTAATTAAATTTCCTTATTTTTGGATTAGGGATATTAATATAATGGATAAGGATATTTGTGAAGGCCCATCAAAAGGAGGGACAATAATTCAATTTCCACGTGATTTAAGGAATTTAGGGGATAGCACTGAGCTAGCTGTTATTCCACGGTTGGTAATAATTTGTGATTAATTGTATTAATGGATGAATATAATAACTTGATGATGGTTTAGTAACGAAGAAGGATTCCCTGATCATATTTCTCTCCATTTCTTGCAAACTTTATTACTTTAAATTGCTTTGTTATTTACTTTGAATCAAAAACAAACCCCCATTGTGACACTTTTTGACAACTAAATCTCCCTGCTCTTCGTGGGAACGAACTTTACTTCCATTATATTATTTTTAATTGAGTGGAAATAAGATATTAATTTGATTGCACCTACGACACGCATCAGATTGATCACAAGAGGAATCAAGTTTGTGTTGTGCAGGTTATTTAAGAAGGCAATTGAAGATTTGAAGACGAAGAAGATTTTTTCTTATTGTTTTCGTATCTCGTGATTTGTGCAGACATCTTGATCAGCTGGGATCCGACTTAGATTAGATTTTTCTAAACATAAAGTCGTTAAGATCGGAAACCATCATTTGGTGGTATTCTTCAATATCTGAATCTGATAGTTGTGAATCTGAATCTAAGTTATTGATTTGGATTGATCTTACCCGACAAAGGAGTTTACTGCTTTAAAAAGAAGATCCTTTTTCATAACTCAACAAATCTTTTTCTAAAAGATTATTGGAGTAGATACCAAACAAATTTGTTCCTTTACTGTTTGGAAGACGATCAAAAGGAGTTGAGTGCTTAAGACTTTACATCGGTAAAGCAACTCAAGCCTGGGATTAACGTGCGTGACCGGTAGGTCGTAGATGCAGGGATACTGGAGGAACTAAGTAACTAGGGGGAGTCTGCTTGGTCTCAATTATAGGAAGTTGGCATTGTACTTTGTGTAGCGGCTTAATTTTTGAGAGTAATAAAAACTCGGAGGTCCTAGGGTTTTTCTCGCACTTACTAGTTTCCTCGTTAACAAAATCTTGTGTGTGTTATTTACTTTTATTTTCCACAATTATAATTGTTTATTATAATTAAAAGTAAATACACTTACGTTAATCTGTTAGAGCATAGCTCTATTGAACCACCAAGCGTTGGTATGTCAAATTTGGTTGTCATATTTTAGTGAACCAAAACTCATTTAAAGAGTCGCTTGATTATTTACTAGAGTCAACTTCGTATAGGTTAGCTTGAAAGTATTAGGATATGAGACATTACAAGTATTACGTGAAGACTTGAAGAATGTGAAGAAGTAAGGAGCTACAACAACGACATCATCCTTCCACTTGAGGTTAGTAATATTTGACTTGAACTGTTTCATTCCCTAACGTATCTTTCAAGTCGTGCATATTGAAAACATAATTGCGAATATGTGAATTATTATACTCTAGTTAGACATAGTATTAAGGAATATAATACGAAGTATAACGCTTATCTTTTGAACTTCGTATATAAGACATCGACATAATCGTTTGAATGTTATTGTGATTATGTATGGGTATGGGGTGAAGATTTCGTCCTAGGAAACAATGTTTTACATTCGTTTAAAGGAAGTACATTCATAAACCTTTTTTGTGAATTGAAAAGGAAATCGCTAGGCTTATTGGTATTGTTATTCATTGCATATCTTTTGAATTACCAATATGTGTGTTGAGTATAACCGCTCATAACTTGTTTATGTATCTTGGTAAAACTATTCACAAGGCCTGACTTTTGTATTGGTATGACTTTTATTAGTGGAACCGATCTTAAGTAATCACCTGAGATGGTATGATCGATTTGTTGTAATTGGTATGACCAACTCTAGTCATTGGGGAACCGATCCTAGTAAGAGGTGCAACCGATCACAAAAGGGGAATCGATCCTTGTAAGAGGTGCAGCAAGTTTCTAGTTATTAGGAACCGATCCTATGAACATGTGCAACACGTTTTTAGTTATTAGGAACCGATCCTATGGACATGTGCACCAAATACAATTCAGATACCATATATATGCGGGAACCGATCCTAGTACCTAGTCAACCAAGTTTTGGTAACTAGCGTGACTAATTCTAGTACCCACATGGAGGTAGAACAGAAACTTGTTTGCTTGCATTCTTCTTTGTAATGTTCATCATATTACTGAAGTCATACGACTTGTCTCAGTAAATAGAGTGGTGGATAATATGAGTAACTACGATAGTCAGTTTTCACATACCTTTGTTGATGAAGTTTTCGTTGATGTCGTCTCCAGTCTTCAATCTTCAAGGTCGATTGGTGAATTCTGATACTCAACTACCATGCTATATTCCTAGTCCGAGACTGACTTTTGTGGGCTACAAATCAAAACATATTTTTGATCAACTAAGATTGACAACAAGCTTGACATATCAAAACTTGTGAGTTTGACCGAGTGATGCTCTAACAACATGTCATGTGGATATTGCTACAACACATACAATTATTCGTTACAAACGTTTTTTTTTTTTTGTTATTTAACTTTAGTTGTTGCTACTGTAAATACAATATCGGGAACTCTAATCTTATTAAGGGTTGTGGAAAAGCTTATTAATGTTATCTAACAATACAAAAATCTATATTCATGATGCCCTATTATCGACAAGATCTAACAATCAAATTTTTCATCAAATATATAAAATTCACCCATCAATAGTTTGAAGACAGGTCATATAACATGTTTTATACCTAAAAATTGAGAGTAAACCCACATCCAAAAATCCATTAATTTCACATGCCGAAAGAAGAAGCCCATGGGAACACGGAGATGAACGTGATATACCAGCTAAAGCCTCACCCATCTCTCTAACTTCCCTGGATCAATCAAAAAGAAAAATAAAATAAAATTGATAAACAAACTCAAATTAAGCAAAGACATCAATTATTTTCACCCAAAGAAAAAAAAACTAAGCATTAAGTCAATAAATCAGAATATTATTTAAAAGCTAATAAAGAGATTTTTGAGAGAACTTACACATACTAAAAAAGTGTTTGATTGTCCTGAAAACCTACGCTTACTGAACCTACATTCACAACTACTGAAAAGCGTTCACTAAAAGAGCAATGTAGACTCCAACAGAAAGATAATGTCACATGAATGTAGGATGTAAACCAAATTTTTATGGTGTTGCACGTCGCCCCTTTTAACCTACAAAGGAAGTCAAAAATAAGTGTATGGTTACGAAATTCATAACATGCACCAAAAAGCATAGGAAGACATAAACAGACATAAAACATTTGTAAGCTTTCCCCATCAAAATAAATGAAAAGATTTACAAATTAACTAGATGAAATACAGAGTTAAGTGTTACACCTGCACTTACGTTGTTTTTGGTCCTTAATTTGAAGTCATATATGTTCTTATATTCCGTTTAGTTACTCATAATAATAGACTCATTGCAAGTGCTCAGTTGGTGGGTTTCCAAAACACCCAAAGCATATAGTATTTTTCTTGCAATTTTTTATCAAGAGAAGCTGGTGATGCTATCACAGGTTGTTGTGTAAGCTATGTAATACCACTTAAGCTCAAATTCAAAATTACCAAGAGATAAATGTCGATATTATGGATTTGACACTGATGGAAAAGTATTGACATGAAGTTATTTTTCTAGAACCAAACTAAAGACAAAACTACAAACACCAATTCATATTTTCAATTAGAACCCAACAAAAACTTTAAATCACACCAAATAGAAACTCTCGGGATGAGGAAATTATTATTATTCCCAACATGTCCTGAATTTGATAACATAATTGATAATATAGGCATGAGTCCTTGATCTAAGTATAGTTACGGTACAAAAATCGATTTTTCCGTACATTCAAAATTACCTTAGAAGTGGTATGAAAGAAACATTCAAAGCTGGGACATCTTGAGCTACCGAGTGCATGGAAACAACTTGCACTGGGATACACATCACTTGTCGATATCAAATGTCTTCAATTTCCCGAACTTGCACATATTTTTATAGAGATATATCGATTGCGCTCGGCTATTAACTTGATAATCCTTTTTAATGTGTAAGTATTAATGCGACAGAGTAATCACCCCAAAAGTACTAAAGGTTTATTGGATTAGGAAGAAAAGTGAATAATAGTTACCAGTTATATAACCGATTCTCTTCAATTTTTGTGGTTAAGGCGAGGTAAGAAAGTCCAAGCAATTGCAGGTTCTTTTGGTATGTAAAAAAACCTTGACTTAAGAATTTGTCCATGAGGCTTACAGATAAGAACATTGTCTCCAAATTGAGCACCCTGACACATGAACCTCCATAATTTAATTCATTCATTTATATATGTAATAATAATAAGGAAATTATAGATTGATTAAAATTAGCTATCTAATTGATTAGTTACAAACTAAACTTACATTGATAATCAAGTAAATTTTTTCTAAATGCCTCGTTGAAGAAGAAGATTGTCGTAGGTTGTTATTGAATTATAATCTTCTAAGTATCATTAATAATCACATGATTTCTTTCTACTCCTCAATTTTTTATGATTATATCTATACCTATTATATTTCTTCCTCAAATCCCAACTGAAAATCAACAGTAAAGAGATTCAGACTGGAATTCATCAAAATACTCTTGGTACATTTGCGAGGAGACTTTGTAATCAGATACTATAATGCGTAAAGTGGATTTGAGTATTGAATAAGCGTCATTTGATGAAAATAGGAAGGATTTTGTAAAATAAGAAATATGCGCCTTTTGTGAAATGAAAAAACTCTTAACCCAAGAAATCAAATTTTATGGTTAATGAAAAACAAAGAATAAGTCTAAAATTGAAAAGTATTTGCATTAACACATTTAAATATTGTGTTCCTGATAATGGATGTAAGAAAATAACTTGGAAGAGGAATGATGGAATGAGTCATGAAACCCTGGGAGAAAAAATAGGTTACTACCTGGAAACAAAAAGGGAGTGGATTATCAATTTTAATAAAACAAAATATAATAATAGAAATATTATTGATACAGACCATACGGTGGTCAATAACCTCAGAGTCTAAGGAAACTGTTTTCAAGTTTGTTTGGCAAAAAGTTTCGTTGTGACATTTTTACGAACATATATCAAGCATAGGGGTATGGCTGATTCATGACAAATTTGAGATTCAAATGATTGTGAGGAGTCTGTGAGAAACCAGAGAAGCGAAATGGTGTCGTCATACACAAATTTTAGTTGGAAACAAAGAGATGAACGGGAGAAATTCGTATAGAAAATAAGAAAGAAAACTGTTATTCCAAGTAGAATTAGATGAGAGTATATGTAAGAAGAAAAGCCTCTCTTTTTATCCTTTTGAGGTAGAATTCAAAATTTGAATTTTGAAATTTGAATCTTGAATTTTGAATTTTGAAATCTGAAATTTGAATTGTTTCCAGAAGGCCCTATAGGTAAGAACAAAAGCCTAGCTTTTTATCCTTCGGGTCTTCAAATATAAATTTGACAAATTTCTACTCGACTTATTTTACTTTGATGTTTTATGCACGGATATATTTGTAAAAAGGCCCTGAATGACCTCTTGGATTTATAACAGTAAAGATGTACTTTCACTAAACCCAACATTTTTTATCATATTTTTTACCTTATCAAAAGAGACAGTGAGAAGATTAGAAAAAATATGGATTAAAAAAAAATATTGTTGTACTTTGGATCTTTTATGTCGAAGATGTTGTAAACAAATATTTTCATACAAACATCCAAAAGTAATAAGATACATGACTAATAACAAAGAAAGATATCATCAATGTGCTTTATGCTGTGTATCTTTATGAATAAAACGAAAACTTCTCTACAAGTATTATCTATTTGATTAGATAATATGTATATGCATATGTTCTTTGTATACGAGTATGGATTTGATTACAAAATAATGAAACCAATAAACGAAAAAAAGGATTCTTTAGTAAAAAAAAACTCGATACAAAGATCTAAAAGAGTAGATATTCCCTACAGTAAATGTTTATAACAATAATATTATTTTATATTTTGTAAAATTATGGTTAAAATAAGAATAAAATATTATGATTTTCAAAAGTGAATGCATGGTAAATCATTTATAACAAAAAATAGCATATATACATGCAAAATTAGCATTTGATGGAAATAAGCGTTATTATATTTCTCTAACAAGTAATGCCAATTTTAACATTCATCACTTGATAAAGTTTTTCAAAAAATATAATACAGTAATAAAAATAGTACAATATCACATAACAAAGTTTCAAATAAAATCAAATGGATTTTTAACTTTTGTTTGTTTACAAGATATATGTTACTTTGAAGGAGAGTGCAAGCATGTGGTAATGAAGCATACAAATTATTATTATCATGAATAACTAATATCATGGAGAAAATTAATAGCATGTCATATGATAGAGGAGATAAATATATCACTTTAAAAGAAAATGACAAGAATGCATGTGCATGGAAAAATATACAAATGAAGTTAATTCATATTGCATATACCTCATTTGAAAACCATATGTCGTTAAATGAAAAGAATCAACAAATTCTTGTGAGACATTGTCCATTTTTTCCTCTAATGTCGCGCACACTTATACATGCTTGACCTAGGGTTTTGGCGTCATACAAACCCGAGCTAGTATCATGCACATATACATGCTGACTATTGACTTCCGACAAGCAAGTCTTTGCATCTAATATTTCACACATGTGAAATCTTCTTGAAGTTTGTACTTTCTTAAACGTTAACCACATGGAGTCAAGAGTCG
>JAJJWW010002081.1:0-21828 GCA_023531295.1 Papaver armeniacum | reverse complement strand
ATCCCGAGGAGCAAATCCTAGCGCCCAAGGTTACGGACAATGCATGGTAACCATTGGCCCGAAACCTATTTTGGCCCGCTAAAGCAGCGCCAAGGGATGTCATGCCAATGCCGCTGCAAACCTAGCCGCGCCACCATACCTGGCCTTCCCCATGCGCTTACCAAAGCGAAGGCATGCTATAATCAACGGTCGCCCTTCAATCCCGGGAGCGAATCTTAGCCGTCCAAGGTTGCCAGACAACGCATGGTAACCTTTGACCCAAAATCCCTAGTTTGGCCACGCCAAACCGCGCCAAGGCATGCCATGCCAATGGCATGCCAACCTAGTCGCGCTACCATGCCGGGCTTCCTATCGGCTACCAAAACGAAGGCGTGCGACAATCAACCAATCGCCCTTCAATCCTGGAGAGCAAATCCTAGCCGTCCAAGGTTACCGGACAACGCATGGTAACCTTTGACCCAAACCCTAGTTGGCCACGCCAACTCGCGCCATGGCATGCCAACTTAGCCACGCCACCATGTCGGCCTTCCCTTGCGACTCACGAAGCGAAGGTGCAACAATCAGCAGTCGCCCCTTCAATCCCCGAGAGCGAATCCTAGCCGTCCAGGTTGCCCAGGACAACGCATGGTGACCTTTGACCCCGAAACCCTAGTTTGGCCATACCAAACCCGCGCAAGGCATGCCATGCCAGCCTAGGCTGCGCACCATCTTTGGGCTTCCCTGTGCGTCTACAAAAACGAAGGCGTGCGACGATCAGCGACGCCCTTCAATCTCGGGAGCAAATCCTAGCCGTCACGATTCACAGGACAACGCATGGTAACCTTTGACCGAAATCTGGTTTGGCCACGCTAAACCGCACCAAGGCATGCCATGCCAATGGCATGCCAACCTCTTCGCGCCACCATGCTAGCCTTCCCTATGCAACTACTGAAAGAACGAAAGGTGCAATGATCAACGGCTACCTTTCCTCTTAAGATGCAAAATCTCGACTCGTCGAAGGTCACCGAGCCGAAAGTCTCCCAAGCTCGACTTGCCGAAACAACAACATGCTACATGTTTCCACGAAAACATTCGAGACATCAACATATATCACAACCTGGGGATCCTATTTGGGTATTGGCTTGGCGGTTTACGGCGTGCGGCGTACACTACGCCCGTTATAAGAAAGTGTAATAAGAATAAGGCGGTTAGTAAACTTGGGAAGTAATGGTGAAACGCTTTCTTTTATGGAACATCAATTCCAAGCGTGACCGGTCATCACCTCCTCCCATTTACTCACCCATTTACCATTTTCTTAATGAGGCCGAGTACGTTTCACTTGACTTGTATAAATAGGTCTCACCTATTTCCTCCCGAACAACAATTTCAAGTCGGGAGCAATATAACACTCGAAAACATTTTGCTAGCTTTTCATCCATTAGCTTCCCATTTTTCGATACAAGTTGTGAAACAACTACTCTTCCCAATCAACCTGGTCTCAACACTTTCTTCGCTTCCCTCCCTAAAACCAACCCATTCTCCTCCTCTCTCGTGTAATAAGAATAAGGCGGTTAGTAAACATGAAGTAATGGTGAAACGTTTTCTTTTATGGAACATCGGTTCCATGCGTGACCATCATCACCTCCTCCCGTTCTCACCCATTTACCATTTTCATAATGAGGCAGTACGTTTCACTTCGACTTGTATAAATAGGTCTCACCTATTTCCCACCGAACAACAATTTGGTGTCGGGACAATACAACACTCAAACATTTTGCTAGCTTTCCATATGTTAGCTTCCCATTTTCTCGATACAAGTTGTGAAACAACTACTCTTCCGAGAATCAACAAGTCTCAACACTTTCTTCGCTTCCCCTCCCCAAAACCAACCCATTCTCCTCCTCTTTGTGACCAGAAACAAGTCTACAGCGGCCATTTCTTGGTTTAGGCCGGATTTGTACAGTTGATCTCTCGAATCTAAAGTACTCCCTTGCGGTACATTGTTTAGGGTTTAAATTCGTTTCTCACCCACACACTCGAAATTACCAAAATCAGCGAAACCATTTTCACCCTCAAACAACCTGGATGTTAAACTTCAACACATCAATCCCTTTCCGAGATGCAGTAGTGAATAAAAACCTCAACTCCAAATCATGATTATTCACATGTGAAATTCCATCTACAGTGTAACCAAAAAGTACGAGGTCTTCAGGTACATAAGGCCAGTATTGTTTCACCACACTAATCATCTCGACAGTAGTTCATTCCGAAACGACATGCGATAAGGTCAAATTGGATAAAGTGAACTGCAGCCATCTTTTGGCTTGCAACAATCATAAAAGATCAACAATACTAGCTAATAAAACATAAAAACAAAAACAAAATTTGAGATCAACAAACCAATGTTGACACCATAATATGTCAACAACCAATGTTGATCCAATAAAAAACATCCATCAACAACCATAATCGGAAAATTATCCATGTTATTACATCAACAATAAAAGTTGATCCAACAAACTGTTGATGGTGGTTTTTAGACAAGGGTAAAATCAAAACCCATGACCTAGTGTTACCTGCAACACATTAACTAAGAGCATTTAACTCAAGTGTAAACAATTAATAGGGGTATTTTTTCAAAATACCGATTAGGTTTTCAACACGGAACCCTAATTCCAAAACCAAGACGATCTGCGCACCATGGCAATAATGCCAAACCAAGCCGCACCCACTACCATGGCAACAATGCCAAACCAAGCCGCATCTGCGCACCATGGCAACAATGCCAAACCAAGCCGCATCTGCGCACCATGGCAATAATGCCAAACCAAGCGCGCATCATCGCGACCATGGCAAGAATGCCAAACCAAGCCACATACCTGCGCACCATGGCAACAATGCCAAACCAAGCCGCATCTTTGCGCACCATGGCAACAATGCCAAACCAAGCCATCTGCGCACCATGGCAACAATGCCAAACCAAGCCGCACCTGCGCACCATGGCAACAATGCCAAACCAAGCCGCGTCTGCACTCACCATGGCAACAATGCCAAACTAAGCCGCATATCTGCGCACCGTGGCAACAATGCCAAACCAAGCCGCATCTCTGCGGCACCATGGCAACAATGCCAAACCAAGCGCATCTGCGCACCATGGAAACAACGCCAAAACAAGCGCACCACGCGCACCATGGCAACAAGGCCATATTTCCAAGCTATATGCCTTTGGCTCCACGCCAAATATAGCGCCTAGGCTTGCAAGACTTGCAACTAGGTCAACATGGCCGTACGTGCCATTGGAACATGACAACACGTATCGCATGCCATATTTCCAAGCCGCTATGCCTTTGGCCCACGCCAAATATAGCGCCCTAGGCTTGCAAGACTTGCAACTAGGTCAACATGGCCGTACGTGCCATTGGCACATGCCAACACGTATCGCAGGCCATATTTCCAAGCCGCTATGCCTTTGGCCCACGCCAAATATAGCGCCATAGGCTTGCAAGACTTGCAAGTAGGTCAACATGGCCGTCGTGCCATTGGCACATGCCAACACGTATCGCAGCCATATTTTCCAAGCCGTATGCCTTTGGCCCACGCCAAATATAGCGCCCTAGGCTTGCAAGAATTGCAACTAGGTCAACATGGCCGTACGTGCCATTGGCACATGCCAACACGTATCGCATGCCATATTTCCAAGCCGCTATGCCTTTGGCCCACACCAAATATAGCGCCTAGGCTTGCAAGACTTGCAACTAGGTCAACATGGCCGTCGTGCCATTGGCACATGCCAACACGTATCGCATGCCATATTTCCAAGCCGTTATGCCTTTGGCCCACGCCAAATATAGAGCCCTAGGCTTGCAAGACTTGCAACTAGGGTCAAGATGGCCATACGTGCCATTGGCACATGCCAACACGTATCGCAAGCCATATTACCAAGCCGCTATGCCTTTGCCCCACGCCAAATATAGCGCCTAGGCTTGCAAGACTTGCAACTAGGTCAACATGGCCGTCACGTGCCATTGGCACATGCCAACACGTATCGCAGGCCATATTTCCAAGCCGTATGCCTTTGGCCCACGCCAAATATAAATACTTAGGCTTGCAAGAATTGCAACTAGGTCAACATGGTCGTGCGTGCCATTGGCACATGCCAACACGTATCGCATGCCATATTTCCAAGCCATTATGCCTTTGGCCCACACCAAATATAGAGCCCTAGGCTTGCAAGACTTGCAACTAGGGTCAACATGGCCGTACGTGCCATTGGCACATGCCAACACGTATCGCAGCTGCCATATTTCCAAGCCGATTATGCCTTTGGCCCACGCCAAATATAGAGCCCTAGGCTTGCAAGACTTGCAACTAGGTCAAGATGGCCATACGTGCCATTGGCACATGCCAACACGTATCGCATGAGCAATATTTCCAAGCCGCTATGCCTTTGCCCCACGCTAAATGACCCATTGTCGTAGCGTCAAAAATAATTTACACTTTCTTACTACTCAAAATATAAATATAGCAAGGGCAAGAAAGGATCGATCCCACAGAGAGGTCTAGGTTGTCTAATTGTTATGGTTTCCTATATAAAACACCGAGGATTTTCTGATTTTTATATGCGAAAATAAAATAAAAGCAAATAAAGAAAAGTAAACGAATCAAATTACGGATGAGAAGATATTGGTCATGGATTTCGTTTTCATTCACAAACATGTTTTCACACAATAACTAGAATTGATATTTAATCTCAACTTTTATCAAAGACCCTAGAATACCTTGATCGCAAGTATATCCCTAAATCTCCTCATGTCATCAACAAACACATTAAAAGATGCGAATATGAATTCTACCTAAAGGAACAACCTAACGTGTAAAAGCACTAATCAAGTTTAATTCCTAGATGCATTAAGTTCTATGAAATCGGGCTAATCAAAGCAATTGAACGTGGAAAGCGCACTAATTCAATTTAACAAAGGTTACGATTCACATATGATCATAAGAATATATCACTACAAACTATAATCATTTTATGCTACTTGTATCCAAGGAATATCACTTTTATGTATAATAAACCCTAAACTAGCAATAGATGTGATTAGAAGTTCTACCAATTTGCAACTTGACAAAACAATCAATCAATCATAAAACAATATTTTCGTAGAATTGCAAACGATAAATATGAGACAAAACTAATATATTGAATCAAAGAATCATGCTTTGTGAAATCCAACTATTCCATAACCAATAATAAACTTAAGTACTCATATTCATGGAGTTCATCACAAGAAGAAAGAGAAAAGACTTCATGGTTCTCAACCCTAGAATAAAGTAGAAGAGATAATAAAACGTCCTCCAAAAATTGTAGAAGTCTTCCCTTTTGTAGTCTTTTTCTCCTTCCAAAACTAGGTTTTGTCTTCAAAGTCCATTAGTTAGAAATTCACCCGGCCCACCATGGGGAGAAACCCTAGTGTAAAAATTATGTCCCAAAACGCTCGCCGGAAAAGCGATTGTGGCTTAATCCCGCTTTAATAGTCGCCGGAAAGTGTCTCGGAGTGACCGCAAAGTCAAACCGGTCAATGGTCAACGGGTCGAACGGCCATTCAATCCCCAGGTTGGATCGGGTCGGGGCTCGGTCAATCACCGGAGTCAAGATCTTGGGTCGAGATGGAGTCGGTGCCGGTCGACCTCTGAATCGATCCATCGCTTACCGAGTGAGCCGACTAGCTTTGGCTCGGAGCCATTGCACAACCAGATGCTTGTGTAGCACAATCATTGTGCTTCTTCCAGCCATGATGGCTATTCCTTATACTCTGGCCTGCAATCTAAGCTCAAATTCCTCCACTCATCACTACTTTAAACCACCAGCAACTACATCTTCTTGAGCCCTCTCTTGTAATCCTGGCTGAAACACCATCTGCAATTACTTCTCACTGTCAATTCCCTCTTTGCACACCAAACCTTTGCATGTCTCGATCATCTCTCACAACACCATCTTCTCTTCTTGTAAACTTCACAAAGACACTCCCAGACTCTCTAGTTCAAGCCAAACTCAGTTCCAGAACATCCCTGCCATTCTCCACTTGTTGTCTTGCAGCAGCACATGATTCAAGCACAGAATAAATACCATTCCTCCAATTCAGTTCAAACTCATACAAACCAGCTTGCACCTGCAGCTTCTCCTTAGCCCGCTCATTACTCAACTCTAGCTGCAGCATCTGGCTTCAGACCAATGCCAATTCCAGTGCACACTCTTTATCCCATAGTCACCATTGTCGCGCCATTTCTCTGTAACCTCTTGAGCACCTCACTGCCATTATTACACATGCTCATCTCTGCCCTGCTGAACCATTCCACTACTGCACTTCCCATAACACACACAGCACCACATTCTCACAACCACAGCACTCATTCTTCTACTATACAGCTCACATTCATTGCAAGTAAACCCTAACCTGTAACATCTCAATTCTGCTCATATTTCAATCCCAGCACAAAGGCCATCTCAGAACCATGGCATCCACTCCACCTGTAATTGCTTACAGCTCCACCAGGATAAGCCTAACATCCAGGCTTCAATCCCCATCCGCACTTTCTCCCTGGGTTCCATTCCACTGCCACTAACTCTACACCAGCATCTTCTCGACTCACTTCTCATCTCCCAGGCCAGAACCCCACAACAAGACACTTCATTGAGCCCACCTTTCTTTGTAAAAGCCGCTTATGGCTCACTCAACCAGCCTCCGCAACACAACCAGCCTCCAATGTTCACCGGTCCAAGAACTCAACCTTGCACCAAAGCCACACCAACTAAACTTGCTCTCCCTGTAAACTCGTAGCAAGTTCACAATCACCATTTCACTTATTCTAGTCTGAGCTGCAATAACCAACCTCACTGCAACCTAACTACAACAGAGACCACCACTGTTCAAGCAACTAAGCTTCATAGCAGCACCTCAGTGTTGCTGCTTTCTCTTGCAAGCCACCTACCCTACCAACTCAAGAACCCATCTCTACTTGAGATTCATCACCAGAGACCGCCATTTCAGCACAAATCCCTGTTGTTGTTGTTCTTCACACAACAGATCCAGTCTCATCATCTCCTGAGTCAATAACAGACTCTAATTTCTCGATTCGTAGCAAAACTCACATCTCAGATTGAGCAGCATCCATCCTTCGAATTCACCACAAGCAATTCAAACCCTTTTTCTAATTGAATCGAACTCTTCAGTGTACCCAACAGCAAACCCATATCGAATCACTTAAAATCTTTCTCGAATTGTTGAGCTCCAATCTTCCACCCATCCCTCAACAAATCATCATCTCTCAGAATTCATCTTCTCCGATTCGATGGCGATCACTTACCAAACCATATCAATTTCGTAGTCTCTTAATTTAAGAACCCAACGATCTCTCCATCTCTCAATTTCTCTTCTCTTCATTGTTGTGCCTCTAATGATTGAGAAAATGAAGAAACGAGAGAACTAACTCTCGATTTTAGGTTTAGATAAGGGTCGGTTATTCGAGTGTCCGGTCACAGTGATAAGGGCTAACCTGATGGCAGCCCTTAACCATTACTCGGACTCCGGATAGTGTTCACCCCAGAAATGGCAAAATTGCCCTTTTTGCTTATGAGTTCTTGTTTTGCCCATAACTTCTTCATACGAACTCAGAATGACTCCATTCTTTCGCCATCGTCTTCATCTTCTCGTCCTCTACACAATGAAAAGTAGAAATCTTGTATTTGAACGAGTTCCAATTGGTCTTTTTGCTCCAAATGACTCCATTGCACCTAATAAACTCAAAAGCACACATAAGATACATAATTTACAAGAAAACTCGCAAAGAAAGCATAAATACTAGATATTAAATACGGTGTATTCTACACCTATCACCAAATATAGCGCCCTAGGCTTGCAAGACTTGAAACTAGGTCAACATGGCCGTACGTGCCATTGGCACATGCCAACACGTATCGCAGGCCATATTTCCAAGCCGCTATGCCTTTGGCCCACGCCAAATATAGCGCCCTAGGCTTGCAAGACTTGCAACTAGGTCAACATGGCCGTACGTGCCATTGGCACATGCCAACACGTATCGCAGCTATATTTCCAAGCCGCTATGCCTTTGGCCCACGCCAAATATAGCGCCTAGGCTTGCAAGACTTGCAACTAGGTCAACATGGCCGACGTGCCATTGGCACATGCCAACACGTATCGCATGCCATATTTCCAAGCCGCTATGCCTTTGGACCACGCCAAATATAGCGCCCTAGGCTTGCAAGACTTGCAACTAGGTCAACATGGCCGTACGTGCCATTGGAACATGCCAACACGTATCGCAGGCCATATTTCCAAGCCGCTATGCCTTTGGCCCACGCCAAATATAGCGCCCTAGGCTTGCAAGAATTGCAACTAGGTCAACATGGTCGTACGTGCCATTGGCACATGCCAACACGTATCGCATGCCATATTTCCAAGCCGCTATGCCTTTGGCCCACACCAAATATAGAGCCCTAGGCTTGCAAGACTTGCAAACTAGGTCAACATGGCCAGACACGTGCCAATGGCACATGCCAACACGTATCGCAGGCCATATTTCCAAGCCGCTATGCCTTTGGCCCACGCCAAATATAGAGCCCTAGGCTTGCAAGACTTGCAACTAGGTCAACATGGCCGTACGTGCCATTGGCACATGCCAACACGTATCGCAGGCCATATTTCCAAGCCGCTATGCCTTTGGCCCACGCCAAATATAGCTCCCTAGGCTTGCAAGACTTGCAACTAGGTCAAGATGGCCATACGTGCCATTGGCACATGCCAAACACACACGCTGGTAGCCTAACTTGCAAACCGTGCAACCTACCACCAAGGAATTCCACACATGCCATTGGCACATGCCAAACACATACGCTGGTAGCCTAACTTGCAAACCGTGCAACCTACCACCAAGGCATTCCGCACATGCCATTGGCACATGCCAAACACACACGCTGGTATCCTAACTTGCAAACCGTGCAACCTACCACCAAGGCATTCCGCACATGCCATTGGCACATTCCAAACACACACACCGGTAGCCTAACTTGCAAACCGTGCAACCTACCACCAAGGCATTTCGCACATGCCGTTGGCACATGCCACACACGCCACTAGCAGCTCTGGCATTACCACTTACGCTCGAGGTGCAACTCGCGACGAAGGCATTCTGCACATGCCATTGGCACATGCCACATGCGTCCCTAGCAGCACCACTTGCACGCAAGATGCAACCAACACTCGAGACATCAACACAAACTGGGGATGCTTTCTAGGGTTTTGGTTTGGCGGTCACAAAGATGCGCGTACACTACGCTCACATCAAGAAAGCGTGAAAAGGAATAAAGCGGTCAAATAAAAGAGGAAATAATGGTGAAAACGTTTTCACCCATTAACACCATGCGGTTACCACCTCCTCCCATTATTTCACCCTTTACTCTCTTCCTTCATGAGGTCGTGGCACGTTTCAAATCTCAACTTGTATAAATAGGTCTTACCTATTTCCACTAGACAACAAGTCTCGGTCGGAGAAAAATACTACACTCTCGTAAAGGCAACTTTGCAAGCTCTCCCAAAAAAAGCTTTCATCTCTTGCAGCTTCCCAAGCTCTTACTTTCTGATACAAGTCGAGATACTACTCTCCTGGAACTATTCCGGTCTCAACACCTTTCTTCGCTTCCCTCCCCAAATCAACCCTTCTCCTCCACTTTGTGACCGGCGCAAGTCCGGAACGGCCATTTCTTGGTTTAGGCCGGACTTGTACAGATTGATCTCTCGAATCTATAAAGTGCTCACGTGCGGACATTTGTTTAGGGTTTGAACCGGTTTCTCACTCACCTACCGAATTTACCGAAATCGGCGAAAACGATTTTTGCCCATAAACAATTGGCGACCACGGCAGGAGGATTGATCTATCGGCTACAATGTCGACTGTCGATCTCGTTCTTCGACCCGGATGTCAAGATGGTAGGGAAGGCGACTCGATCCGACTCAACTACCCAGAACGACCTTGTTACCGGTTGCAAAAACTACACGAGAAAATCGGGGACTCGTTGAAGATGCTACCGGCGGTTGGGGACTTGCGACTCGGTCCGACTCAATCGCCAGAACAACCCGGTTATCGCTTGTTAAAACTACACCAGAAAACTGGGGACTCGCTGAATACGCTACCAGCAATTGGGGACTAACTGGCGAGGCTACCAGAGAAACCGCCTTTTTACATGAAGAGGGGCATGTTCGCAAAAACCTATGAAGTGAGTAAATTCAGACTACGCAAGATATACGATTTGTTTCAGGTTTTTAGTAAAACCATTATACTACTGAGTCTTGTGTCTATTGCTAGCACACACTTTCATAAAAGCAATATTCCTTTCCCAAAACATAATCAGAGTCATGTTATCAAAACCATTCATCCCAGAAATAATCCAATACCCTAAAAAGCTACCAAGCTGTCTATCAAAGGTCAAGTTTTGAACCAGACATCCAATATGTCTTTCAAAAAAAAAAAAAAATGAAAGTTTAACGGAGAAACGTTCAAGGAAAATAATCCAACAAGTCTGCTCTTTTTTGAGAAAGTCAACTTCGCATCTTCAAGAGCCGCTCTCTTCATAGTCAACATCTTGGAAAGCTTTTCGAGTTCCATCTCCTGTCACAAAATCTCCTCGGCGGAAAGGCTTTCGATTGTTTGCATTTTTCAACTTTCGGATCTCGGCAAGGCCTTGACAAACCACGAAGTGTTGAACTCATTTTCTACGCACACGTCGCGATGGTGCTCCCGATCGGCAATAACGTCTTCAAACGGTGTGACCAAATCACCTCACGCATGTCCTCAATGGAAGATAAAGCCTCTTCCACACGCTTAACCAGCGCAAATCGACTAGTGACTTTCTTGGTTGTGGCCATATGTCCGTGCTTCTCCCGGATTCCCGGTGTACAACGCCTCATGCTTAGTCGGCACGCTGAAGCCGCCAACCAGCAGACATGACCTGGATAAGGAACCAAGTACGGGGGATCAAAATGGCGCGCTACACCTGGCCTCACTACTCGCAGAGGGTCTTCTTCCATGTCTACGACAAGAAACCATCGAGAATCATCCACCGTTTGAACCGCATCCGTGCCGACAATTGGCTAACGCTCATCTCCAAGTCACCAGCGGTCACCAAAGGCAAGTTTTCATGCGGCTCTACCCCAGAATCATCCTCCGAACTGGTTCCTCCTGCGAACTTGAGTCGGATATTTCCCAAAAGAGGAAACAAAAGAAGAAAGAAAAGAAGTGCGAAACTCACCGAACCACTTCAAAAGAACCCGGTCTTCTGCTGAGGAATCACTCTCACTTGTTGAATCTTCTTCTCTCTCGACTCATCATCGCTATGAGAAGGCTCAATCTTCTTTGGAGTTCTTTGAAGAAATTGCCGTCTCCTGGCAACGTCAAGAGCAAAAAGCATTAACACTACCGAAGCCCTCGAAGGAAACAAGACACATATTCTCACCGAAATTCACGTGTTTTGAGACAAACCAATGAAGAGGCACACATACTGGTTATTGGAAGAACTGAAAGACACAAGGGCCGTGGGAGGATCTTGTGAAACCGTCCGAACCCGCCAAAGACGATTCTTCGTTCTCCGTTCCTTGGCCTGGGGCTTTCAATTGCTAGGCAACTTTCGCTTGGGATCTCTCAACATTGGATACTCCTTCGTAACTGCTGGGAAGGTTTGCAACGAACGTTTTCCACCACGTTATTCACAAAATCTCGGATCATAGTAAACTCGTCGCACCAAAACTCATTATAGCCGAAGGTCGTCGGTTACTCTTCCCATTTGAAAGAAGGAAAGACGGATACCCGCTTAAAATCAAGGCGTCAAGGGCGACACGCAATGAATCCTTAGGGATCACCGGCCGGTAAACAAGAGGCACCCATTGATCGAAACCCATGTGACGAGCAGCACGGTCAATATTGTAAGCAGCTATCTGGAAAGACCCCATGAAGAAAGACGGCATATAACCGGGCAAGCGGCTTTGAATGAACAGTTTTCACCAACGCTCAAAGCGTCATCGAGAAGACAAAGACATGAGCGGAGCGAAGCAAAAGTGTCAATTTGAGTCACCGACTTATGGACCAGCCCCCATGGACGAAAATTGATTTCATGCAACTTATCAAGAAAACTAATCAAGCTCACGCCAACTCTTGGACGCCTGTTCACCCATCGAAGAATTCGGAGCCACCCCAACTCACGGAAGCGAAGGCGACGGTTTCGAGCATACTTCTCAAAGTGCTCCCATAGCCGGACTTGCGAGAAAAGCAACGTGCACATACGAATCCACTTTCATGAAACCATTCGAAACTTGCATGTTCGCAACTAGATGATCCGGATGCACATACGGGGAACCAAGGAACAGACTTGCCAATGGGAAGAACTTCACCCTTTGCCAACTTCACAAAGAATCGCTAACAACTCCGGTCTTATTCCTTTCTTACCGAACCGTCATCAAAAATGTCTCTGGACAACCAGAGAGCCAAAAATGCGGCGACATGAAAATCACTCGCTTTTCTTACATTCGGGCTCCAACTCGTCCTAAACCATTGAGATATCCACCAACCGTAAGGGAACCTTTCATCCTCTTTCCGGGAAAGCAGAATCCTTCGACTTCTCAATGGAGTCTTTCCGAGCAAAATCCCCCAACTTAGCGGCCAGGTCATCCCGCATCTTCACCTCACTTTCAGATAATCGGATTTTAAGATTCCCAGTTACCGGAAGATTCAGCAAGAGAGCCACACTCTCCAAGGAGAAAGTTATCTCGCCCCATCTACATATGATTGTATGGGTGTCCGAACACCATCTGGAGATGAAAGCAACCAATCCTGGGATATCCTTCCTAATCTGGAGATTTACTGAAGTCTTGACAGCATCAATGACCTGCGCTCGAGTCAAGTTGGTATTTATATGCTCCTTGCTCACCATGAACTCAACCCATCTATCAAAAGAACGCAATGGGCTTTGACACATCCTGAAGTCAATGTTGGAAGAAGAATACACCCCTTTATGAAGACAGAATTGAATGGTGATCTCTGGGCAAACCGAACGTGTCTTCCTTTCATCCTCACCACCGGTTAGCAAAATTGGCACGAAACCTGGGTGATTCTTCCTAGCGGGGGCGAGGGCTCTAGTGAAGAATTCATCATCTGTGTTTGGTTTGGAATTATGAGCATCCTTCGACGAAGTGAAATTTGATTCAGTAACATCTTATCGAATTCCTTCATAATAATTTGGTAATAAGATATCTCAGCACAAAACAAACGGAGAAAGACGAAGTTATCTCCCCACATAATCCTACCCAACAACAAAAAAAAAAAAAGAAAGGGGAAAGAGGACGTATTTTATTCGGGTTCAAGACTATATACACGATATTTTATTCGGGTTCAAGACTATATACACGCGTATTTTATTCGGGTTCAAGACTATATACACGGTATTTTATTCGGGTTCAAGACTATATACACGAGATTTTATTCGGGTTCAAGACTATATACACAGTATTTTATTCGGGTTCATGACTATACACGCAGATATTTTCTTCGGGTTCGAGACTATATACGCGGCATTCTATACGGGTACAAGTGTGTCTACATGATATCTTTCTTCGGGTTGAATTATATACGGAGCATCCTCTACGGGTTCAAAATACACACGCAGTATTTTCTTCAGGGTTCAAATATTTCTTTCAGGACCAAAAATTCATATATGCAATATTTCCTACGGGTTCAAACAATATATGCAGTATTTCCCTTGGTTACATACATACAATATTTTCTACAAGAGGCACGCCAAGAAATCATATGCAAGGATTGTGGGAGCGCCTACTCTTAAGGTTTACACCTACGTGAAAAAAAAAAAAAAAAAGAGAGAAAAGTACTCGAAGACATACACAAGTCAGGTTTCTCTTTGCGCTAGTATGAAAAGAGGAAAGAATAAAGCGCAGGATGGGGAGAAAGGGGCTTTATATATATATATACATATATAGGCGTGAAAGACTTTGAAATAGAGAAGGATTTCCCTTTCACCAAAATCACGCGTGTAAGAAACGGGCCCACAAAGGGTGCGACTTCCCAATGCCGCCCAAGTCACGCTTGCAAGCACGGTTTCCAAGCTGCACCGGCCCCACAATTGCGCCGACCTGCAAGCACGCACGGCTTCTACACTTTGCGCCGGTCCCACCAGCTAGCACACTCGTTTCCCAACTCACGCCAACTTCCCAACGTCGCCCAAGCCGCACCAGCCCACCAATTGTGCCACCCTCCCGATTTGTGCAAAACTACTGAGGCAAGGATTCCAAATCCTATTTATAAAAGGTCGGACAAGCCTCCTTCAATTTTCTTTACGGTTTGCGATTATAGTTTGTCACCATCTTATGCTTACCTCGCAACAAAGCCCTTGCTCCGAGCTAAGCAAGGACTTAATGTTGATGGTGGTTTTTAGACAAGGGGTAAAATCGTAAAACCCCATGACCTAGTGTTACCCGCAACACATTAACTAAGAGCATTTAACTCAAGTGTAAACAATTAATAGGGTATTTTTTTCAAAATACCGTTAGGGTTTTCAAATACGTAACCCTAATTCCAAAACCAAGCCGCATCTCGCGCACCATGGCAACAATGCCAAACTTAGCCGCACCACTGCGCACCATGGCAACAATGCCAAACCAAGCGCATCTGCGCACCATGGCAACAATGTCAAACCAAGCCGCATCTTGCGCACCATGGCAACAATGCCAAACCAAGCCGCATCTTTCGCACCATGGCAACAATGCCAAACCAAGCCGCACCCTACTGCGCACCATGGCAACAATGCCAAACCAAGCCATATCTGCGCACCATGGCAACAATGCCAAACCAAGCCGCATATCGCGCACCATGACAACAATGCCAAACCAAGCCGCACCTGCGCACCATGGAAACAATGCCAAAACCAAGCCAAGATATGCGCACCATGGCAACAATGCCAAACCAAGCCGCATATCATGCACCATGGCAACAATGCCAAACCAAGTCGCATCTCGCGACCATGGCAACAATGCCAAACCAAGCCGCATATCACGACCATGGCAACAATGCCACCAGCCGCACCCGCGCACCATGGCAACAAGGCCATATTTCCAAGCCGCTATGCCTTAGGCCCACGCCAAATATAGCGCCCTAGGCTTGCAAGACTTGCAACTAGGTCAACATGGCCGTACGTGCCATTGGCACATGCCAACACGTATCGCAGGCCATATTTCCAAGACGCTATGCCTTTGACCCACGCCAAATATAGCGCCTTAGGCTTGCAATACTTGCAACTAAGTCAACATGGCCATACGTGCCATTGGCACATGCCAACACGTATCGCAGGCCATATTTCCAAGCCGCTATGCCTTTGGCCCACGCCAAAAATAGCGCCTAGGCTTGCAAGACTTGCAACTAGGTCAACATGACCAGACGTGCCATTGGCACATGCCAACACGTATCGCATGCCATATTTCCAAGCCGCTATGCCTTTGGCCCACGCCAAATATAGCGCCCTAGGCTTGCAAGACTTGCAACTAGGTCAACATGGCCGACGTGCCATTGGCACATGCCAACACGTATCGCAGCCATATTTCCAAGCCGCTATGCCTTTGGCCCACGCCAAATATAGCTCCCTAGGGCTTGCAAGACTTGCAACTAGGTCAACATGTCCGTACGTGCCATTGGCACATGCCAACACGTATCGCAGCCATATTTCCAAGCCGCTATGCCTTTGGCCCACGCCAAATATAGCGCCCTAGGGCTTGCAAGACTTGCAACTAGTCAACATGGCCGTACGTGCCATTGGCACATGCCAACACGTATCGCAGCCATATTTCCAAGCCGCTATGCCTTTGGCCCACGCCAAATATAGCGCCCTAAGCTTGCAAGACTTGCAACTAGGTCAACATGGCCGTCGTGCCATTGGCACATGCCAACACGTATTGCAGGCCATATTTCCAAGCCGCTATGCCTTTGGCCCACGCCAAATATAGCGTCCCTAGGGCTTGCAAGACTTGCAACTAGGTCAACATGGCCGTCGTGCCATTGGCACATGCCAACACGTATCGCAGCCATATTTCCAAGCCGCTATGCCTTTGGCCCACGCCAAATATAACGCCCTAGGCTTGCAAGACTTGCAACTAGGTCAACATGGTCGACGTGCCATTGGCACATGCCAACACGTATCGCAGCCATATTTCAAGCCGCTATGCCTTTGGCCCACGCCAAATATAGCGCCCTAGGCTTGCAAGACTTGCAACTAGGTCAACATGGTCAGACGTGCCGTTGGCACATGCCAACACGTATCGCAGCCATATTTCCAAGCGCTATGCCTTTGGCCCACGCTAAATATAACGCCTAGGCTTGCAAGACTTGCAACTAGGTCAACATGGCCGTACGTGCCATTGGCACATGCCAACACGTATCGCAGCCATATTTCCAAGCCGCTATGCCTTTGGCCCACGCCAAATATAGCGCCTAGGTCGGCAAGACTTGCAACTAGGTCAACATGACCGTACATGCCATTGGCACATGCCAAACCTACACGCCGGTAGCCTAACTTGCAACCGTGCAACCTACCACCAAGGCATTCCACACATGCCATTGGCACATGCCAAACACACACGTCGGTGGCCTAACTTGCAAACCGTGCAACCTACCACCAAGGCATTCCGCACATGCCATTGGCACATGCCAAACACACACGCTCGGTAGCCTAACTTGCAAACCGGCAACCTACCACCAAGGCATTCCGCACGTGCCATTGGCACATGCCAAACACACACGCAGGTAGCCTAACTTGCAAACCGTGCAACCTACCACCAAGGCATTTCGCACATGCCGTTGGCACATGCCACACACGCCACTAGCAGCTCTGGCATTACCACTTACGATCGAGGTGCAACTCGCGACGAAGGCATTCCGCACATGCCATCGGCACATGCCACATGCGTCCCTAACGACACCACTTGCACGCAAGATGCAACCAACACTCGAGACATCAACACAAACTGGGGATGCTTTCTAGGGTTTTGGTTTGGCGATCACAAAGATGCATGCAGTACACTACGCTCACATTAAGAAAGCGTGAAAAGGAATAAAGCGGTCAAATAAAAGAGGAAATAATGGTGAAAACGTTTTCACCCATTAACACCATGCGGTTACCACCTCCTCCCATTATTTCACCCTTTACTCTCTTCCTTCATGAGGTCGAGTGCGTTTCAAATCTCAACTTGTATAAATAGGTCTTACCTATTTCACCAGGACAACAAGTCTCGGTCGGAGAAAAATACTACACTCTCGGAAAGGCAACTTTGCAAGCTCTCCCAAAAAAAGCTTTCATCTCTTGAGCTTCCCTAGCTCTTACTTTACGATACAAGTCGAGATACTACTCTCCCCGAACTATTCTCGGTCTCAACACCTTTCTTTGCTTCCTTCCCCAAATCAACCCTTCTCCTCCACTTTGTGACCGAAGCAAGTCCTGGAACGGCCATTTCTTGGTTTAGGCCGGACTTGTATGCGATTGATCTCTCGAATCTATAAAGTGCTCACGTGCGGACATTTGTTTAAGGTTTGAAGCAACACTCACCTACCGAATTTACCGAAATCGGCGAAACGATTTTGCCCATAAACACCGCATCAACAACCATAATCAGAAAAAGCCTAAACCTAACCTAAGCTACAAATTCAAATTACGTCGCATGATCACCTTCCCAACAAGCCCTCGTGAAGGATATATTCAATGTCGAACGTTAGATATGTAAACCGAGTTTATCAACACTAACTTCTTACTTCTAATTATACCAAAACCGATTCATTAAAATTAAGTATACTCAAAATAATTCTTCAACAAATCGATTATATCCAAATAATTCTCGTACTAATTCATCAACACTATGAAATTTTCCAGAATAATTCAAAACGAAAACTGGTTCATGCAAAGTACATTGAAGCTAAAACTCATGAAATGTTGGGTCGAAAGCCTAAACTGTTGTTTACTTGCCTTTCGGGATTTCAAAAACCTAAGGGATTATTCAAAAAATAAAATAAAAAATTAGTGGGTTTTGTTGTATTATTGGTGTTTTCCTAATCATGTCATTTCTACGAATCCGATTAAGCTGTGGATGGAAAACACATCATCATCTTAATTATGTTCAAAAATAACCAGTTAGCAACCCGTGTGAATGATAATTTGACAACTTTTCGGTGAAGGAACTCGAAACTCTTCATTTTCTCCAACTCAAAAAAAAACACTCGTTGAAGTGAGACGAACACTGAACCAAAATGCCATACATTATCTTGATGGAGCCACAGCATACACACGTCGGTCTCTCGGCACGGGTTAGGACGGCGCAACTGTAGTGGGCCCTCTCTTTTCGAGATTCTTCTTTCATGCTGGGTCCCACTACATTGTCATTGTCAGTACTACCCATCAAGTTGTCTATTTTTTGTCATCATGGTATATGATTTTCATAGGATTTTGTCTCGCCAAGTGACACCACCACTTTAATAATACCTGCAAAATACGACACGCTATCTCCTAGACCAACGACGACCGTGGCACGATTGAAAGTCCCCGATGGACTAATAGCGTTTTACCACGATTGATTTTGTCACGAGGCAAAATTGCTGCACGTTACCAAGCCATATGGGGGGCAAGTTGCCTCTTGGCTTATGGACAATCGGCAATAAAATAATCACACGTCGGTAAATTCTGCTGCTGCTTTAGGGCAATGAACCTGCTCGATGATACCTGATCGTGGGCCCCACGCTGGTCCCACCGCTCGATTAAATAATTTAAGTAGGTGATTGCATTCCACTCATTACGACAAAAGTAGATTCATGCATCTGCTTCATCTATTCTCCATAAGTTTGGCCTTGAAAGTTGAATAATCTATGGAGTTGCCTTTTTCATATTTTTTTACCACCACGTTTTACACGAAAATGATATATATCCTTATGGCCCAACCCCGAGGGTTATCCTGATTTTTACTTTTGGGAGAGAAAGGGTGGGACCCACCTTTAACCCACCCCTACAAACTGTCGAACCATAAGGGAATTCATTTTTCCCTAGTCGGGACACACAACTGGACCACTTGCAGGTGAGTGTAGCATTTCCGCGTTTTACTTCTTCATCCGTCTTTTACTTTACGCTTGGTGGCGGAGATTCCGAACAAGGTTGACAATAAGTACTTTCAAAATTGACTATTTGGGAGATATTATTTGCAGATGTCACCTTAAGGGTGATGCTATTAGTGATCTCGAGTTCGAAACTCGTTGGAAAAACCCATAATTGGTTTGGATTCTTAGCCGCCTAGTGCAGGCCCCAATATATGTAGAGCACAATTAAAATTCTTCACCATCTTCCTTCTCCATCTTCATTACTATACCGTATAGTCAATTTTTTTACTTTGGTGTTGTTACGAGATTTACCAAATTTCACCGATCGATTACCAAAAATAACAACTCTTTAATTACATAGAAATTAGAAACTTCGTAGGATTTAGTAACTCTGCTAATGAACAACCTTGCTTTTGATCTTGAGCCATGAAAATGCATAATTCTCGTTTTCAAAAAAAAAAAAAAAAAAAATTCTCCAGCCGTGAATTGTTGTTATTGCATGTTGTGTAATCCACACTTGACACTTTATGACGCTTGCATTTTTGATATTTAAATCTTCTAACTTATCTTCAAAACCATATCAAATTGCCTTACCTTATCAGGTATGAATGTTTCAAAAGCTTAAGTAATATAATATCTTATTTTGGTTACAAAACAAAATCAGCTGATAAGAAAGAATATGAATGAAGACAATTTAGAAATTTAGGAGCAAGTTAAATATCAAAATCAGTAGCATACGTACATTTTACACGAGATACGTTCTCCACCTTCTTAGATCGGGTTATTGGGAGCTTCCCAAGCTCTTCCCAAATCACTTTTCCACGTCAATCTGGGAAATGCCTGACCATAGAGGTGATTTTATTCTCTATTTTTAATATAGATAAATATTTTTTTTTTTTTTAAGTTGAATGCACTCAAAAGACTAACTTAGGGAGTTAGAGTAGTTCCTATGGAATGAACGAACTTGATAGTTTGTTCATTTTGCTCCCACTATGGACTTAACAAACATGAAAAATGGATAAACAACCAACAAATTTGTTGGTTTGTTCATTGAGTTGGAGGATGTAGCGGCGTTGGATGATAGGTCAAAGGCGAGCTTGCCTCAACGTTGGCGCTTGAAGCGCCGGCGCTTTCTTTTTCTAGATACGAGATGAAAGTTGAGACGCCGACGTTCATCTTAAAAGCACCAACGGCTCCTTCAATCCAACCAAGGTTTTTAAACTCGTACGATTTACGAGTCAAATCATACTAGCTCCGAGTCAAATATTTCCATTTCGATTCAAAGCATTCGTGTGAAGCATTTGGCCCACTTAATCGCATCAAGTCAACGCTAGTCCACGCTTGGATGTAGTCCAACCACAAAATAACGTTGATAGGGAGTCGAACCAAGACCTCGGGTTCAGAGACAACACCACGACCATTGAGCCACGCTCATTTTGTGATTGCTAAGGCATTTACATTTTACTTATAAGTAACTTGGAAAACATATGTAAATTTTCTTGAGCTTTTCACTTATTCATTAGTTTTTATATGCAAATATACGATTCAAAAATTGACCATGAATCTACGATTCATGATTTAACATACGATTTGATTCACTTAATTTTCAAAAAAACGATTTATTTACGATTTAAAAACCTTGAATCCAACGATGATGATCTTTTTTGTTTCTATAAATTGATTTCATTTCCGACTTCAAACTCACACCTTCTTCATCACTACCTCAAAATTACACAATTTCATATCATCTCTAATTTTTATTTTTATTTTCAAACAAAACTATTCATATCAACTCAATCTACTAGAAAAATCTCATCTCTCCATATTTCATTTCTAACAAATATGACATCCTCACAACAACGATCACAACAATGAGCAAACAACGATCACAACAACAAACACCACAACAATCACAAAAACAATCACAACAAGAAACACATCAAAATATACAAACAATCACAACCAAGAAACACAAGAATTCGTGGGTATCAAGTATACGATGGATGAAGACGAGTCACTTTGCAAGAAATTACATATTATATACATTAGATGAAATCAATGGTATTTATCAAGAAAAAAAAAACTTTTTATGATAAGATTTTTCAAAAATTTCCGTGAAGAAACAGGTAACCCAATAGACGTGATGGCGATGGGTTGTCTCATTGTTTTCACGCAATTTCGGCCAATAGTGAATATGTAGCTTTGATCACTCAAATGTGGAATAACAAAAAGTGGTGAAGGCGAACCGGATGTGGAACGGGAGATGTCGGGAAGAGTGGCAAAGATCCTATAAAGGTTGCAACTTCCAACATGAAAAGTGTTTCACTATTTTGAGGGCGCTTAACAAGTTAAATCCATACTTGGCTTTGGAAGGTCATCAAGTGCCCGCAAGATCACCATATGGTCCGGATCTCGCGGATTTTCGGAATGGAGGGCCTGCTTCCTCACCGATGGAACTCCAAGTAGTCAGGAACAACACAACACTAATCTAGACGTTAACACGGCATCAAGAGAAGAAGGGAGGGGTCGTAAAGCTGCAAAAAGCAGCGGCGAGACGCATCCCAACGATCATTAGAAGGAGGTTCAAGAGAGTACAAATATGCCGATCACAAGGAATTCGAGATGCGGATAGAGCCGGGACCGTGGCAT